>JBBDGP010000042.1:7267500-7710000 GCA_037952835.1 Lithobates septentrionalis | reverse complement strand
TGCTTGAAACGAATCTGGGTAGGTTCAGCTCTTCCCTAATTGTGAGCATTACATATTTATATTCATATATATGGAAATTAATACTGTATGAGGAAAAAAATCTTCTTAGTTATTGCCTTAGTCACTTGTAAAATAAAAGAGCCTTTTGAGTTTTGCATAAATGTCCCTTTTGCTACCTAAACAACAGCCCTGCCATGGAACCATTGTGTTTATTTGCATAATTCATAATTATCTTGGCTCTTCAGAATGTAGATGTATATTTAAAAGCATGATTCAATCTGATTTGATTGCCACCACATTGTGTTCTAAGCAATTACCATTCATTTGGCTTTTGAGGCTGTTGAATGAATGTTCCACATGAGATGCTTTAATTTCTATGTGTTTTATTGCCGTAAAGTAGGTATTGGCAAACTGCCTGAAGTGCCAGCAAAGGGCTGTAATTTTTGTTACCATGTATAACAATGGGTTTGAGGAGCCCACAGTAGAATTATTAAAATAGATTTTTTTGTTTTTTGCCAATTCACAGTACTCCTGCTATAACATACAAATGGTTCATGATTTTCTGGTTTCACAGCTCTTTCTCCAAGTAGAAGTATTTCTGTATTTGGAATTTGGATGAGACCTGGTTCAAATGGGTACATGTTAAAGTAAGGTTTGCAAATATTTAGTGAGGTGGTTAACAATGTCCCAGCATATTTTTTACACTGCAGATATTTGCTCTTTCCAGAAGTGATGAGCGAACAAAGAAAAACATACAATGTCTGTGAATACTAGGCTAGCAAACCTGACTTATGGGCATTTGAGCCTCCTGTTATGTTTATACCAGTCCTTTTGCCATTTACTATTGTGTTTGTCAAAATACCACTAGGGGAAAAAAAGTTTCCATGGTGCAGGATTAGTAAAATTGTATCCACATTTATTGTAAACAATATTACACACATCAGGACAGAAGATGTGCAGCTCTGAGCGCAGACGGGGATGGTACAAGCACTGTAAATGGAACACAGGACTACTGGATCAGTAAGCCTGTAAGCAAGGACCCGGACCCACCAAACACAGAACTATACAGCCATCCTTCTACAACTCGAAAACCGCACCTGGTACCGGGATATGGGTGGCAAACTACACATTTCACAGGCCCTGCCCCCTTTGTTAGGTTTGCCCAATGGGAAACAGAACTAGCTTTAAGGCCGGCAGGTGCAAAAAAAAAAATGCAAACTGCGAGAAAAACAGATGCTGCGCTATAACTTATTGGTGCAGCAGGACTACAATGACCAGCATGTGTATAATCAATACAAACTAATGAAAAAAGAAACAATGCTAATACAATGGATATGAAATTAAAACTAGGCTATAGGGGGGGGGGGGCGTGGCCGACTGGAGCTGTAGATGGACGCTTGAAACCACAGCTCGTCTCACAGGGGAGATATACAAGCTACACAGGCCGCACAGCGAACCTAATCCGATGCCATCCTAGCACCTACGACACCGGGGACCATGGCCAGCACGTCCAGGAAGAGAAACCCGAAATATCAATCGAAAAAACTCACCGAGTTCTCCTACAA
Organism: Lithobates septentrionalis; assembly: GCA_037952835.1. Lineage (NCBI taxonomy): Eukaryota > Metazoa > Chordata > Amphibia > Anura > Ranidae > Lithobates > Lithobates septentrionalis. Next base: position 7,708,435 of record JBBDGP010000042.1, on the reverse strand, counting down.
GCCGGCGGAGCAGGTCAGTGAACTCCAAGATGGCGCCGGCCAGGCTGCGCCGTGGGACTCATACACGGATCTGTCGGACGAATTCCTGGCAGATCCTGCTCCAGCTGACCCCCCAGCTTTACCTCCTCACCCCCCCGGAAGGTGACTACCTCCTGAATAGCCCTGCTAAGGCTAAAATGAGGCTCGATGCACCGCCGCAGCGGCCGCCCACGCCACAAATCGAGGCCCAGGCTTTCAACTCCCTTCTCAGCAACCAGGCCCTGCACTCATCCATGGCATCTTTCCCCACCTCAGGACAGCCTGTTATGGACACCACATTAAAGGACATGCTACTGTCACTGCAGACCTCCCTTATGACAGATCTCTCCTCACTATTTGCAAAAATAGTATGTCTCCTCAGACATACACTCAATAGATGACAGAGTGACATGCATTGAAAATAATATGAGCGACTGCACTTCCAAAGTTAAGGAAGTCATGGATGTATGTGATGATGTGAGAGAGGAACAGACATGGATTCGCGCCAAGCTGGCCGATTTAGGGGACAGATCTCGCAGGAACAATATCAAACTGCGCGGAGTCCCCGAATCCATAATGCCTGCAGACCTACCACGATACGCGAAAGAAATGATGCATGTCATTGTCCCAGAAGCATCCCCCACGGACATAATCATTGTCAGAATACATAGAATAGCCAAGCCATCCCACCTTGCTGCCTCTATCCCCAGAGATGTTTTGATGAGAGTCCACTTCTTCCACATCAAAGAGAAACTCCTGCTGGGGGTCAAAAATAAATCACCACTGCCTGCTCCGTACACAGGAATCCAATTTTTCCCAGATCTCTCTAAATATACTCTCCAACAAAGATGAAACCTGAACCCGATCACCAAAGGGCTTCAAAACCATAAAATACCATACAAATGGCGTTATCCAGCAACTATCCTAGTCACTAGAAATGGGCAATCCCACGCCATACATGACCTAAACAAAGGCCTGAACCTCCTCCATAACTGGGGAATAATTCTTGAACCTCCCAAGACCCCACCAAGGCGCAGCCGCCCCTCTCATGCCCGCAGCCGAATGGATCACCACCCCAGCTGAGGAGACTCCACAGCTACTACCGTAGTAGGCCTAACTACTGTACCGCACATCCCCTGGAGTTAGACGAATTGTTCCACTGACTGCTCAGCTCCTCTTGTTACTAACTGTTTATACCCCCATTTAGAGGTTGAAGCGGTGTTTTACACCTCCTCTACATATCCCTTTTCAATATAGCAGAGTTACCTTATCGGCAGTTTGCTCGTTGGGCTCGTACTGTCAAGTGTGATTAACATTTTGCTCTACCTGCAGCTCTATTATCCAACCTCTACTGGGTCCGTCGACCGAACTCCATCTACCAACTGCTACCGGTACCAAGGTCCTCCGACAAGTAAACCAGGTCAACTAACTGTAAGTGACTTCCCACACCAACCTGCCTACACTTCCCAACACCATGCCACTAAATATATTGTCGCTTAATGCCAAGGGCCTGAACCATCCGGCTAAACGCCACTCTCTTTGGAAAACTTCCCATGCTCTCCAGAGCGACATTCTCTGTATTCAAGAGACACATCTGATAAAGTCAGACTCACCATTATGCACCAACCGCCAGTTCCCACACATCTTTCAAGCCTGCCACTCAACTAAATCCAAAGGCGTCATGATAGCAATCAAAGAAACAGTGGACTTCCACCTATCCAACCTACTAATTGACCCTGAAGGTCGCTACTTAATTTTAGTGTGTTCCATCAACAAAGTCTTCTATACCCTCTCCAACATTTATGCACCGAACACCCACCAAAAGAAATTCCTTCATAAGGTTCTACGTTTAACCAAACAGATAAAAAAAAGGGCATTTAATCCTTTGTGGGGATTTTAATATTGTTCCTGACATCAACATGGACACTACGTCTCCGGCGAAGAGGCGGGTATCGCCACTTAAAAATCTTTTGTCCTCACAGGACTTATTTGATGTATGGCGCTGCCACCACGGCTCAGAAAAGGACTTTACTTACTATTCTCACATGCATAATTCTTATTCGCGAATTGATTTATTTGCCACCGATAAATGGCTCCTCCAGAATGTATGTAAATCTGAAATCCACGCCACAACATGGTCAGACCACGCCCCAATATCTATTACTATCTCAGATTCCACTCCACAACGCAACACATTCTTGTGGTGTGCAAACAACTTTATACTGCAAAATGAAAAATACGCAACAGAAATCTCCAAACTTCTCACTGAATTTTTTTCTATAAACAAAGGCACAGTGTCTGACCATGGGGTGGTATGGAGTGCCCATAAGGCCTATATTAGAGGTATGTTGATTAAACTAAGTTCCCTTCATAAAAGGAAGAGGATGCAGCGTTTAGATGAACTAACCTCCCAAATCACCTCCCTAGAACAACAACATAAAGCCAACCCCCAACTCCCGCAAACCCTCCAATTATTAAACCTAAGGCAAGAACTGAAAACCTTGCTCCTCCACTCATTTGAATATCTCCAGCGTAAGCTAAAAGCCACTTCTTACGCCACCTCCAACAAGGCAGGTAAAACTCTAGCACTGAAACTCAAGGGCAGAAGACTCAAATCTAAAATTTCTCAGATTATCCACCCCCATACGAATATCCCCCAGTCCAATCCTCAAGAAATAGCCAACGCATTCAGCGACTACTATAGCGACCTTTACAACTTAAAACACGATACTAACACACCGCAACCAACATCAGCAGAGATCAATCACTTTCTCCAATCTATTCAGTTACCCACCCTGACGGGCAATCAACTAGATAATTTAAATAAGCCCTTTACACTACATGAAGTTCAAGCATCAATTGATTCCCTACCTAATGGGAAAGCCCCAGGCCCAGACGGCCTAACAGCCAAATACTATAAACAATATTCCCCACAGATTGTCCCACATATTACGGAGCTATTTAACAACGCTGCCTCCTCTTCCAAACTTCCGAATGATTATTTGAATGCACTAATAGTTACGATACCTAAGCCAGGGAAGGAAGCAAACTCCCCCAAAAACTTTAGACCAATATCCCTACTCAACCTTGACCTGAAAATTTATGCTAAGACCATTGCCACACGCCTTTTAGATATTATACCCACCCTCATACATAGAGACCAGACAGGATTCACCAAAGGCAGACAAGCACCAGATGCCACCAGAAGAATGATCAACTTGATACACCACGCTGAGTCCACTGGAACGCCTTCTCTGCTCCTCTCTTTGGACGCAGAGAAGGCGTTCGACGGGGTTCACTGGACCTACCTTGAAATGGTCCTCCAGAAATTTGGTTTCAGAGACCACATCCTTAGAGCCATCTTAGCTATGTATACCACCCCTTCAGCCCAAGTATACACGGAAGGTATGCTTTCAAAACCATTCCCTATTACAAATGGCACACGTCAAGGCTTCCCCCTGTCCCCACTTATCTTCAATTTACTAATGGAACCTCTAGCACAACACATCAGATCCAATACTACAATATCCGGAATACAAATAGGTCCCGTCAGCCACAAAATTAGTCTCTTCGCGGACGATGTTATTCTAGTACTCACTAATCCCACAACCTCCCTGGCGGAAGTACAAGCCACATTAAATTGGTTCAGTAAAGTATTGTACTATAAACTAAACACAACCAAATCTTCTATTCTGGATATCAATCTAGATGCCACCACCAAGAATTTACTCCAGACACAGTACTCCTTCACATGGGCTGACAAGGAAATCACGTACCTGGGAATCCAACTCCCAAAAACAACCAGAAATGTATACTCGTCTAACTTCCTCCCACTCCTTCACAAACTCAAAAATGATACACAACAAATTATAAAACACGAGCCCTCCTGGTCGGGGAGACTGGCAGCCTTTAAAATGACATGTCTTACTCAAATATTGTACTTCTTCCGAACACTGCCAATTCCACTTCCCGCCTCTTTCTTTAAGTCCCTTCAGTCAATCTTCAACAAGTTTCTTTGGAACGGGAAAAAACCCAGATGTGCACACGCAAAATTAATCAAACATAGATTGGCGGGAGGCACAGGATCCATAGATTTTAGGGATTACTACCTGGCGGCCATACTTGCACAACTCCCAGAGTGGTTTCAACCTAATACTCAATCTCTATGGGCCCAGATAGAAAATCTCTCACTGATACTCTCAAACCTAAAAAACTGGTTAATGAGTACCCCTTTGGGCTCATATGTTTCACCCTCCATCTCCCCGACTATGAAGGCCTCAGTCTATGCCTGGAAAAAAATGCTCTCCCTCTCAGACTATACCCCCCCTAAGACACTCTTCCACATACCCCTAGAGACGCTGCATCATCTCTCACCTGACCTCAGGCTCTCCAAATGGTCCCTCACTGGAATACACTCGATACACCACCTTCTACAAGGTAATCAAATTAAACCCTTCTCCCAACTACAAACAGAATACGCTCTGCCCGCCTCGGAAGATTCACATTCCTCCGCATTCACCACTGCCTAAGTAAACTACTTCTCCCCCTCTACAACATCCCCCAAAAAAACTGGGACTTCCTCACAAGCCCCACACCACGGCCCAAAGGTATATCTTACTTTTATACCCTGCTTCAGGGGAAAAGATCCTTTAACAAGCTGGTCCCCCATTATCAATGGGAAAAAGATCTTACCAGTACCTTCTCTGACGCACAATGGCAACTAGCTTTCAAGTCCACCTACAAAGCAACCCAATGCTCATCACTTTGGGAACTCACCCAGAAAATCTTGCTCCGTTGGTATTTAACCCCAGATAAGCTAGCTACCTTCAATCCCCACACCCCCAACACTTGCTGGAGATGCAAAGCATCTAGGAGGGGACATGTTTCATATTTTTTGGACATGCCCCTCCATCCGGAAATACTGGTTAGATACGTTTGATCTGATTGCCAACATTACTAAAAGTCCTATCCCACCCTCACCCGAGATGGCGCTTCTAAACTTAACCATAGAAAACATACCTGGACCTCTCAGACACACAATAACCCATATTCTCTTGGCTTCCAGACTCAATATAACATGGAATTGGAAGTCAGACACTCCCCCAAACATAACACAAACAATAGACCTGGTCTCACTCCACTTCAGCTACGAAACCATGATGGCCACCAGCAATGGTCGAGCCTCACAAGCAGGTAAGCAATGGTTACCCTGGACAAACTGGACTAATGCTGCACTCCATACCCAGAATCCCAAACTCAACCTTAAACCTTCTTGACTGAGCAATGTGTTTGCCATATCTTAGACCTGCTAGTTACATCTTGACTACAACAGAGGTTTAACACCTCATCATACATGAAATTGACTGTACTTAACAACTTCCAGTGGGAGCCAATCTCCCCTTGCGGCACAAAGAGATCCCAGATGGGGTGCTGCAAAGGGAGAGGTGGCCCTATATGTATAGTATTCCAACCACAGTACAGTGTAATTTTATACCCATGCTCATTTGATCGCGCGCGAACCGATGACAAACTGCTGACTGTTACGTATAGTTTATGTTTGACAATTCTTTGTTATGTTTCAAATTTATACTCTACGTCGTTGCACGATGTACAATATCTCAATTGTACTTTGTATTTCCTTGCTAAAAATCAATAAAATATTTTGAAAGGAAAACTAGGCTATAGAATACCAACATCAAAAATTGAATAAAATAAATGAAAATATAAATATATTTTTATTTAGTATAAGTAGTTATTACCTCATGCAGTGCTTTACATATTAAGGAAAATTGTTGTCCATACTTACCGTAATTTTCCTTTCCAGGATCCTCCCCATGTCAACCTACTATGGGTCAGCTCCGCACCCTCTGACCCCTCCAGGACCACCTCTTTTCTAGCCCATAAAAGGGCGGCAGTCTGCCCACACCAGTGTTCAAAAAAACCCCGCCTCGCGAAGGATAAACTGGGTGGGAATCCTCCGGCTGACATGGGGAGGATCCAGGAAAGGAAAATTACGGTAAGTATGGACAACAATTTTCCTTATTCCTGGACCTCCCCATGTCAGCCTACCATGGGATGTACCAAGCAATATTACGAAGGGAGGGAAGACAAAAAATAAAAAATAAGCTAAGCCCTCAATGCAATGCTACTCAAAATTTGAATGGGCAACAGCCGCCGTAATAACCGTAGAGCCAAATGTTTCCTCAGGCAGACAAGCCATATTAAGCCTTTAATGCCTAATAAAAAGGTATTGGGCACGCTCCAGCTTGCTGCTCTGCAAACTACCTCAGGGGCGACCTTCGCATATGCCCATTATGCCGCCATACCCCTCTTTGAATGTGCTTTGATCTCTGAAGGAGGAGGAAGGCCCAGCGTTTTGTATGCAATGTGCATGGTCTTGACAAACCAGGATGACACAACTCTGGATGTTGCTGGCATACACTTTTTAGGCCCCATTGGGAAAACCTACAGCTGATCTTGTTTTCCAAAGCTTTTAGTCCATTTCAGGTAGGTTGAAACCGCAGAGACCAGGTCTAACCTACTCCACACATCATCAGTTGTATCCGCCGGAAAGGCTGGGAGAATGACCTCCCAGTTCATACGAAATTATGTGGCCACCTTAGGTAGAAAACTCAGTATCGACCTAAGGACTATCTTGTCTGGGAGCACCAAACAATATGGTTCTTTAGATGAGAAGGCGCAAAACTCGGAGTCTCTTCTGGCCGAGGCCACGGCTAGTAAAAAACAAAAACAAAAAGCAAAAAACTGTTAAAAGAAATAACGAACAAGAGAAAGCTTGATCAAAACGGAAGAACCAGAAATGTTCCCAAGACTAATGTTAAGTCCTCTTTTGGAAAAAACGATTTCAATGGAGGTCTGATTTCTATGGCTGCCCATATCTTGTACACGACATAGCCGACAACGCAGGGATTTGACCCTTCAGGGAATTATAAACTAACCCTTGGAGACTACTCTGCAGAAACTCCAAAATGTTAGATACTGAAGGAGATCCAAGGTTCCAATCCCTTTCCGTAGTATTCCAGATCCGGTGATAGGTTACATTCGTTCTGATGATCCTGTAATAATGTCATTAAATTTATCCTCCTGCGGTTTGGGTGTCAGGCCCCACTCTTTATCCTCCAAGCCAAAGGGAACCACAGCTCCCTGAGACAGTAAGGTAGGTCTACTATTGCTGTGACCCTTTATCGCTGAATCTTCAGCAGGATTTTTAGAGTCATTGGAAGCGGCGGGAACACATACACCAAGGGGAAGTTCCAAGACCTGGACAGAGCACCCTGACCCAATGCCTATGGATGCTAGGTCTGGGAGAAGAAGCAAGGCAGTTGACAATTCTCCAATGCCATAAGATCTATCGAAGGCGTCCCCCAGACCCTGAAGATCTTGCATAGGTACTTGGGGTTGAGGCCCCATTTGTTGTGATCCCCAAAGCCTCGACTCAAGCAATCTGCTAAAATATTGCCAGGCCCTGGGAGTTAAGATGCTATAAGAGAGCCAAGATTCTTCTCTGTGCATAGGAAGATTGACATGCCACCTGAAGGAGAGGGTGACTTTTTGTGCCCCCTTGATGAGACATATAAGCCACCGTAGTTTTGTTGTCCAAAAGAATCTTGACAGCTCGACCTTGCAACATAGGTTGGAATGCTAAGAGCGCGTCTGACAGCATCCAATCCCAGGAAATTTGAACTCTTCGACCCACAAAGGTTCCATTGGCCTTGAACCTGCTGTCCTAGGCAGTGTGCCCCGCAGCCTGCCAAACTGGCATCAACCACTATTTGTTCTGAGGCCTTCAACGGAACTCCGCCGGAAAGATTGTGAGCTACTGACCACCAACCAGGGACCAGATTATAGGAATTGGCATACGATCCCACTGAAGAATAAAGTTGCATTGAAAACTCCTTTTGCGCCACCTGACCCACGGGACTTCTGGAACTGTGGCTGATAAAACCCCAAGATACTGCATGCATTCCTATAGCATCATAGAAGGCCTGGCCATCACTGCTTTGTCTGAGACTGGATCTCCTGGACCTTCCTCTAAGGAAGAGAAACATGACTCAGATCGGTGTTGAATTGTACTCCTAAATACTCCAGCATTTGGGTCAGATGCATCTGGCTCTTCCGCAAGTTGATCAACCAACCGAAACGAGCTAGTGTTTTGCAGGTGAATTCACATGAACTAGAAGGAGCTCATTTGACAGACCCAGAAGTAGCATGTCGTCTAGATAATGGAATATTTGCACTCCCTTGACCCTGAGAGTCACAACGACAGCAGACAGTAGCTTTAAAATACGTTCTCTGAGTCATGCAGAGACCGAATGGGAGCGATTAAAAATGAAAATGAGAGCCTTCCACGGAAGGCCTGAGAAAGCGAAGGTAAGATGCGTCTATGGAGACATGAAGATACGCAACCGCCAGATCGATGGAAACCATCCAGTTTCTAATGACTCCATTTTGAATGGTGGAACCTTTATGTAAGAATTCAGGACTTTGAGGTCAAAAACTGGTCCGAAACCCCCTGAAGCCTCTGGAACCAAAAACAGAGGGGAACATACTCTTTGACCCAATTCGTGCCTTGGAACTGGAAGGATGGCCCTTGCTGCCAACAGCTCCCCTATATATCCTTGCAAACATTGCCTCCTTTACAAATCCGTAGGAAGTCCAGTTTCTATGAACAAGGTCTGAGGGGGCCTTGTTCTGAACTCGAGACGATAACGTGATGATGGCTACAATCCAGGCATCAAGTAATTTGTCCGCCCAAACCCCCCCCTGAACTGGGCTAGTCTCACTCCTACTTGAGAGGGTTAAGCGGAGACAGCGCCAGAAGGACTTATTTGAAGCCTTAGGCTCTGTTTCCAGTACTGCGAGTTGTTGTGCGACCCGACACATGCAAAGTCGCATGACAAGTCAAAACCCATGTATTTCAATGGTCCCCGTTCTAATTGGTGTGACTTAAGTCGCAGCGACTCCAAAAAAGGTTTTTGCACTACTTTGTTCCGACATCTGTGCGACTTGTTCTCACATGGTTTTCACAGGTTATATGACATCGCATTACAAATCGCACAGCAAAGTCGCATTGTACACCGCACAACTTTGGGGACGCAGCAGTGGAAACACAGCCCCAGGAGCTTTGTTGGCCCTGAGCTTGGAAGGTTTCTGGAAGGTTAAACCAGCTCCCCTCCACTGTCTGAAAAACTGTCTGTAAGCCCTGGCCTCTCTGAATCCTTCTTTGGATCCCTTGTTAAACCGAAAGGGCTGCTGTGTCTTTCTCTTCTGCGGGATTGGGCCAGATCTGCCGCCGGAAACCCGCTAAATTGCTGATTCTAATTCTTCCCGAAGAGTAGCTTCCTGTCAAATGGAACCAAACACAGACTGTGCTGAGAAGCTTTATCGGCCGACCAATGCTTCAACCATAAGGCTCTGCGGGCTGTGACGGAATGAGCCATTATCTTTGCTGTCATCTTGACCTGGTCGACAGCCACAACTCTACAGCAGTCTTAAAAACTACAAAGGAGAAGAACTGCCACTTCCCAGACTTTCATCCAAAACATCCATCCACCAGCTCTGCTACCCACATTCTAAGGCTGGATTCACACCCATGCACTCCCAGCGCATTCCGCAGAACTACACCACAGAACATGTTCCATAGGAGACCATGATAAATGGATGGTAGTGCAAATCCACAAAACGCAAAAAGCACCAAAAAATGCACAGGTGCGAACCCAGCCCAAGTGCTGCTGCCACCGGAGTGAGTGCTATTGCCGGTCTGCAGGCTGCTGCGGCCAAACTATACAACCTTTTTAGACCGAATCCTCCAGCGGAAGCGTAATGTGGCGGGCGAATACACGTAATACACACAATGAAGCATCCACCTTAGACGTAGTGTCCCAAGGGGTAGAGCTTCGATACTCCATTATGCACATTGAGCTACTTCTCCGCCCCCCCCCTCACTCATCGTCAATTACTTTTTTAATTTCAGAAATGAAATGGGAAGGAAAGTAACGATTTCTTTAAGTACGGGTAGTATCTTTGCTGTTTCTTTGGAGGCGACGATTCTTCCTGCCACTTCATCGCATCCTTAACAGCCTCCACCAAGCGGGGACCCAGTGCAAAAATCAAACATATGCAATTCTGAGACCACCTTAGCCTCAGATAGATCCGAATCGCTATCGACTTCAGAGTTGAAACGCACTGAAAACACATGGTCTGAATCTGCAGATGGTGAAGATACAGCAGGATGAGCAGGATTCCTTGAAACACTCTTTAACCCTTCCTTGAGTGTGTGCTTAATGTAGGATTTAACCTGGCATGCTTTCGCAGCATTGTCCTGAGCCGTCTGATGTCTTGAACTCTCTTGGCTTGGGTCCGAGCGACTAAAGTGAGGTAAGAGTGAGGGAGATCTGGAATGCTGTGATAGGCATCTATCCAGCTGCATGCAACTCTGCAATTTGTCATGTCTAGTCCCTTCTTTACTCTTTTGAGGCTGGAATGCTGATTTGGAACCTCTTTGCGGGAGTTTATCCCGCTGTGGGCCCTTCTCTCTGTAAAACACAGAGGATGTGCTCTCTTTTACAAAATAAATAAACAAAAAACTTTTTTTTTTTTTAAACAAAAATAAATAAATACAATTAAAATAAACTTCTCCATCCAAATCTTCAGTGCTAAGGCAGCTAGGCAGGTAGGCAAAATTCCCCAGTCCTAGAAGGTACAGGATAATAAAAATATTCTGACAGACAGGTAACACAGCAGAAAGTAATGAGAGACCTGGAAGGAGGCTTACCAGACCAGACCAGAGCAGAGTAGCAGATTGACCAGCTGGAGACTGAGATCAGCCTAGAGGACAGAGGCTGCTGCAAATCAGCAGTGAGCATTCTGGTGTTTGCTAGGCAACCCAAAGAGGAAGCTACCTCTGACCTCACCTGCTCAACTCTGAGCTTCCTGAAAGGAGTACACGTGGAGGCAGTGAACTACAAGTCCCAACGAGCCAAACCACTGCCTGAACACACAAAAACATGGAAGGAGAGAGTGCCAGCACCTGCCTAACGAAGGTATATACAGTCATTTATACTGCCAGTGACCTTTGCCAATAATACACAGTTATTTATACTGTACCATACAATCCCAGCACCACGGGAACCCACCTCCTCAGGAGATTTACAGCCTATACGGGGGGGTCTTCTGAACCGGGAGAGGCTGAACCCAACAGGATGGATGGATGAAGAAGAAAAATAAATAAAAGAAACTTTAAAAGGCGTCCGGAGTGAGGACGAAAAAAACATGGGTGTGGGCAGACAGCCGCCCCTTTATGGGCTAGAAAAGAGGTGGTCCTGGAGGGGTCAGAGGGGGCGGAGCTGACCCATAGTAGGCTGACATGGGGAGGTCCAGGAAATATATATATATATATATATATATATATATATATATATATATATATTCACATCAGTCCCTGCCCTCAAGGAGCTTGCAATCTAAGGTCCCTAACTCACATTTATACATTACATACTAGAGCCAATTTAGATAGGAGACAATTAAACAACCAGCATGTCTTTGGAGTGTGGGAGGGAACCAGAGTACCCAGGGTAAATATAAAAACATATGTGATCTCATAATCATACAGAAGGTTTGGACACCTACACCATAGTGCAGGATTGGAGCATCCCCCTTGGACTTTTTAGGCAGAAAGGGTCATAGATAGTTTTATAGTAAAATACGATATGCCAGTCCAGTGGCGGCCTGTCCATAGGGGGTGCCCGGGCACCGCCCCCCCCCCCTGTAGTCACAAAAAAAAGTAAAAACGGCCCCTTTAAGTAATAAAAAAATAAAATAAAAAAACCCCTTTAACATAGTACACTGTGGCGCTGGACGCAGTGCACTATGGGAAGCGCCACATCAATGCAATCACGAGATTGCAGACATGGCGCTTCATTTGCGGGCCTTTAACCTGCCTTGGGGCGCAATACAGAACGCTGAGTAGCTTCCGCCCGTAAAATCACTATGATTCTACGGGCGGGAGCATTGTTGTTAAAGATCTCGAGGTCACTTCCGGGTTTTCTGAGACTGACGAAAGCCGGAAGTGATGTCGGCAGCTCCGTTCTTCGGAGCTGCTGTAAGGTGAGAGACTGCACGGAATGACCATGCATCTCAGTGCTGCCTTAAACGTACCCATCTTCCAACTAGCCTCATGAAAAGATAGAATAAGGGACAAGGACACCTACTGGGGCCTCAGGTAGGTATAAATTAGAAACCTTTGCCTATCACACATGGCTAGTCAGGACATAAAAGGAAAGGAGAAAAAAACCCTTTAAGGTTCTGTTGAAATGTAAATACGGTCATGCTTAGAATGTTATTTAAAATATGCATTAGATTGCTAAATGAAGCATATGGGGAGTCATTCAGTCTGTGGAAGGCTATTATTTCCAGCCATGTGGTTCTATAGGTCAAATACATTTCTATATTTTAATCACAGAGATATGAGTGCCGTCTTAAGCTCTGTTCTTGCTGAGAGGCTGTGGGCGGGTGACAAGGTTTATTTGTATGCAGCACCTGTGGGAACGGTATAGTAAGTCATGGGTGACTTACAGAGAACAAAATCGGTATTCTGTAATAATTCAATTAAAGAGTAAGGACGTATTTGTGTTAAACCTGTAAGCCTAACTGGGAAACCAAGTCCTGTGCATTGACGTCTAGAAGAATACTAGCCACGGAAATGGGAAATAGGGATGTATGTGGTCTTATGAACCCTCTTTACACTTTTTGCCCAAAGGTGAACAGCGGACAATGGACTACTAGCAGCAGGGCAGCTGGGCTTGGGAGTCGGGCTGAGCGGGCACCAGTTCTACTTTTGCCTTCCAGCTGGACTGTAGGGTGTCACCTGTCCTGAACCTCCCTGAGTGTATGGAAATGCCCTTTGCCGAATTTCAGCGGCTCCGCCTCCACGGTCCACTCACAGCCCAGCCAGAACTCCGTGACTGGAAGCTGGATGGGTGTACAGTGAACTGTGCTGCCTGTGGAGCTGCCTGTGCTGATCCTGCAGTGTCACTCAATATCTCAGACCTGTGACTGAGATTTTGGATACAGCAGGATTCAGAGTGAACAGCACAGGCCCCCAGGTTGCTGAAAACCCCTTGTAGTGACCAATCCCTGCTGTGCCCACACTAGCAGCCCCACCCCCTGATGTAAACACACAGCATGGTGCTAGATAGGTGTGTGTGTAAAGCTGCAGAAGCCAAAACTTCAAGTAGAGGACATAAGAGACTGCAAAACTGGTGAGTCCACTGTCATAACTTGACAAATGCATATGTCCCTCTCCTCTGATGCTCTGAGTCTCTTACTACTTACTATAAAAGACTGCCACTCCTCTGAAAAGCTGGCTGCTATATACTATCTGTGGTGCTGGCTGCTATATACTATCTGTGGTGCTGGCTGCTATATACTATCTGTGGTGCTGGCTGCTATATACTATCTGTGGTGCTGGCTGCTATATACTATCTGTGGTGCTGGCTACTATATACTATCTGTGGTGCTGGCTACTATATACTATCTGTGGTGCTGCCTACTATATACTATCTGTGGTGCTGCCTACTATATACTATCTGTGGTGTTGGCTGCTATATATACACTATCGGTGGTGTTGGCTGCTATATATACTATCGGTGGTGTTGGCTGCTATATATACTATCGGTGGTGTTGGCTGCTATATATACTATCGGTGGTGTTGGCTGCTATATTTTCTATCTGTGGTGCTGATCTGTATACTATCGGTGGTGCTGATCTGTATACTATCTGCGGTGCTGATCTGTATACTATCTGTGGTCAGGATCTATATACTATCTGTGGTGCTGATCTGTATACTGTCTGCGATGCTGATCTGTATACTATCTGCGATGCTGATCTATATACTATATGTGGTGCTGATCTACATACCGTACAGTATCTGTGATGCTGAGCTGTGTACTCTGTCCTCTAATTTTTTAGCTGTATACTCCTGACAATATGCATGGAAGCAAGTTCAATACAGAGGACGGAGTGGGTGGATTATATAAGGGGTGGGGCTTATGAGAAGTGGGGGGTCAAAAAGGAAGGACGGGGTCTGGCGCCCCCCCATCCTAAAACTTCACCAGCCGCCACTGAATGCCACTTTTATCAGTACAAAACATAAAACTTGTTTATATATAGACATAGCCAACAGGGCAAGTAATATAAAACATACAGTACAAAATTAGAAAGAATGGTGGTACATCAAAACATATTTGTCAAACCCAACAAGAGACAAGTATGCCCTGTGCTGCCAGAGACGAGTTGTGGTCAGTCAGTAGGGATTTAGGGTATACATTTTGTATATCTATATATGTAACCATTCTGATACTCACGTGATGATCCACAATACAATAAACAAAGAACAAAAACAGGAGATAAAATCAATTGGGACTCCCAAGGTGACTGAAACAGTCCGCAGAGCAGCCGGTGGGTGAGCGTGTATCCCACGCTCCAAAGCAAGAAAAGCATATGGAAGAGCATATTAACACATACTTCCTAAACTTAATCGTCAGCAAACAAAATAAATGTAAATATGGGAATTGGATAGGGGAATCAAGTATCTTATCACCCCATCATTAAGTACATTACCTTTCAACACACCAATGCAGACGAACACACCACGGCAGCGATGCTCAATCACAGACATGCCTGTCAGGTGTGTCTGCTTATATAGAGAGTATTCCTCAGGCAGAGCCAATAAGCCATGGGGAGGAGATGCTGGAACTCTGACATCAAAGGCACAGCTACCAGGGCGGCTCAAGACAGGGACAGGGCGGTTCTCTGACACAGAGGCACGCGGTATAACCCTGCCCATCAAGGGGGGTGACGTCCCGTGTCAGAGCGTCACTGGCGCAAAGAATTTGTCACGTACCTGGTTGGAGGCCGAAATGCCGAGAGGGCTCCCCTTGAGGCTGAGTGCAGTACACCCCTGAAGTTGGGTACAGAGGGTGTAGTGCCCAGAGAAGCACAGGTTGCCAGATGGATTCCAGAGAGAAGAGCTGGTGGGCACCAAAAGGACACCCGGTAATACAGGAAACACAGCTGGGCTAAAGTCTATAAGAATCCTCGGTAATACTTGGTAAGGTGTATACAAGGAACAGTAGTGGAAGCCAGGCCAGGGGTCAAACACAGTAGATCCGGCAAGAGGAAGAGGCAGGTTGCAGAAACAGGGACAAGCCAAAGGTCTGGTATCAGGAAGCAGGCAGGAACAGGTCACTGTAGCAAAGTCCGTGATACAAGCCGGGATCAAGTACTGGAGAGGACAACAAGTCGGTAAATCAAGCCAGGGGGTCAAACCAGAAGAGCAGATCAGACAGGTCAGGAACAAGACGAGTCACAACAGGAATCCAAATAGTAATTGCACAGAGGAACACAGGAAGACTGACAAACCAGCAACTGCAGACACTAGCAGACTTCCTTATATAGGCCCATGTGACCTGCTGGTAGAGATACTGGGTCCTAAAGTCCTTCTCCTGCCAGAGATGCTGGGTCCTAAAGTCCTTCTCCTGCCATAAGTGCTGGTAGAGATGCTGGGTCCTAGAGCTCTTCTCCTGCTGTTGGTTCCTTGACAACTGGAACTATTGCCAGTTCTCCTACGGCCTTTTTCCTGACCGAATTCCCAGCAGCGTCAGGAAATGTAAACCTCCATTGCCGCTCACTGGCCACAGGCGGGTGGAGCCTACCCACCAGGTGGTGTAAGCAGAAGACACCACAGGGGACACGCACATCGCCACCTAGCAGATCCGGGGACCATGACAGTCACATTGAGTAAATAGTAATTCAAAAGCCTCAAAAACAAAAAGCAACAATTAATTAAACAAAAAATACATACGACGATACAAGGGAAGGGAGAAAGGGGATGTAGGTAATATGGTGGAAGGGAAAATAGCCATGGATATAAAATACCAGGAAAGAGCAAGTCTAAAATTAATTATTGAGGAGTTCTGTATATGATATTATATTTGGCACAGGGGTCCCATGATGTCATGGCATAGGGACACACAGCAAAGTTGCAACACATTAATTATTATAAAGTTCAGGACTCTCAATGCCAGAAATCAAAGATTCAACTCACATCCATCTGATACAAAACCAGGAAGGAGGGGCTTGAAGTTAAATGCTTCATTCAAGCCTGGTGGCAGGGTGGCCTTGGAGGTTGAAGATCCATCTAAGTTCACATTGTAATAATTGATTATTGAGGTTGCCACCTTTGTGACTAGGATGTAGGCGATCCAGAGCCAGAAAATGTACCTTAGGGATAGACGCAGCATGGACTGAGGCCATGTGTCCACCAATGGGTACATCAGGATCACGTTTGCGTATACTTAATATATGTTGATATATGCGTTTCCAGAATTCGTTTATAGTTTTCCTGACATAGTAACATCCATAGTCACAGGAGGGTACATATACCATGGCGGGGGTCCTTAAATTTACATAATGTTTGGGATGAAAGGTGTACCCATTGGGTAACCGAATATTTTTGCGTCTGTCCATATATTGACAGTAGGCACATCCCCCACAGGGGAAAGTGTCTAGAGTTTTGCACATGTCACCTCTTGAGGCCCTATATTCACTTGATACCAGCTTGTCGCCCACAGAGGGAGCCCTCCTGTAGGTGACAGCTGGCTCCTCCTACACAAATGGAGCAAGCAAAGGATCCATAACAAGCAGATGCCAATATGTATTTAAGATACGTTGAATTTGCTTGTGTTGTGTAGAGTAGGTAGTAATGACGCGTGTTGTGTCATCATTTTCAAGTTTTTTGGGGGGTAAAAAGTAATTCTCAACGAGACAGCTTGATTGTTTTCTGATACGCCTTTTTGAGGGATGTGATCTCAAAATCATAATCATATAAATATACATTTTCAGCTCCAAAATCTACCCATATATGGGAGGTAATGTGTAAATACTGAATAAAATATATGAATTGATAGTTCCTACTATACACACGGTTGCAAGTAAATATAATTATAAAGAAGATAAAATATTTAAACCACATAACTGAAAATTAATAATTGTTTTTAATAAAACAAGCAGGCTTCGATAAACATGGTGTGTGTAGATGGATAGATCCTAGCACTTATTATAATATGGTGTGAATCTCTAGTTCCCCTTTGAGCCCCATTGGAGCTAGGGTATTCATCATGAAAATTCAGAAGGTTTCATTCCTACAGAGTTTCTGGAATCTCTCCGCAAAAGAGGAGTTATTGGGAATAGATTCAATCATCCAAACTCTGAGCCCTTTAGTGAATTTGTTATGCTTGAGGGTAAGATGTCTTGGGACACTGCGATCAACTATCTCCATCCTCAATTAACCTTCTATGTTCACAGAGTCTTGCTCTAACTGTTCCAATGGTGTGGCATACATAAAGAGGGCCACATGGACAAGATAGGCTAAAACCAACAATGGAGCATTATTCTTCCTGTTAAAACCAATGGTGGGGCAGTGTTTACTCCCACTGATGTCGGGACATTTTCTACTCATACTGGCCACAGTTCGGCCCCCCTAAAGCCTGCAGGACAGCAAACTGGCCCTTTTTTTTAAAGTTTGGTGACCCCTGGCCTAGGGTGAAAGAGCTATCAGCTCAGATAATTTAACAGATTGCTAATATTTTCCCCAAGATGAGGATGGGGGCAGAGGTAAAACCCTGTTCTCATCAGTAGCTCCTCCATAGCCATAAACTTTTATGCCTGGGTGAACAGAATGCCTATGTTTATTGAGAGATACTTCTTTCTTATTTTTTTTTGTATTATAGGTACTTATAGAGCACCCTTAATTTATGCAGTGCTTTACATTTATATATTGTACATTCACATCAGTCCTCAAGGAGCTTATAATATAAGGTCCCTAACTCACTCTCATACATATACTGGGGCCAATTTTGATATATTTAGGCTTGTAGACACACAATTATTGTATACTGGAGGATCTGTTCATGTTCATATACATTCAGCATCTGCCTACATTACATTCACGTCAAATCAATGAGAGCGGTAAAGAAATGTCTTGGGAGTACAAAGTTGTTTTTAATAATCAAACCAGTGACAGCAAAGAACAAAGGGTATAAAATCCTAAAAACAATGTACTAGAGTGTTTAGTGGACTAAAAATGCTCCTTGGTGGACAAATCTATAGCAAGCATTCACCAGGGGAACGATTAGTCAGTGACGGTGCCAGTATCTGTGGCAAAACTATGCAAGCCTGTTATTCTGGATCCCAAAACATGCTGAATGTCTTTTGTTCTTTACTGTCACTGGTTGAATTATTAAAAAAAGCTGCCATCCCAAGACCTTTGTTTGGCACTCCTTTTGCTTCAATTACACATAGATTTTTCATTCTTGGTGACCATGGCTTGTCCAGGGACTCCTTGTTTTGGTGGAGAGCTGCCAAACTCAAGTGATCAGACTTAAGGAATTACTTTTTTCACCATATGAAATTTTGATTCTAGCGCCTTGATACTACCTCTTTCTTCACACATTACATGACACTGAGTTACCGGTGTGGCTGTAAATGTTGGGTTATATTCCTGACCCTCATTAGAACTAAGGAAGCCACTTAGGTGAGTAGTAAAATGTTTTTAACATCACAGATCAAGTTCAGATCAAGTCTAGTTAAACTGGGGTATATGATATTATTTTGTTGGAGCTGATGGGGTAATGAGTAAAAACATTTAAGATAGACCACTCCTACTGTTGGACAGCTAAGGCTTATTTAATCTGAGGTTTCATCTCCTGCAGACACCTCCACAAATCTTCAAAATGGCAATATACTGTACATAACTAACATTTTTGCTAGCTGAATAATAATAAGGTATTTTGAGTCTATACCGTTAAAATGTTTGAAATGTAGAGAAATGATTGCATACTGTGATTTTCATTTTAGTGCCACTGAATTTATGCACAATATATCAACAATATATGACACCATGCAAAGTTCTGTGCCGATGATCACAACTGAAAGTTGTAATACTGTAAAGCAGCTTGCCTACTTGCGTACTGTTATTGAAGAGGTGTTAGAAAAACTCCCTCCATTGATACAGGTATGCGTTAAATACCAAAATCTATTAGATATGCCCTTAAAGTATAAATACCAACATTTATTATTACCCATTGCTAAACATATGCAGAACATAAACATGTTGTTCTATAAACTAATACATTTATGTTGTGTACCTTTATAGAAGTTAACCCCTAATCTAAATGATTAAATATTGCTGTTTTTGAATAGCTGTGCTTATTTGTACTCATTAAGTGAGAGTCTAAGGTCCCAACAGATATATATATGTGTATGTGAAGTGAGGTTAGTCACTTTAACCTGAACTTCTTTCATTTTTTGCAAAATTTTGCAAAATCTTTTTCATTTTTGTTAAAATCTGCATTTTTGCTATAAAATTACTTAAAACCCGCAGAACAGTAAACTTTCTCTGAAAGCAGAATCCTCGAACCATCAAAATTTAGTAGTTGCAATTTTTTTATGTTGCTCAATATTTGTGTAATTGTTTATCAAATCTGTAATTTTAGGAAAAAATATGTAGTGCTAAAACTCGGAGATCCACTGGGAAGAAACTACTGTAGGTCTCCCTTGCCTGTTCAGAGGCTGCCTGCCCAGTTTTCATTACTAGAAGCACACCAACAAAATGAAGCTCATTTTAGGGGTCTTTTTATCTTTTATTGTAGATCTTGAGAAAATACAGGGAGAAGAGTTGAGGGTGCATGATAACCAAAGGCATTTACAGATCTTGGAGGACAGCTTCCTGAAAAAAATTGTCCCACCAGTATTAGACCCTGTAATAGCAGCCTCAAAAATAAAGCTAAAGAAAGAGGGGACAGTCAGAATATCTAAGATCCTATGAGAGCAGTCACAGTTAGCCACAACTTCTGGCTTCTCATCTTCAAGAAGTACTTTGACACTTGGAGCTTCAGGCAAAAGGCACCCACCCCTACAGCCAAGCTTGCCAGTTTACTTCAGACAAGTGTTTTTTAGGCCCTCAGTCCATAGCACACGATGGGGCCTAGTAGCAGTAACTCTCTGGAACACACACACATGCCTCCCCCCCAAGTAGAATCCCCAGGGGTAAGAAAAAGAATACTCAGATCGTTCCAAACATTTATCTTTTTCCTTGCCACACCTTCTGGGTTAGCCTACCAGCGATTGGCTAAGGTCAGATAACTAATCATAACCCCATGATCCTTCCATACTATTGCTGGACCATTCTTCAAGCAGCAGACTGGAACAATCAACCACCAGGCTTAGGGAAAACCTGAACAGACCCAAAAAATGAATAGAAGCTTAACTGGATACAGCAGAGCCATACACTAAATTTAGCCAGCCCAGGGCAAGGACGCTACGACTAAAATGCATTTTACTGCACACAAATGCAATTTATTCCCCAGTTTTTGCACACAATAAAAAAGGAGGAGAAATAGAGCAAATAGATACCAAATGTCAAGTGTCAAAGCCTCAAAACTACCTGCACCTGTACAATTGGTGAAAAATGATGGTACCCAATATTATCAATAGGCAATGCTTAAAATGCCTTTACAGCTAATCATTTTAGAGTAAATAAAAAAAAATGGCCCAAGAAGTATGGTGCTTCAACATTCATGATATATAACAATGGTACAATTGCGGTATGCATACACACATGCACTCTGTGCATGCATTTGCATTTACAGGTGTAAGTAGGGTGA
Organism: Lithobates septentrionalis; assembly: GCA_037952835.1. Taxonomy (NCBI): domain Eukaryota; kingdom Metazoa; phylum Chordata; class Amphibia; order Anura; family Ranidae; genus Lithobates; species Lithobates septentrionalis. The sequence continues at coordinate 7,687,673 of JBBDGP010000042.1, read as the reverse complement.
CAGAGTTACTTAAAAAAAACAATAATTACATTTTATGATAATTTTTTTTCTACTTTTTTATTTTATTTTTTATTTTTTTATTGCTATCACAAGTGGGTTAAGAAGCCCCCATGTGATAGCGTTGGGCAGGTGACAGGTTCTTTTTTTTTGGAGACATTAGGGGTCTATTAGACCCCCAGTGTCTCCCCTGTCCTCCACTGCAGCTACTAAAACACAGATCATGCTTGAGTAGCTGCATTCCTGGCTGTAACACTGTAAAAGTAAGCCAGTGGCTACACAGCTGCCCAGAATGTTTTTACATGACAGTCCGGAGCTGGCTGAAGAAATTAAACAAGCACATGGCTTCTACTACAGCCACAAACTTGTGTTACACCTTTCAATCTATGGGTGTTCTTAGTACCTCCAAAGTGATGAAGTAGTTAAACATCTATATATGGATAAGAAGTTGTGTTTTTTATTTTTAGAATACACAATTGAATTTTTACTTCACTTAACTGCACACTCGTATAAATCAGGCTTTAAAAATAAAAAATAAATATGAAACGATTATCCAGTCCCTTAATATTCTACAAGTTGAACTGTTTTACTTAGTGACACCTCTTCTTATTGTTGCTGCAGGTCGATGATCTTAATAAGTCACTTCAAGAGGCTTATTCCATTCAAAATTTGACTGCACCAGAACAGCAAACTAGTACATACATTCTCCTACAGGTAAAAACTATCATTTCATTAATTAAACAGTTTTTACTTTTGTAACCCTAAACAATGTTGTAATAATTCACTCTACGTAATGGTCTTATGTAAAGTGAATCTAAGGCCAAAACCCAAAATGTTTTATACAGTACCTTGAAAAAGTATTCATACCCCTTGAAATTTTCCACATTTTGTCATGTTACAACCAAAAACGTAAATGTATTTTATTGGGATTTTATATGATAGACCATCACAAAGTGGTACATAATTGTGAAGTGGAAGGAAAATGATAAATGGTTTTCAAAATGTTTTACAATTAAATATCTGAAAAGTGTGGCGTGCATTTGTATTCAGCCCCCCTGAGTCAATACTTTGTAGAAACACCTTTTGCTGCAATTACAGCTGCAAGTCTTTTTGGGTATGTCAATACCAGCTTTGCACATCTAGTAAGTGAAATTTTTGCCCATTCTTCTTTGCAAAAAAACTCAAGCTCTGTCAGATTGGATAGAGAACATTTGTGAACAGCACTTTTCAAGTCTTGCCACAGATCCTCAATTGGATTTAGGTCTGAAGTTTGACTGGGCCATTCTAACACATGAATATGCTTTGATCTAAACCATTCCATTGTAGCTCTGGCTGTATGTTTAAGGTCATTGTCCTGCAGGATGGTGAACCTCAACCCCAGTCTCAAGTCTTTTGCAGACTCTAATGCCCCGTACACACGGTCGGATTTTCCGATGGAAAATGTCCGATCGGAGCGTGTTGTCGGAAATTCCGACCGTGTGTGGGCTCCATCGGACATTTTCCATCGGATTTTCCGACACACAAAGTTTGAGAGCAGGAGATAAAATTTTCCGACAACAAAATCTGTTGTCGGAAATTCCGATCGTGTGTACACAAATCCGACGGACAAAGTGCCACGTATGCTCAGAATAAATAAAGAGATGAAAGCTATTGGCCACTGCCCCGTTTATAGTCCCGACGTACGTGTTTTACGTCACCGCGTTCAGAATGATCGGATTTTCCGACAACTTTGTGTGACCGTGTGTATGCAAGACAAGTTTGAGCCAACATCCGTCGGAAAAAATCCTAGGATTTTGTTGTCGGAATGTTTGAACAAAGTCCGACCGTGTGTACGGGGCATAACAGGTTTTCTTCTAAAATTGCCTTCTATTTGGCTCCATCTCTATTCCCATCAACTTTGACCAGCTTCCTGTCCCTGCTGAAGAAAAGCATCCCCACAACATAATGCTGCTACCACCATGTTTCACGATGGGGATGGTGTGTTCAGGGTAATGTGCAGTGTTGGTTTTCTGCCACACATAGCGTTTTGCCTATAGACCAAAAAGTAAAATTTTGGTCTCATCTGACCAGAGCACCTTCTTCCACATGTTTGCTGTGTCCCCCACATGGCTTCTCACAAACTGCAAACAGGACTTCTTATGGCTTTCTTTCAACAATGGCTTTCTTCTTGCCACTCTTCCAGATTTGTGGAGTGCACGACTAATGCCGCGTACACACGGTCGGACTTTTCACCTGCAAAAGTCCGACGGACGCCGCCGGACAAAGTCCGGCGGAAAGTCCGACCGTGTGTGGTCTCCATCGGACTTCCGACGGACCGTTTCGGTCGGATTTTTGCGGAAATCCGACGTACTTTAGATTTGAAGCCTGCTTCAAATCTTTACGTCGTACCTCCGCCGGACTCAGTTCCTGACGGAAAGCCCGTTCGTCTGTATGCTAGTCTGAAGGACCAGATACGACGGAGGAGCAGGTTACTGCATCTCGCGCTCGCTGCAATAGGAAAAACAAATCTTCCTATTGCGGCGAGCGCGGGGCATACCAGGCCCTTAGGTCTGGTATGGATTATAAAGGGGAACCCCTACGCCGAAAAAACGGCGTGGGGTCCCCCTAAAATCCATACCAGACCCCGATCCGAGCACGCAGCCTGGCCGGTCAGGAAAGGGGGTGGGGACGAGCGAGCGCCCCCCCCCCCTCCTGAACCGTACCAGGCCGCATGCCCTCAACATGGGGGGGTGGGTGCTTTGGGGGAGGGGGGCGCCCTGCGCCCCCCCCCAAAGCACCTTGTCCCCATGTTGATGAGGACAAGGGCCTCTTCCCGACAACCCTGGCCGTTGGTTGTCGGGGTCTGCGGGCGGGGGCTTATCGGAATCTGGGAGCCCCCTTTAATAAGGGGGCCCCCAGATCCCGGCCCCCCACCCTATGTAAATGAGTATGGGGTACATGGTACCCCTACCCATTTACCTAGGTAAAAAGTGTCAGTAATAAAACACAACACAGGTTTTTAAAATAATTTATTAAACAGCTCCGGGGGGGGGAGGTCTTCTTCCGTCTTTGGGGGTCCCTCCGGTTCATCTTCTCCCGGCGTCCGGTTGGTTCTTCTCCGCTCTCCGGCCTCTTCTCCCGGTGTCCCAGGTCTTCGGCCGGCCCCTCCGCTTTCTTCAGGTAGCTCTATTGCCAGCGGAGGTCCGGACTTCTGGGCTTCTGGGCTTCTTGGCTTCTTGTGTTCTCTTCTATTCCCCCAGATGTTGACACGACGCTCTCTCCGGCTGGACTGGTCTCTGAGGGCTGCGTTGTGACTTATATAGGCGGAGACCCCGCCCCCATATGATGTCACAGTCCCTGGGCATGCTGGGACTGTGACGTTTTAGGGGGCGTGGTCGACCACGCCCCCTAAAACGTCACAGTCCCAGCATGCCCAGGGACTGTGACATCATATGGGGGCGGGGTCTCCGCCTATATAAGTCACAACGCAGCCCTCAGAGACCAGTCCAGCCGGAGAGAGCGTCGTGTCAACATCTGGGGGAAGAGAAGAGAAGAGAAGAGAACACAAGAAGCCAAGAAGCCCAGAAGCCCAGAAGTCCGGACCTCCGCTGGCAATAGAGCTACCTGAAGAAAGCGGAGGGGCCGGCCGAAGACCTGGGACACCGGGAGAAGAGGCCGGAGAGCGGAGAAGAACCAACCGGACGCCGGGAGAAGATGAACCGGAGGGACCCCCGAAGACGGAAGAAGACCCCCCCCCCCCGGAGCTGTTTAATAAATTATTTTAAAAACCTGTGTTGTGTTTTATTACTGACACTTTTTACCTAGGTAAATGGGTAGGGGTACCATGTACCCCATACTCATTTACATAGGGTGGGGGGCCGGGATCTGGGGGCCCCCTTATTAAAGGGGGCTCCCAGATTCCGATAAGCCCCCGCCCGCAGACCCCGACAACCAACGGCCAGGGTTGTCGGGAAGAGGCCCTTGTCCTCATCAACATGGGGACAAGGTGCTTTGGGGGGGGGTGCAGGGCGCCCCCCTCCCCCAAAGCACCCACCCCCCCATGTTGAGGGCATGCGGCCTGGTACGGTTCAGGAGGGGGGGGGGGCGCTCGCTCGTCCCCACCCCCTTTCCTGACCGGCCAGGCTGCGTGCTCGGATCGGGGTCTGGTATGGATTTTAGGGGGACCCCACGCCGTTTTTTCGGCGTAGGGGTTCCCCTTTATAATCCATACCAGACCTAAGGGCCTGCGACGGGGCTCGCAAGGGTTCAATCTCGCCAAAAAAAACGGCGAGATTGAATTCCTTTTCTAGTCCCGTCGTACCAAAGTCACGTTCAAAATGAACGGACTTGTCCGTGTGTGGGAAAGTCCGTTCGTTCTGAAAGTCCGGCGGAAGTCCGTCGGGAAGACCGGATTCCGGAAAGTCCGGCCGTGTGTAGGCAAGTCCGGCCGTTCAGAAAGTCCGGCGGTAGTCCGCCGGAAGTCTGGCGGCAAGTACGTCGGACCTAGCTTTCTAGAAAGTCCGACCGTGTGTACGCGGCATAATAGTTGTCCTGTGGACAGGTTCTCCCACCTGAGCTGTGGATCTTTGCAGCTCCTCCAGAGTTACCATGGGCCTTTTGGCTGGTTCTCTGATTAATGTTCTCCTTGCCTAGCCTGTCAGTTTAGGTGGACGGTCATGTCTTGTTAGGTTTGCAGTTGTGCCATACTCTTTCCATGTTCGGATGATGGATTGAACAGTGCTCCATGAGCTGTTCAAAGCTTGGGATATTTCTTTATAACCCAACCCTGCTTTTCTCCACAACTTTATCCCTGACCTGTCTGATGTGTTCCTTGGTTTTCATGATGCTGTTTATTCACTAAGGTTCTCTAACAAACCTGAGGGCTTCACAGAACAGCTGTATTTATACTGAAATTAAATTACACACAGGTGGACTCTATTTACTAATAAAGTGACTTCTGAAGGCAATTGGTTCCACTAGATTTTAGGTAGGGGTATCATAGTAAATAGGCCTGAATACAAACACTCGCCACACTTTCAGATATTCATTTGTAAAAAAATTTAAGAACCATTTATCATTTTCCTTCCATTTCACAATTATGTGCCACTTTGTGTTGGTCTATCATATAAAATCCCAATAAAATGCATTTGGGATTTTGGTTGTAACACACTGTTTTCTCAATTCCAGTCTTCAAGGTGCACCAACAATTTATGTTTTCAGGATTTCCCTCAAATAAAACTGTGGTAATTACTAAGGCAGTGAAACTGATCAAATCACCTGTGTAAAATAATGGTAAGCTTGAAAACATGACCTGTTGGTGCGCCTTGAGAACTGAAATTGAGAAACACCGTTGTAACATGACAAAATGTGAAAAATTTTCAAGGCACTGTATCCCAGTTTACCAATCCTTAGAAGTAGTGGCTGCATTCGTTTTTCTTTTTCCAGGCTTTTTTTGATGGGATTAGTAGTGTTCAGCAGAAGGGTAAGGATGTTTGTGCTTTCTTTTCAAGAAGTAACAAAAACGCTGCATTTATGGAGATCAACGTCTATTTTTGTACTTACTGAATATGTTTTTAGCTTGAAAAAAGAAATTGAATGCAGACACCACATCTAAATATTAGTCATTTGCAATATATTACATTTTTGGGTTTAGATATGCTTTAACCGTTTAGCATCCTTATGTGTTATAAAAGATTTTGATATTAAATTTACCGTTTTGAAAATGTACTCCCTACTTTTATCTGTTCTTGCACATGATTGAGCATTTTAAAGCAGAGTTCCACCCAAAAGTGGAACTTCCACTTATCTGTCTAGGGGGGAAGGGGGAGCGGGTACCTTTTTTTGACAGGTACTCTGTCCCCACTACTGTCAGACCTCGCCAGGGGGGAGGTACGTCACAAGTCCGGCCCCCATCCTTCTCCCTCCTCCTTCTCCTGCTGCCATGCCTGTAAGAAAGCGCAGCGAGCTTCACGCATGCGCAGTAGGGACCCGAAGTGAAGCTGCAAGGCTCCCTTACCACCAATGGCAGCGGCAGCACCCGACAACCGATGGAAACATCAGCTGCGGTGCCAACACCACTGGATTCCAGGACAGGTAAGTGTCCTAATATTAAAAATCAGCAGCTATAGCATGTGTAGCTGCTGACTTTTAATTTTTGGAGGGGGAGGCTGGAACACTGCTTTAACCACTTGACGACCGCCTCACGCCGATGTACGTCGGCAAAGTGGCACGGACAGGCAAAATCACGTACATGGTACGTGATTTGCCTTCCGCGGGTGGGGGGTCGTCTTTTGTCCAGCGGCGGTCGTCTTTTGTCCAGCGGCGATCAGAGGTGAGGGGGAGACCATCCGTTCATGGCCCCCCCCTCGCGATCGCCGCCGGCCAATCGAATCATTCCTTTGCTGCTGTATGCTAAACAGCAGCAAAGGAAATGATGTCATCTCTCCTCGGCTCGGTAATTTCCGTTCCGGCCCGAGGAGAGAAGACAGGTATGTGAGTGCACAACACACTACACACTCAGTAGAACATGCCAGGCACACTAAACACCCCGATCCCCCCCGATCGCCCCCCGATCCCCCCCCGATCACCCCCCCCCTGTCACAAACTGACACCAGCAGTTTTTTTTTTGTTTTTTTTTTCTGATTACTGCATAGTGTCAGTTTGTGACAGTTACAGTGTTGGGACAGTTACTGTTACCCCCCTTTAGGTCTAGGGTACCCCCCTAACCCCCCCTAATAAAGTTTTAACCCCTTGATCACCCCCTGTCACCAGTGTCACTAAGCGATCATTTTTCTGATTGCTGTATTAGTGTCGCTGGTGACGCTAGTTAGGGAGGTAAATATTTAGGTTCGCCGTCAGTGTTTTATAGCGTCAGGGACCCCATATACTACCTAATAAATGTTTTAACCCCTTGATGGCCCCCTAGTTAACCCTTTCACCACTGATCACCATATAACTGTTACGGGTGACGCTGGTTAGTTCGTTTATTTTTTATAGTGTCAGGGCACCCGCCGTTTATTACCGAATAAAGGTTTAGCCCCCTGATCGCCCGGCGGTGATATGCGTCGCCCCAGGCAGCGTCAGATTAGTGCCAGTACCGCTAACACCCACGCACGCAGCATACACCTCCCTTAGTGGTATAGTATCTGAACGCATCAATATCTGATCCGATCAGATCTATACTAGCGTCCCCAGCAGTTTAGGGTTCCCAAAAACGCAGTGTTAGCGGAATCAGCCCAGATACCTGCTAGCACCTGCGTTTTGCCCCTCCGCCCAGCCCACCCAAGTGCAGTATCGATCGATCACTGTCACTTACAAAAGACTAAACGCATAACTGCAGCGTTCGCCGAGTCAGGCCTGATCCCTGCGATCGCTAACAGTTTTTTGGTAGTATTTTGGTGAACTGGCAAGCACTAGCCCCAAGCAGCGTCAGGTTAGCGCCAGTACCGCTAACACCCACGCACGCAGCATACGCCTCCCTTAGTGGTACAGTATCTGAACGGATCAATATCTGATCCGATCAGATCTATACTAGTGTCCCCAGCAGTTTAGGGTCCCCAAAAACGCAGTGTTAGCGGAATCAGCCCAGATACCTGCTAGCACCTGCGTTTTGCCCCTCCGCCCAGCCCAGCCCACCCAAGTGCAGTATCGATCGATCACTGACACTTACAAAACACTAAATGCATAACTGCAGCGTTCGCAGAGTCAGGCCTGATCCCTGCGATCGCTAACAGTTTTTTTGGTAGTATTTTGGTGAACTGGCAAGCACCAGCCCCAGGCAGCGTCAGGTTAGCGCCAGTACCGCTAACACCCATGCACGCACCGTACACCTCCCTTAGTGGTATAGTATCTGAACGGATCAATATCTGATCCGATCAGATCTATACTAGCATCCCCAGCAGTTTAGGGTTCTCACAAACGCAGTGTTAGTGGGATCAGCCCAGATACCTGCTAGCACCTGCGTTTTGCCCCTCCGCCCGGCCCAGCCCACCCAAGTGCAGTATCGATCGATCACTGTCACTTACAAAAGACTAAAATGCATAACTGCAGCGTTCGCAGAGTCAGGCCTGATCCCTGCGATCGCCAACAGATTTTTTGGTAGCGTTTTGGTGAACTGGCAAGCGCCAGCGGCCTAGTACACCCCGGTCATAGTCAAACCAGCACTGCAGTAACACTTGGTGACGTGGCGAGTCCCTTAAGTGCAGTTCAAGCTGGTGAGGTGGCAAGCACAAGTAGTGTCCCGCTGCCACCAAAAAGACAAACACAGGCCCGTCGTGCCCATAGTGCCCTTCCTGCTGCATTCGCCAATCCCAATTGGGAACCCACCGCTTCTGCAGCGCCCGTAATTCCCCCATTCACATCCCCAACCAAATGCAGTCGGCTGCATGAGAGGCATTTTCTTTATGTCCTCTCAAGTACCCCTACCCAGCGAACCCCCCCAAAAAAGATATTGTGTCTGCAGCAAGCGTGGATATAGGCGTGACACCCGCTATTATTGTCCCTCCTGTCCTGACAATCCTGGTCTTTGCATTGGTGAATGTTTTGAACGCTACTATGCACTAGTTGAGTATTAGCGTAGGATACAGCATTCCACAGACTAGGCACACTTTCACAGGGTCTCCCAAGATGCCATCGCATTTTGAGAGACCCGAACCTGGAACCGGTTACAGTTATAAAAGTTAGTTACAAGAAAAGTGTAAAAAAAAAACAAAAAAACATGTAAAATAAAAAAAAATAGTTGTCGTTTTATTGTTCTCTCTCTCTCTATTCTCTCTATTGTTCTGCTCTTTTTTACTGTATTCTATTCTGCAATGTTTTATTGTTATTATGTTTTATCATGTTTGCTTTTCAGGTATGCAATTTTTTATACTTTACAGTTTACTGTGCTTTATTGTTAACCATGTTTTTTGTCTTCAGGTACGCCATTCACAACTTTGAGTGGTTATACCAGAATGATGCCTGCAGGTTTAGGTATCATCTTGGTATCATTCTTTTCAGCCAGCAGTTGGCTTTCATGTAAAAGCAATCCTAGCAGCTAATTAGCCTCTAGACTGCTTTTACAAGCCGTGGGAGGGAATGCCCCCCCCCCACCGTCTTCCGTGTTTTTCTCTGGCTCTCCTGTCTCAACAGGGAACCTGAAAATGCAGCCGGTGATTCAGCCAGCTGACCATAGAGCTGATCAGAGACCAGAGTGGCTCCAAACATCTCTATGGCCTAAGAAACCGGAAGCTACGAGCATTTTATGACTTAGATTTCGCCGGATGTAAATAGCGCCATTGGGAAATTGGGGAAGCATTTTATCACACCGATCTTGGTGTGGTCAGATGCTTTGAGGGCAGAGGAGAGATCTAGGGTCTAATAGACCCCAATTTTTTAAAAAAAGAGTACCTGTCACTACCTATTGCTATCATAGGGGATATTTACATTCCCCGAGATAACAATAAAAATGATTAAAAAAAAATAAAAATGAAAGGAACAGTTTAAAAATAAGATAAAAAAGCAAAAAAATAATAAAGAAAAAAAAAAAAAAAGCACCCCTGTCGCCCCCTGCTCTCGCGCTAAGGCGAACGCAAGCGGCGGTCTGTCGTCAAACGTAAACAGCAATTGCACCATGCATGTGAGGTATCACCGCGAAGGTTAGATCGAGGGCAGTAATTTTTGCAGTAGACCTCCTCTGTAAATCTAAAGTGGTAACCTGTAAAGGCTTTTAAAGGCTTTTAAAAATGTATTTATTTTGTTGCCACTGCACGTTTGTGCGCAATTGTAAAGCATGTCATGTTTGGTATCCATGTACTCGGCCTAAGATCATCTTTTTTATTTCATCAAACATTTGGGCAATATAGTGTGTTTTAGTGCATTAAAATTTAAAAAAGTGTGTTTTTTCCCCAAAAAATGCGTTTGAAAAATCGCTGCGCAAATACTGTGTGAAAAAAAAAATGAAACACCCACCATTTTAATCTGTAGGGCATTTGCTTTAAAAAAATATATAATGTTTGGGGGTTCAAAGTAATTTTCTTGCAAAAAAAAAAAACTTTTTCATGTAAACAATGTGTCAGAAAGGGCTTTGTCTTCAAGTGGTTAGAAGAGTGGGTGATGTGTGACATAAGCTTCTAAATGTTGTGCATAAAATGCCAGGACAGTTCAAAACCCCCCCAAATGACCCCATTTTGGAAAGTAGACACCCCAAGCTATTTGCTGAGAGGCATGTCGAGTCCATGGAATATTTTATATTGCGACACAAGTTGCGGGAAAGAGACAAAATTTTTTTTTTTTGCACAAAATTGTCACTAAATGATATATTGCTCAAACATGCCATGGGAATATGTGAAATTACACCCCAAAATACATTCTGCTGCTTCTCCTGAGTACGGGGATACCACATGTGTGAGACTTTTTGGGAGCCTAGCCGCGTACGGAACCCCGAAAACCAAGCACCGCCTTCAGGCTTTCTAAGGGCGTGAATTTTTGATTTCTCTCTTGACTGCTTATCACAGTTTCGGAGACCATGGAATGCCCAGGTGGCACAAAACCCCCCCAAATGACCCCATTTTGGAAAGTAGACACCCCAAGCTATTTGATGAGAGGTATAGTGAGTATTTTGCAGACCTCACTTTTTGTCACAAAGTTTTGAAAATTGAAAAAAGAAAAAAAAAAAAGTTTTTTCTTGTCTTTCTTCATTTTCAAAAACAAATGAGAGCTGCAAAATACTCACCATGCCTCTCAGCAAATAGCTTGGGGTGTCTACTTTCCAAAATGGGGTCATTTGGGGGGGTTTTGTGCCACCTGGGCATTCCATGGCCTCCGAAACTGTGATAGGCAGTGAAGAGTGAAATCAAAAATTTTCACCCTTAGAAATCCTGAAGGCGGTGATTGGTTTTCGGGGTCCCGTGCACGGCTAGGCTCCCAAAAAGTCCCACACATGTGGTATCCCCGTACTCAGGAGAAGTAGCTAAATGTATTTTGGGGTGCAATTCCACATATGCCCATGGCCTGTGTGAGCAATATATCATTTAGTGACAACTTTGTGCAAAAAAAAAATGTGTCACTTTCCCGCAACTTGTGTCAAAATATAAAATATTCCATGGACTCAATATGCCTCTCTGGAAATAGCTTGGGGTGTCTACTTTCCAAAATGGGGTCATTTGGAGGGGGTTTGTGCCACCTGGGCATTCTTGGCCTCCGAAACTGTGATAGGCAGTAGAGAGTGAAATCATAAATTTACACCCTTAGAAATCCTGAAGGCGGTGATTGGATTTCGGGGCCCCGTACGCGGCTAGGCTCACAAAAAGTCCCACACATGTGGTATCCCCATATTCAGGAGAAGCAGCAGAATGTATTTTGGGGTGCAATTCCACATAGGCCCATGGCCTGTGTGAGCAATATATCATTTAGTGACAACTTTTTGTAAATATTTTTTTTTTTGTCATTATTCAATCACTTGGGACAAAAAAAATAAATATTCAATGGGTTCAACATGCCTCTCAGCAATTTCCTTGGGGTGTCTACTTTCCAAAATGGGGTCATTTGGGGGGGTTTTGTACTGCCCTGTACATTTTAGCACCTCAAGAAATGACATAGGCAGTCATAAACTAAAAGCTGTGTAAATTACAGAAAATGTACCCTAGTTTGTAGACGCTATAACTTTTGCGCAAACCAATAAATATACGCTTATTGACATTTTTTTTACCAAAGACATGTGGCCGAATACATTTTGGCCTAAATGTATGACTAAAATTGAGTTTATTGGATTTTTTTTATAACAAAAAGTAGAAAATATCATTTTTTTTCCAAATTTTCGGTCTTTTTCCATTTATAGCGCAAAAAATAAAAACCGCAGAGGTGATCAAATACCATCAAAAGAAAGCTCTATTTGTGGGAAGAAAAGGACACAAATTTCGTTTGGGTACAGCATTGCATGACCGCGCAATTAGCAGTTAAAGCGACGCAGTGCCAAATTGGAAAAAGACCTCTGGTCCTTAGGCAGCATAATGGTCCGAGGCTCAAGTGGTTAAGCAACATGTATTTACTTTACCAATGAGTAAAAATTACTCTTTTAGAAAATTAACAGCTATATATCTATCACAAAAAAGAGGGTGAAATAATCTTGTGGTGTCATGAATATAAACTGTAATGAGCTACCATTTGTGTTTTTTTCTCAAATATATAAACAGGGCCACAAGTTAGATGATGCTATCAACCTCTAGCAAATCTAACAATTACACTGACTTAAATAGGTGACAATTAGGAAAATTATTTGAGCAAAATTTTGATCTTGAAATTGTCCACATAAAAGAGAACATGCTAACTTCAATGTATGCAGATAATCTGATAGACAAAAATATACCAGTTGATATGGAAATGTTTACAGTTTGTCGGATATTTGAAAAAATATAATAAAAAAATGTGATTATTTGTGTTAATATTTAGTGAGTAAAAAAACTTTATCGCAGTCCCTGGTGTTCCTTATGACATTGGGGAGATTTGCTTTCTTTACAAGGGCTGAACAGAACATCCATTTCAACCTTTGTCATATTTTATCATCAGAATATAACAGTTAAAGCTGACACTGCTGAATTAGCTTGTGGCAGTCATGATAATATAAAGCCTTCTGCACCTGCTTCTCTTGGCACTTTTCTTTGTGGACTCTTCCCGCTTATGGGCTATTAATCATTGGCAACAGGGGAAGTTGCAGAGCAATGCACTTTAGATTGCAGGCATAATAGAAAGAATATAGCTCACTGAGTGTCTTTATTGTGATGTTCAGCTTGAATTGACCATAGTGGTATTTATGGTTAACCACTTAATTGGGAACTATTCCCACAGTTTTACATGAACACGTCTAGGAAATTGCAGTCCTTTCTGCCTTTCGTTTAAGAGCAATAAAGTCACCTTTCAAAACAAGGGGAAACTTGGTTAGTATGTTGTAACATTCTATTATTTTTTTAACTCATGAATCATACATAGAAATAATCCATGTGCAAGGCATTAAAATCGACTGGAAAAACTCATTAACCTGCTTTGTTCCGCTCAAAAGGAAATTAACAATCCTTTCCTAGAACACGTGTACAGAAATAAATCAGGGGAATTGTAAATATATTGGCTGCTTGGAATTTGTGAGAAATTAGGAAAAATCTTACATTCTCTATCAAAATTTGTAAATCACACAGATGTGGCTGATTAAAACAAGGTAAAGACCTAACTGAATTAAATTAGCCACAGGACCTATGTAATTTGGATAACTGAGAAAATGGGTCCTTCTAGCCAAGCAAGAGTTTTTGGCTATAAATGACAGGGTGTAAACATATTTGCCGTTAGAAAATTTATATTGCGTTGTGTAGTTAAAGTTGAATTTCAGACAAACAGCTAGTTCATGGTTGAAATACACACATAACTGGTTTACCTGTCAAAGGATTTGTGTTTCTGTACCTCTAACGCCAAGATTATCACAGCTCTGACAACAGAGCAAAGTGGGTGACCTGACATTTTTCTACTGCAACTAAGCAATACAGCCAGGTCACTTCTCCTGCCTACAGCCTGTGATTTATATTGGCAGCCTAAACCAGCTTCTTTTTCAAAACACAGTTTAAAGTGATTCTAAAGGCTGAAGGTTTTTTACCTTCCTCTATTCCATGCATGAAGGTAAAAAAACCTTCTGTGTGCAGCAGTCCCCCCAGCCCCCTAATCCTTACCTAAGCCCCCTCCGATCCAGCGATATTCATGATAGCCTTGGCTGTATGGGGGCTCTCCCTTCTCATTGGCTGAGACAGCAGCAGGAGCCCAGCTGCTGTCAATCACAGCCAGTGAGCCAATGAGGAGAGAGCGGGGGCCGAGGCGAGCCACAGCTCTATGTGTCTTAAAGTGATTGTAAAGCTTTGTCATACTAACCTCCACTGTGCAGCTCGTTTTGCACAGAGTGGCCCGATCATCCTCTTCTGTGGTCCCTCAGCGGCTCCTCCTCGCATCAGATAACCCCCTAGGAGAAGCGCTCTCCCGGGGGCTTACCTTCCGGCGCGCTCCCAAGTCCAGCAATTGCGTCCATACACACGAATGCCAGACTTGGCCCCACTCCCCGGCGCCCGCATCATTGAATTTGATTGGCAGCAGCAGGAGCCAATGGCTGCGCTGCTATTAATCTATCCAATCAAGAGCTGGGACCCCATGCAGAGGGGGAGACCACGTCTCTGCCAAGGGGATGAAGGGGCTCAGGTAAGTAAAACAGGGGGGCTGGGGGGGCGGTCACTGCCAGAAGTTTTTGTTTCACCTTAATACATAGGATGCATTAAGGTGAAAAAACATGAGGGTTTACAACCCCTTTAAGGATTCATAGAGCAGTGGCTCAGCATCGAGCATGCAGCAGTGCCCCCAGGCCAAGCAGCTTTCTCTGGGGGCACTGCTCAAGGGGGGTGAGCTAGGAACGCAGCGGGGGATCTGAAAAGAAGAGGATCAGGGATGCTCTGTGCAAAACCACTGTACAGACCAGGTAAGTATAACATGTTTGTTATAAAAAAAACCACAAAGCTTTGATATCCCTTTAAACCCATACCAGCTGATTCTATATCTTATAAGCCTTAATGAAGGGGACAATGTGTGGCCCCCATAATGTGTCAGCTTTTTATCCATTATGTGTTTAAATTAAAACCACATTTTGGACTCTTCAAATCAAAGTATTACTCTCACATTCTGCGGTTTCTGTGGCAGCTCCTCAGTTTACAGAATCAGTCCACACCCACCTCTCTCAGATGTCCATTGGGATACCATCAATATAGTTTCCATAAATTCATCAAAAGCATTATCTACCTATGGTTCAAGTGCCACATATCCACTATTTCAAGCATACAGACTGACAGTAAAGGATCAACAGTAGGCTGATGGGGTCATTCCTTTGTTTTCTTGTCCTGTCAGCGTTCTCATGATAATTGCATCCAGCACACCTGATTTGTAAACAGAACACGCTGGATCTGGCTGGTTTCTTTCTCCCTGAGATCTATTCATTCAGAGAGAGAAGCCAGATAGATTCTGTGTACATGAAAGACAAAAACAGAACATTCCATAGCTCAGCTCACCAACCAGTCTGCCAACTGATCAAATTAACCTGTCCAACAGTCTGCGTTAAAAACAGGGGTTTAGTTAGCACACATTTGCAAACGCATGCATAAGCTGCAAGGCCTCTTCACGGCACCCTGTGTATGCTTGCAGTCCTAACGCTACTGAATTTATAAGAGTCTCCACAATGGAAGCACATGCATTAAATGGATAGATGAGGGGATTTTGTATACAAGCAGCACATATACACTTGCATTCACTTGTTAGACACAGTTAACCACTTGATTGCCCTTCACAGTTACCCTTTGATTGCTGTCACCCAGCCAGTGTCATTAATACAGTATTATCATTGATTGTTGTATTAGTGACACTAGCAACATCAGTGTCAGTTAGTGTTCCCCCCAGCTAGAGTCAGTTGGTGCCAGATTACCTGCCACACCATCACAGTCACACTGTCTGTGAGTCGCTGATCATCGCCATTACTAGTATATGGTCTGTACCTATCAGTATCTTGATCACAATCAGAGCTATACTAGTGTCCCAACAGTATAGTGTCCCCAAAAACACAATGTTTTTTTTTACCAAAGACATGTAGCAGAATACATTTTAGCGTAACTTTATGAGGAAATTTGATTTTATTGCATATGTTTTATAACAAAACTGAGGAAATACAGTTTTTTTTTCAAAATTGTTGGTCTTTTTTCATTTATGTAATAAAAAATAAGTGATCAAATACCATCAAAGGAAAGCTCTATTTGTGTGAAAAAAACCCCATAAATTTCATTTGGGTATAGTGTTGCATTGCTAAGCAATTGCCAGTAAAAGTAGCACATGTTTAAGCATGTTAGTACAGTGTTCTCCCTGCTGGGCTATTGTGTTCTGACAGGGGGACTACCCCCTCCGCTAGAACATACCAGTCAGCACTTGCAGCCATTGGCAGATGTTTTTCTGGCATACTCTTTCGACAGAAGTTGGACCTTCGGCCGGCTTCTGTTGGACAAGCTGCTGTACACACAGGCCGAATGGTTTCTGTTGAACCAGCCGATATTAGCCTATATTCGGTCCATGTGTACCAGGCTTTAAGGCTTGTTCACTCGTGTCAATTATGAAAAATGAAGCAATGTTCCTAAATGAGCCTAAAGCATTTATGATTTGTTTATGACATGTTTTTGTTGTGTTTATGAAGCTTTGAAAGCGTGGGAAATAGCGGGAAGTGCTTAAAGGGGAAGTGATTTTGAGAAAATGATCTACTTTGAGAGATGGTTAGGTTGTGGTGTGATAGCAGACATTTTGTGAATTCTTTGCAAGATGGATTTGTATACTTTGATCTCTTTGACCCTTGGCTTGGTCCAGCTTAACTTTGCTGACACAAAAAGCTTTACCCCTGGCAATAGTGCTCAATGCCTCTGCTCCTGTCTGGCACTGTCAGTATTGCTGGCTGGTCGATGCTTTTGCCTGCACATAGAAGTAAACGGTGTTACCACACGGCATTCTTGGATAAAGGAAGCTCCACTGTTTCCCTCCCAATGCCCAGCTAACACTTTATAAATGCTTCACAAACACGCCATAAATGCTCTAGGTGCTGTTAAGATGCTGTCACAAAGCATTACTATAGAAATCAAGCTGACAAGCGCCAATGCCTCATGAAAGCAGCATGCTACTCAATTTTTAACACAACACAATACTACCACAAGTGGTGTATTTAGGTTTTGTGCTGCCCTAGGCCTGAGTAAACTTGTGCACACCCTAATTCAAATATGACCCACCCCTTCCTGTTAAGGCCGCACCCTTTTCTGTTTAGGACCCATTTATTGATTGGGGTGGGTCCAGGATAAGTGAGGTGTGGAGGAAGTCCGTTGAATGATTCCAGCGATCAGACTGAGGATATTTACCAGCAGATAAAAGTACTGGAATATTACAGCAAAAACCTAGCTCTTAATTTTTATCTTGTTTTTGGACTGCAGTTCTATTTTAAGATATAAGGAATTGTATGATCTATGATTTGTTAATGCATAATTAACATTTTTTTTTTTATTAACCAGTCATGATTTATTATTTTGTTACAGGAGTGCAACTGCATGAACAATTCCCTTAAACAAATTAAATACAACATTTCTTCATTGTCAAGGTGTTTGCTGGGTGGACTGACAGCAATACCGAAAAATCTGAGAGACGTTGCAGATTTCTTACAGAGAGCAGAGGTCCCAAAATCTTGGCTTCCCTCACACAGCTGCCAAACATCTCATAATATCATCACTTGGCTGAAAGGCAAGTCATGTAACATATAGGTTCATTAACTAGTTATTCCTATTTCATACATAAATTTCCAATTTACGGTACAGCATGCCAGATACCCACCATCATTTTACTGCAGTGAGCTGCTGCTAATGATGTGACTCCTGACAGCAAGATGTATGACATGATTATTGGCTGAATGGATGGAGCAGTAATCATTTTCACAGTCGACAGAAAAGTGATTTCTCTTATTGTGTTACCTTCAACGTGTTAGCTGAAGACAGGCCATGTAGTTAATTTTGGCAACCACTAATATACACACAGATAAAACAAAAAGACAAATTCCCCAAACAATGTTGGAAAAAAAATACATTAAACACAAATAATACAGTTTAACAAGTGATATGTAGTTGTTAATGAGGAAAATGAATAGACACGATGCAATGACAGGTAGCTTATCACAGACTTTCATATTTGGTCAGGCAGCTTTGTAAATTCTGACCAAATAGGTCATCTCTTACCTACATGGCTTCATACTGACTGAGCATGTCTTCCACTTTTTATCATGATTTATTTATCAAGCTAAAGTATCAGAAGTCCAGATTTGTTCTGTGTGTGTTTGCATGTAAGGCCCTGTGTAGTTTGGGGAGAAAGCTAAGAATGAACCAGTTAACATGCTGTCTGTCATGAATTTGTAGTTTTCATTTTTGGCGCTTATTATTTTTTACCACCCACATGCTTGGAAAAATATTATAGGCTGAAACAATGTATATTTTATTTGGCTTTTGTACAGTACAGGTGTCCCTTGGTCCACATTTGTATATGTAGATTGCCTGCTTTCTTATTGTTACATTTCCAGCCAGCACAAAATAGTAAATAATTGATATATCCTTACATAAATATTAGGTGTATTTATTTAATTTGCGATGCATTAAACTTTGTGGCAGCATTGATCTTTAGTCTTTGAGGAAGCAAAGCAATAAAGCCCTATATGATTAAATTAAGGCAAATTAAATTAAATAGATTAAAATTCAGTCCTGGGTGACACTGTTAACCTGTCACAAGCGTTCTTAAATATGTTAACTACTGCATTTAAATTTTTTTGTTGTTTAATGTAGCTTATGCATAACGTTAGAACACTTTTTTTATCAAATGGTGCTTGCAGTAATTTATTTACACTGACTAATCCTATGACAAATTACCATTTTAGTTTTGTTTCTGTTCTAAAATGGAAAGCAAACATAGAATAGCTTCAGTCACTAATGCCCGCTACACACGATAAGATTATCGGACGAATGATCGTCCGTTTTTTCTTTTGCATGATAATCGCAGATCGAATCTGATGAGTTTACTAATGTCACAAAAATTCTCATACGACAATTAAAATTTGGAAGTGATGTCATGTGTTGTAATGCATTTGTATTGCATTTTCGAATGACAGAAACATTTTTCGCTCATGTCCGATAGAATAATACTGGATAAACTGCCATGAACGGCTCTCAAAAGCTCTGTACTAACGATCCGATTATCGTACGATTGCTTCGAAAGCGGTATTTTTCTGATCATGTGTACGGGGCATAACATGTTACACTAAAGCCTCGTGCACATGATCGGATTTTCTGATGGGAAATGTGTGATGACAGGCTGTTGGGGAAAAATCGACTGTTTGTATGCTCCATCGGACAATTGTTGTCAGATTTTCCGTGGACAAATGTTGGATGGCAGGCTTTAAAATTTTCCGCAGACAAATGCCTGTTGTCGGATTTTCCGAGCGTGTGTACACAAGTCCGTCGTACAAAAGTCCAAAGTACAAATACGCATGCTCAGAAGCAAGGATTTTCTTAATGGAGAATTAAAATTCATGACGTGGCAAATTATGAAATCTTGAAATGCAGCGCACATTCTCTTCTTCTTTTTTTTTTTAACAGAAGATTTTATTGAACAAATCAGCATTACAATACAATAAATGAGTACAGTCAATGCGATGAGAACAAGATCTACCTTCAGTCAAAAGCCACTATTTAGCAGATATCCCAGTTATGCAAACGTCAGAAGTTTCACCCAACAATACTCCTTATGGCATTAAAGCGTTATAACCTCTTAGGTAGTATAATGTAGGTAACCAATATACAGTCAAACCTAGTAGGGATGGTGGGGGAGGGGGGTGGGGGCGGGGGAAGAGGGGGGGAAAGGGGGGGAGGGGAGGGGACAGAGGGAGGGGGGGAAGGAAGGGGATGAGGGGGGAAGAGCATCAGAAGAATGGATATGAGATGTAGGATGTCCTCCAATATGTTTCACGTCTTGATTATGGGGATGGGGGTTCAGGATCCTCGGAGGCGTGCACCCAAGAGGACCAGATTTTATCAAACTTTCCTGGGCATTGCCTACTTTCATACGTCAGTCTATAAAGGGGGAGTGCCGTATTCACCGACCTTCTCCACGAGGCCAGGGTAGGAGGCTCCACTAGTTTCCATCGCAATAAGATTTCACGCCTGGCATAGTATAGTGCAAAGGTTAGACACAGCTTACTATATCTATCTCCCTCCACTTCCTCCAAATGACTAAGCAGAAGTACCTGGGGATCCACCGGCAAGTGTGAGCCTATGACCCTGCTCAACGTGGAGGCCACTGTTGACCAGAAGGGGCGAAGTTTGGGACAGGACCAGACCATGTACCAGAAAGTACCCTCCTCCTGCCTACATCTCTGACAGTTGGGATCTCTTTGATGGTAAATGCACGCCAGTCTCTGTGGGGTGAAATACGCTCTGTGTAAGAACTTAAATTGTATGAACCTATCTTTTGCAGCTATCATGAAGGGAATGTAGGAGATTAAACATTCCTTCCATTCCCCTCGTTCAAAGAGGGAATATCAACCCTCCACTTTTCCCAGGTTTTGGTTAATTTGGCATCATACTCCACTGTAAGGTAAAGTTATAATGTTTAGAGGGGCTTCCCCATCACACTGGAAGTCAAGAGCTGTTCAATGGAAACCGGTTCCAGAATGAGGGGGGCAGGGAACTGAGCTTCAAAGGCGTGTTTCAGCTGCCAGTACCTGAATTGGAAGGAGGGCAGGATAGCGAAAGATTGCCTCAGGGCTTGGAAAGACATAAGTCTGCCCTCTTTGACTATATGTTTTAATGTGAGAATTTCCTTTTTTGCCCAAAGCGAGGGGTCCGGTATGCTGTAAAAGTGGGGGAGCATAGGGTTACCCCATAGGGGCATGTGAGGTGAGATGAGATTGGGCTTCCCATATATTTTCCTAGCCTCCTGCCATACCTTCATGGTAGTTCGCATCAGCGTTGTCATGGACGGACTGGCTCTAAGTCCACGAAACGGGAGATTGCTCAGGGCCGCATAGGAACCCAAAATAGCTGCCTCCAGAGTGACCGCCGGATTCTGTATGGGCTGGGAGAACCACCACCGAATTGTGACCAGAACAGCTGCCCAATAGTAGATTTGAAAATTCGGTAGCGCCAACCCCCCCCCCCCCGAAAGTGGGAGATATAAAATCTGTTTGGCCACCCTAGGTGGCCTCCGAGCCCAGACAAAGTGTATCAGCAGACTCTCCAATCTTCAAAAGAAAGTCCTAGGGATGTGTATGGGTGTATTACGGAAGAAGTAGAGATACTTGGGAAGAAAGATCATTTTTAGCAAATTAACTCTGCCAACAGGGGTCAATGGAAGGGAATGCCAAGCAGCACATCTAGCCGTAAGCTGTGTCATGAGCGGTCGCAAATTGTTATCCATGTATTCTTGGACTTTGCCGCAAACTTGGATCCCCAAATATTTGAAGTCATCTACTCATTTAAGCTGCGGGTGTGGCACCCTAGGGGTCGAGGGGTGGAGCGGGAAAAGAACCGACTTGTTAATGCAATGCGGCCCAATTAATGCAAATCCCCGAGTACCCACCGAATCGGTTAATCAGATCCAGTGCAGTCTGTAAAGAGGACGATGCATCCGCATCCTTCACACCCGGATCATCCCTCAGCAATATAGCCAGGGGCTCCATCGCCAGAGCAAATAGACCCGGGGAGAGAGGACATCCCTGTCGCGTGCCACGAAACAATCTAAACTTCTCCGATAGGCATCCGTTGGTATGTATTCTAGCTGAGGGGCCATGATATAACATGCAGAGCCATTTCGTAGACCCCGGGCCAAACCCGAATCGAGAGAGCACCTCCCATAGGTAACCCCACTCGACGGAGTCAAAGGCCTTCTCCACGTCGAGTGAGGCCACCATTCCTTTAGTCGCCTCATCTGCTCTATCTATGTGGGTATAAAGGCGTCTGATATTAATGTCAGTTCCCCTCCCGGGCATGAAGCCTGTTTGATCCCTGTGGCCAACACTTTCGCCAGTACCTTTGCATCGACGTTTAGAAGGGATATGGGGCGATACGAGGAGCATAGCGTGGGGTCCTTCCCTGGCTTAGGGATCACCACTATAATCGCTTCGCTCATTGTGTCTGGGAGTTTTTCAAGACGCCCCGATGCAGAGAAGAGGTCCTGTAATTTATCAACTAGTTCTGTTGCGTATTGTTTGTAAAACTCCACAGGGATGCCATCAGGACCCTGTCTGCATTGATTTAAGTGCCTGGAGTATTTCCAGAGACGTAATTGGGGCGTCGAGCTTGTCACGATACGTAGCTGTAAGGGTTGGGATATCAATATCATTTAAGTATGCTACTAGATCTTCTCTTCTATAGTCTACCCTGGAGCTGTAGAGGGATTCATAGAATTCCGCAAAACAGCCATTTATCCCTTCCGGTATATGGATCAGCTGTCCCGATAGGTCTTTAATACATGAGATACTCATCCCACCTGCCTGTTCCCTGGAGAGCCAGGCCAACAGACGGCCTGACCTCTCTCCCTGCTCAAAAATCCGCTGGGACTGAGCCAACATTTTCTTCTGGGTGAGAGAGGTACGAAGACGCACCACCTCCTTCGTCATAAGTTGTAGATGCGAATAGTGCACAGGGTCTCGGGTACAAACAAAAAGAGCCTCCGCACTGCCCGCATCCCTCTCAGCCTTAATCAATTCTGCCCTACGCTCTCGTCAGACTCTGGCAATGATGGTCTGGTACTGCCCCCACGTTGTGGCCTTAAAGGTGTCCCACACTACTGTGGGGTCTGCCGGGCCCAGGTTTACTGCCTAAAAGTCAAGCAATTCCGTCCTAAATTGGGAATCTACTGCAGTGTCTGAGATCCACAATCTGGAGAGCCTCCATACCCCTCCCACTGGGCCTAGGGAGAGATCCAGTGACAAC
Organism: Lithobates septentrionalis; assembly: GCA_037952835.1. Taxonomy (NCBI): domain Eukaryota; kingdom Metazoa; phylum Chordata; class Amphibia; order Anura; family Ranidae; genus Lithobates; species Lithobates septentrionalis. The sequence goes on along the minus strand of JBBDGP010000042.1, from coordinate 7,665,156 downwards.
AGCAAGGGTGCGTGATCAGAAATTCCCCTAGGGAGTATTTGTATGTCTGTGACCCGTGGGAGGACCTGGCTCCCTGCAAAGACCAAGTCTATACGGGAAAACATTCTGTGAGAGGCCGAGTGGCATGTGTATGCCCTGGTCTGGGGGTGACGCCACCTCCAGACATCAGTCAAGCCATAAGTATCTGCCCACTCAGCCAACCCAGAGCAATGATGTCCCGCAGGAGTTAGCCTGTCAAAATCCGGGTCAGGGACCAGATTAAAATCTCCGAGTATAACAGTATTGTCAGATGCAAAGTCGGCTATCTTGCTAGTGATCTGATTGAGCACCACCAAGGAAGCCAGGGGAGGCAAATACAAGCCCACAATGGTCCACGTTAAAGAGTATATTTTGGCATGAATAATAACATACCGACCATCAGGGTCGAGGGCCAAATCCAAGAGCCGAAAGGGGAGTGACTTCAATACCAGAATAGTAACACCCCTAGAAAAAGTGGAGTGCGTGGAGTGGTAGTGGTGGCCCACCCAAGCCTTTTTTAGGGCCAGTACCCTACGTCCTGTTAAGTGTGTTTCTTGGAGTACACATATATGTGGGTTATAAGTTTTAATAAATTGGAACACCAGGGAACGCTTGACCGGGGAGTTCAGTCCCCTGGTGTTCCAGGAGATGATGTTAAGAGAGGACATGTCTGCCAAGAATAATAATAATGTTAGGATCAGTTCAGATCACGGCTCTTGGAGTGGACCCCGGGACCCGAAACCGACACATCTGGAAATAGTGCAATGCTGATGAGTTAATTTTTTTGGTACAAACCTCAAACAAAAACAAATAAACCAAACTCAAAACAGATAAAGGATGCCAGTATCTAAAGTAAATGAAACAAGCCCTGTTAGGGGAACTTTCCCCACCCCCCACCCCACCCAACCCCCTAAAACTGAGGCGGGTTTCAACCCCAAACTTATTCAGCTCGCCGGCTGCAACAGGGGGTCTGTGGAAGAGGCGAGCCCACCCCCCGAGACTTCACACGGGGGGGAAGCAGCAGTTCAAGCGGCTTTCCACATGTGAGATCTCCACTTTGTGATGCAGCAGGCTGTGAGGACGTGGAAAGTCAGACAAAAGGAAGTATCCCATAATGCGACCTCACAGTAGAGTCGATCCATCTTTTAGGAGGAGATACAGAACAAAAACTCCAACGCTCCTCGTGGAGTCAAGCAAGTGTAAAGGAACTTAATTTCTCAACAGTCTCCTGACCAAGTTCTTTGGCAGGGCCATTAACTTAAAATATCCCTGATAAGGATAACCAATGTTCCCCCCACAGATCCGCACACACCATGGATTGAACTGGGCATAACCTGTGCAACATAACAAAGTCATCCATGTAGTAGTTTGTGTGATAACTCAGACCCGGGTCTAAACCACGGTGAGGAACCAATGAAAAGGATCATGCAGCACATACCAGAAAGACCATCAGTGATTTTGTGGCAGAGTGTCCAGCCAGGCAGAGGCCTCTCTCGGTGTGGTAAAGAAGCGAGTTGTCTCGCCATCCTGGACTCTTAGGCGAGCAGGGAAGAGTACACTGTAACGAATGTTGCGTGATCGCAAAGCCGCTTTAACTTGGTCAAAAGATTTCCTGAGTTTCTGGGTCTCGACCGAGTAGTCGGGGAAGATCATCAACTTGGTATTCTGGAATCTGAGGTCCCCAACAGTTCTAGAGGCACGGAGAACTTCATCTCTGTCTCTGAAGTTGAGGAGGCGGAGAATGAAGGTGCGGGGAGGGGATCCAGGAGGCCCCGGCCTAGGCGGGATGCGGTGTGCCCTCTCAACCGCGTAGTAAGGTGACCAGCGGGCATCGGGTAGAAGGTCACGCAGCAGACCCTCTATGAAGGAAGTAGGATTGTTCCCCTCCGCCCCCTCCGGTAGACCAACAATGCGAAGATTATTGCGCCGGTTCCTATTCTCTGCATCTTCGGCTCTGTATTCAAGGGCCTTTACTTTGGTTTGAAGCGTACGGAGCGATGCTCCATGTTCCGCAATGGTGTCTTCAGTGGTACTCAGCCTTTGCTCCGTTTCAGTGACTCGCGACCTGATTTTGTCTATATCTTAGTGGATTAGACCCATGTCCAGCTGAACGGCTTCAATCTTTGTTGTTAACGTGGATTGACAAGTAGCAATAGCCGCCATGATGTCGGCCAGCCAGGGGGGCCGAGAGTCATCCGACTCCATAATGTTCATCCGCGAGGCTCTATGGGGACTGGACATATTAAGAGTCTCCGGGGGGGCAGGTGGGCGTCTGAGGTGAGTCCGACTGTGGCGAAAAGGTCAACCTTTTACCCCTTTTGCTGTATTTTGCTCTGGAGTTTCTTCGCCTCATTCAGGTGTTTGGGGCCTAGATCTGGATAGTGGTCAATAACTGGCCATGGGAGCCTCCCTGCTGGGTCAGGGGTAGTCAGGCAGTAGGTATGGTGCAACGTGTGGCCCCTCAACAATCCTCCCTCTCACCTGGAACTGTGTAGAGCAGGATCTGTCCACCACAGGCCTCCACTGGCTTAGAGGGGATCTTCAGTCCAGCCACCCTCCTCCACAAGCAAAATGTCAGGGGTGGAAGAGCCCAGGGGTTCCCCCACTGCCCAGGCAGCTGTCCCCAGCCGTTTCAGGGTCACTTCCTCCAGGCCACGGGGTGCAGGCCCTCCTCCAGCCGGTCCAACAGCTCCGAGTCCCCAGGAAAGGTCGCGGTCTCGGCCTAGTAAAACGTGGGGGAGTCTTCAGGCCCCAAGCACAGCCTAAGATCAATCCAGGGTCGTCTCTCCCGCCCCCATCTGTGGTCCCCAGCAGCCGATCGTATAAAGGAGCTCCCGGCCCGCAGTGCAGCGAGGTAGGCCCGAAGCGTCAGCGGGATGCCGATCACGGCCCTGGGACAGCAAATTTTCCTCTCCCCTCAGCAGACAGGTCTTCCCCAGGTCCCCCTCGGTCAGCAGGGGTAATTTTGAAGGGGGATTAGTGCCGATGGATCCGGATAAATATTACGGATCAGCGGAGCTCCTTAAAAAAGCCGCCGCTCACAGTGCCATCTTGGCCACGCCCCATTCTCTTCTTCTTTAATGGGATAATAATGAACCTGCTTTGCTGGTGATACTGATGGAGTTATGGCAAACTAATTTTCAAAGGCTTTTTTTTCCTAGTGATATCAAGAATAATATTATTATGGTTTTTTTTTTGGTGCAAGTTACCACAACACCATTATCCCGTAGTTTTTAAGATCAAAGATACAACTATATTGGTGTCACTTGTTAATTTTACATTTTTAAAATGTAACTGCCTACTCCCAAACTGTCATTTGAAGTAAAACACATAGCCAAGTATTATTCTCCACAATTTTTTTAATTGCGCATTAAAAAAAGAAAACAAATAAAATTAGACATGCTATCTGCCAATAGAACTTTAACCAAAAAGTGCATTTTATGCATCCAAAAATATAGAAAATATACCAAATCAAATCATTATTCAACCAAAAAATAAAATAAAAGCCTCATGCATGTGTCCTGCTTAATATAGGGGGTCAACAATGCCAAGAGTTGGTGAAAGCAGGGGTCCGTCATCCGGAGATAATTCCAAATATCATCTGGATTATTCTCCTGGAGCTCCCGCAGCAAAGGCATACGAAATAATTGGTCACGATTAATAAAGCAACCAATTTATGGTCCAAGAAATCCTCCTCCTCCTGTTCCTGGACTGGACTTGGGTCAAAGCAATAACTCCAAGGCAAATAATAGAAAAAAAAACACGTAGTACCTCACTACATTTGTGTTTGTGTGCCGTTTGTATGCAAGACAAGTTTGGGGCCAATAACTTTCGGACAAAAGTCCAAGGTTTTGTCTGCGGAAAATCAAATTGTGTGTACGAGGCTTAATAGGCAATGTTGTCTTTTATATGAGAAGGGGACTGAACCATCTGTGCTAAGTTACTGCTGCAAATTCTCTAGATTAGCGAAATAGCAGAAGCTACAGAATTTAAAAATGAGGCCAAGAACACATTATAATAAGCTGGAAGAAATTATTTCTTTTAGCAGTTTAGTCACCACTTCAGTCCAGGTAACTATGTGATGCCTTTTACATCAATGTTATCAATTTTGTCAAGTTTGGTCCAGTTTTTCAGATATGGACAAGAATTCAAACAGATGGGCCATCTAAATGTCAAACTGTTAGCTTGGCTGTGTATCCTGCTATATTGAAAATGCTGAATTCCAGTGCCAAAAAGTCAACAAAGCTGCTTTGCATTGAGGTTACTTAGCCTCTCACCTATTTGAGTGTGTTACTAAAGTTGGCTGAAAATAGCACTCAGTAAGAATGGCTTGCTGTGAACACTGAATGGTAAAAAAGCTGTCTGGTGTCCATTTTAACATCTTCTTGTCGCTGCCTGAGAGCTTAATGTACCAATAAATCTTTCTAGTCTTGCAACTGCAGCACATAAAGTTATATTGTTGTGACTCCATAACATTTGGCAATTACTTTGTCTATTTTACTTCTCCTAGGTCTGCAAAAGAAACATAAACAGCTCAAGCAGTGGGTGAGGAAAGGTCTAATACCGTTTGCCAAGAGTGAAAAGGAAGCTTTGACTTCCATAAGTGCTGGAGTTCTGGTTAACCCAGAGGGCTTGTTGTTGGCACTGAGAACTGAGTTTGCAGTTCGTCATGGATATTTATTGCATGAGGTATGCTTTCAAACCTTTGGTAACTATAGTGGTTATACAAAAAATGCAACAAATTATATAATGTAAAAATTCCCTATGGTAATTGAATTAGTTACATTTTTTTTCAGCAAAGCAGATATTGCTGCATTGCTTCTTATTTGTAGTTCGCAGTGTTATTTAAATATATATTTTCTATATAAACATAAACAATTTTGCATGGTACACGCACTGCAAATCAAGATAGTATTGCCATATTGTACATTTTTGTTTATTATGCCTAGTTAAACAAAGATTTGCAGTGAGGGCCGGTTCACACCACAGAAAAGCAGTCCAGATGAATTTCAGCATTTGCATTTACATGTGATTTTGGTACATTTTTTAAGCATTTCGCTGTGTTTTTTTTCTTTACTAGAGTTTTCTGGGTTTTGGTTGTTAGGATGCCATTGGGTGCTAGCTCCTAACAACCAATGACTCATCCCTGCTGTCAGGAACAGTTGGAAAGAAGCTGGCACCCGCCAGCGTACTCATCCCTGCAGTCAGCAGGAATTTCCCATCAATATGAGGACAAGGTGCTTTGCTGGGGGTTACCCCTGGCAAAGCCCGCCCCCATGTTGAGGACATATGGCATGGTATGGTTCAGGAGGGAGGAACATTCGCTCACCCCCCCTATTCTGGTCTGCTGGGAAGCATGCTCAGATAAGGGTCTAGTATGGATTTTGGGGGGACCCAAAGCCCTTTTTTTTCATTCCCCCTAAAATCTATACCAGACCTAAGGGCCTGGTATGGATTTTGGGGGGACCCAGGTATTTTTTTTGGCATGGAGCCCCCTTCAAAATCCATACCAGACCTAATATTATATGGGGGGGACCCTCACACTGTTTTTTTTTTTTTAATGTCAGCTCTTTTGTTTACATTCTGCTGTCAGTGGGGAATCCCCGCTGACAGCAGGAATGAATCATGGTTGTTAGGAAGCCGGTGGGTGCCTGCTCCTTAACCAATGATTCATCACTGCTAATGACAACAGCGATGAATCATCATTGTTTGCACACTGATTGGCGTTGGCTTTTTAACAACCAATGACTCATCCCTGCTGCTGACAGCTCCTAACAGCCTACAGTATGTCACAAAAGTGAGTACACCCTTCTCACATTTTTGTAAATATTTTATTATATCTTTTCATGTGACAACACTAAAGAAATGACACTTTGCTGCAATGTAAAGTAGTGAGTGTACAGCTTGTAGAACAGTGTAAATTTGCTGTGCCCTCAAAATAACTACACACACAGCCATTAATGTCTAAACTGCTGGAAACAAAATTGAGTACACCCCTAAATGAAAATATCCAAATTCGGCCCAAACTGTCAATATTTTGTGTGACCACCATTATTTTCCATCACTGCATTAATGCTCTTGGGCATGGAGTTCAACACAGCTTCACAGGTTGTCACTGGAGTTGTCTTCCACTTCTCCATGAGGACATCACGAAGCTGGTGGATGTTAGAGACATTGCGCTCCTTAACCTTCTGTTTGAAGATGCTCCACAGATGCTCAATAGAGTTTAGGTCTGAAGACATGCTTGGCCAGTCTATCACATTTACCCTCAGCTTCTATAGCAAGGCAGTGGTCCTCTTGGAGGTGTGTTTGGGGTCGTTATCATGTTGGAATACTGCCCTGCAGCCCAGTCTCCCAAGGGTGGGGATCATGCTCTACTTCAGTATGTTACAGCACATGTTGGTATTCATGGTTCCTTCAATGAACTGTAGCTCCCCAGTGCCGGCAGCACTCAAGCAGCCCCAGACCATGACACTCCCACCACCTTGCTTGACAGTAGGCAGGACACACTTGACTTTGTACTCTTCACCTGGTTGCCGCCACACATGCTTGACACCATCTGAACCTTCTGGGACGACAGCTATGCAGACCAATTTGTTGCAGTGTGCGGCATATGGTCTAAGCACTGAAAGGCTGACCCCCCACCCCTTCAACCTCTGCAGCAATGCCGGCAGCACTCATACTTCCCAAAGACAACCTCTGGATATGACGCTGAGCACGTGCACTCAACTACTTTGGTTCGACTATGGCGAGGCCTGTTCTGAGGGGAACCTGGCCTGTTAAACCGCTGTATGGTCTTGGCCACTGTGCTGCAGTGCAGTTTCAGGGTCTTGGCAATCTTCTCATAGCCTAGGCTCTCTTTATGTAAAGCAACAATTCTTTTTTTCAGATTCTCAGAGAGTTCTTTGCCATGAGGTGCCATGTTGAACTTCCAGTGACCAGTATGGGAAAGTGAGAGCGATAACACCAAATTTAACACACCTGCTCCCCATTCACACCTGAGACCTTGTAACACTAATGAGTCACATGACAGCGGGGAGGGAAATTAGATATTAATGACTGTGTGCCGAGTTATTTTGAGGGGACAGCAAATGTACACTGTGTCATTTCTTAAGTGTTGTCACATGAAAAGATAGAATAAAATATTCACAAAAATGTGAAGGGTGTACTCACTTTTGTGAGATACTGCATACATATAAATGTATCCATTATAAATATTTCAAGAATGATCTTTTTAATACAAGGGCAACACAAAGAACAAAGGAATATAATTTGCATGTGGGGAAAGTCAGTTTTATTATCAGAACTGGAAGGTGTGATTACTATTGGAATTCCTTTTTCATTACATTATAATGGCAAAATCAGTAAGAGAATTTTATATACTAAATGTTTTTGTTAAAACAAATGCTACCCACTATTATGATTACTAAATAAAGTATGGATATGTTTGTCAATTTAATTGATTTGCCTTTGTAGTTTTAGAAAAAAAATTGTTTCCCCATGGGCATACAGTAATCTACTGGAAATAGCACAAATTAAATTTGTGCCTTTTTTTCAGCAAGAGACTATGAAATTAAGGGTTAATGTGTAACAACGTAACTGTAAAAGTAGACTTCTAGAGTTGCATTTCCAAAATTGAATTTGGCTACATTAAGATTTGTCTGATCTTAAAAGGTGTCTACTTTAATAATATGCATTTTAATATTTTATTTATACTTTTCTTTATAATGTATTTCCATTTTTATTGCTATTTTATATAATTTAGTCATGAAAATAAAAATGTAATCTGCAATGCATACTTTATAATAAATTATTTTACTGTATTTATTTCGCCTGCAGGTGGTACTCCAATGTCATATAAAAGAATATCTAGACTGTAAACAAGACAATGAGGTCTATCCGCTCTGTCTCGAGGGTCTCATATTACAAGGTGCAGATTGGGATTTCCAAAAAAATCACTTGGTAGATTCCAGGTACTCATTTTTGTTTGTTGACTTTTAGAGTTTGCATTTGGAGACAAACGTGCACTCTTTAGCACATTCACACTTATATATAAATGTTTATTTTATTTGAGAAATGTAGGTGTAGGTGAGTTTGAGCAGATTTTATAGCTCTTAGCAATATATTTTAACAGTTCATCTATAAAAAAGTGTAATTATGACCTTTACAATACTCTTTTTAGTTTTCTAGAGGTTGACGCATTACATTGTTGCATTCTGCTGAAAATTATTATTATTATATTTTTATTACAGGGATACATTTAATCCATTACCATATGTCATCATAATTCCTACCCTTCTTGGGAATGTCAAACAACCTGCAGATGGGATTGATTTCTACCAGTGTCCAGTGTACATGGACTACACACTGGAGGTAAATTATATACCTCTTATTGCATGTAATCATGCTACTATTGCACCTGGAAATCTTGCTTCCTCTGGAATGTCCTGCAAAGTGTATTCAGTCATTATAATGATGAGTAAATCTTTTAAAATCTGTTCTTTATTTTTTTGATGTGGAAAACCAAAGGCTCATATGACTAGGCATAGATCTGGTCATAAATCTCTACTCATGCAAAGGGGGAAAAAAACAGCATTTATTCTTTACATGATTGGTTGATTATCTGCTGAGCTCAATGAACAGTCAGATTGCTAAGTTACCAGTCCTTATTCATTAAGTAAATCAACCCAGGGCATGGTAACGTTCTATACTGAAAGTACTTTCATACACAAGATCCTATATTTATTAAAAATCATTTATTCCAGTAAAAATGTATGCTTCGATAATGTCCAATCCTCTTTTTTCACAATGTTCCGGATTGATACATTGCCATTGTAAACTAGATATCTAAACAGCTTTTATCACTTTCATCAGTTGGCAAATGGGACAATTAACTAATGTATTCTAACTCTTCCACAAGGAAAGTGACTAATGTTATTAATAAACTTGTTAACTTCCAGATGCTTTAAAACAACGAACAGTATTGGAAAACGAGAATAGTGCATTAAGGAAACCATTCACACACAGAACAGCTGGTAGGCAGAAATAAGCCATATCAATAGGCATATATATTAAAAGCTGCTGGCAAGAACAGAAATGGAAAACAGTACATTGATTTAATATTTATTATGAACTATAAATTAACAGTAATCTAATTAGATGTGTTAAAGTTAGCATCTTAATTAGAATCCCTTCCCATATGAGACTTAGCGACTGTCCATGCATATTGGAATACTTTCTTGAATCTTTCTGTAACAAGATTAGATGTTGCTGAGCAGCTGCATTTATAGAGTGATACTGAGGAAATCACAGGAGGCGCACTAGCCGAAAGGGTGCTGTAACACATTGCATGGAATAATTATATGCCCTAAGCTGTGAGGTTGTTTAAAGCAGGGATGTGAGCCTCATATTGTAGTAATTCTTAATGAGACAGGGTCTAGCAAATTTGTAAGCTCTACACTTTGTCCTTCTATATCTTTGTTGCGCTAGTGATGGGAGAGTTATTCAGGCAAAACATAAGACTGAAATAACAATTCAAATCAAAATCAAACCATTTTTAAGGCTGCAATGCTCCAGGTGAGTATGATAATCCACCAGAAAGGAAGGGCTGTGTGCTAGCTCAGGCTCACAACCATGAACATGTAGACCAAGTAGAAAAAATAGCTGCACACCAACATCCGTCCAACAGGTTTATTGAAAGACTGCCATCAGGACTATAACAATGGACCAAGGGGTGACAACGTTTCACACATACATTGTGCTTCTTCAAAACCCAAAGGAAGACTGACCTACCGAACCTCTAAATAAAGGACACTTCCACCCCACACAGGTGTAGGGTGGTGTGATCAGTTCTCCCCATGTCTTGATACGCAAAGCTAAAGCATTGCTCCTAGCCCATTCAGGTCATCCTAAGCATACCATCAGGGGTGTCCCCGTAGGGCAGTTTTTGCGCGTTAAATAAGAAAGTGCTCTCCTGGCACCGCCGCCTAATGGATACTAGTATAATTACAAGGAAATTAAAAGAAATTTAAAAACAAACAGGTTGATATGGTATATATTAAAAAGAAAAATGATATTTCTATTGTGCAATTTTCCCTCTATATGTACTAATTTCCACTATATACATACACAGTATCTAAATATATATGGTAATGAGTTAAAGATAGATTGGTATATTTTTCTGGTGTATTTTTTATGCTGAGTGTTTCATGTATTACAATACAGCTTATAAGTGTAAACAACTATAATGTATGAATGTGGGCAGACTCTATTAGCTTATACAATTATATAGGAAAAAGCACCTATATAGAGTATATGGGGATGGTAGTGTTCTTTTAAGCGTTATATATAATAACACTGACATTTTTAAAAAAAAGCATTATTATAAAATATAAGTGTATATTCCATTAAAATTATTTGAATAAGTATAAAAACTATTCTCATATACTCGTATGAAGGCGTAATTTTACAGTAACAAAACTAAATTATGGCAGTATTCTTATAACATAATTACATAAAAGGCAAATGACACACCCAAAATAAATATTTTTATAGAATGGGGGATATTTCTAATTCTTCGTTAATTCCGCCAGGGTTCAGGGCGTCTAAGGAATAAATCCAGAAGGTTTCCCTTTCACATAATCTAAAAAATCTTTCAGCTGCGGGTAGGTTTTTTGGTATTTGCTCAATAACCCATACCTCAAGACCTTCGGTGGATTTTGCATGGTGTTCACAGAAATGACGGGGGACACTATGTTTGTCCCTCCCTCCTTCTATTTTTCTTCTGTGCTCACCAAATCTTTGCCTTAATGGACGTATGGTGCGCCCCACATAGATGAGGTTGCAGGGGCAGCTCAGACCATAAACTACAAAATCTGAGCCACAGTTGTAGAAATTGTCAAGCACGTAGGTTTTTCCTTTAGTGGAAAAATGTTTTTTTCCATGCTTGACAAAACTACAAGTTTTACACATGGCTTTTTTACATTGAAACATGCCCTTGAGAGGAATCATGTGGGCCTGTGCTACTGTAGTTTCTTTTATGGGCTTTAATTTACTTGGCGCTATTTTGTTTTTAATGTTGGGGGCTTTCCTGTAAGTAATTTTTGGGTAATTGGGTAAAACTGGTTTGAGATGTGGGTCCTCAAGAAGGATAGGCCAATACTTTCTGAAGATTGCTTCCATTTGAGAAAATTTGGTATGAAACCTAGTAATGAAACGTCCCACGCCGGACCAACTAAGTTTTATATGTGAGTGGCTTTAATGGAATGTTATCATTAAAAATACAGTTTTACTAAGAGGCGCCTTTTCCTGTTTTTCTTCTTTTGCGCGTTAAATGCATTTGCAGTAGCAAATTGAAATTTGAGACGGAGGCTGCTCTACTCTTTAAACATTTCCTGGCTAGGGGATACCTCAGATGGATACTGGAGAAGGCATTACAAATAGCAAGATGTAAAAAGAGGGAAGATTTGTTATGTCAGAAGAAGAATAAGATGGACCCTTGTTATGGCAAACTGACCCTTTCTACCACCTTTAGTGTGGAATTTGCTCAAGCTAGGAACATCATCAATAAGTATTTGCCCATTCTAAACTACTGATACAACTTGTGTAGATATACTCAAACAGGGGGTCAACATGATATTCAGAAGAGCACCCATGATAGGTCAGTCATTATCTCTAAGCTTCTTCAATCCTTGCAAACCAGTGCAGTCATTTACTTGGCTGCACTTTAAAGGAAATTTTAGATGTGGAGCTCATGATTGCCCATTTTGTAGTCATATTCGGGGGGGGGGGGGGGGCAACACTTTTCAGACCACAGCTACTCAAAACCATTTGACATCTCATCTTTCTACAACTGTAACACCAAATATATGGTTTACCTGATCACGTGTGATCTGTGCCACATACAATATATGGGTAGGACCACAAGATGGTTGAGGGACCTTTTACGAACATGTGTACAGTGTTCAGAAAAATAAAAGTACCATTGTAGCGAGACATTTTAGGGAATTGCATGCTGGTGATATCTCTGCCATGAAGGTTAAGGTCATTGAAAAGATCCGCACACACAAGAGAGGTGGGTATATTTTTCGTATTTTATGCTGCAGGGAGGTATTTTGGATTTTTTTGCTCCAGACCTGTATTCCCTCCGGTTTAAATTTCGAGTGGGATGTAAGCCATTATTATAACTAAAAAGTAGCATCCATTTTATTATATGGTGTCTCCCCACTCAAATTTCCTGTTCATCCAGGCCTCCAGGTGCCCTTTGGCTATTCACCCACATATACTTATCTGTATGTTAGGGGGTTGTGATTATGTAGGTTTAGGGAATTATTTAGAATATGGTTATACTAGGTTGTCATTTAGCTTAAACTTACTGATATTTATCGGGGCGGTTTTCACATGTTCCCACATAGTATATTTGTGTCTATTTCCTTTTTGTATTGTGCTGACGGTTGGTGGACACTAAATATCACATGTGTCTCTTTGCGATCTGTTGTTATCGCTTTATGAGACGCATGTGTTATGGTGTCCTCCATACAAATATTTTCATTTATTTTTGTATTTATTTTTTCTATGGTGTAATTTTTCTAATTTGGTCACTTTGGCTTTACATATGCACTTGTATTGTTGTTCAGAATGTTTTTAGCTCTAGTTTTACTTATCAAGACATGGGGAGAGCTGATCACACCACCCTACACCTGTGTGGGGTGGGAATATCCTCTATTTAGAGGTTTGGTAGGTCAGTCTTCCTTTGGGTTTTGAAGAAGCACAAAGTATGTGTGAAACGTCATCACCCCTTGGTTAGTTGTTATAGTCCTGGTGGCAGTCTTTCAAAAAACCTGTTAGATGGATGTTGGTGTGCAGCTATTTTTTCTACTTAATTCTAACTGATACATTTGTAGGAGAGCTTGTTCTTTTGAAAAACTGACCTACTGGCTGGATCACCTTATTAAAAAAAAGAAAGAAAGCCTAAAAAAGAAAACAAATGCAGCCATAACATCTAAGAATTGGTAAGCTGCATTATAATGAATGTTTGCTTTTGGGTTTATTGCCACTTTAAGCTTGAGCTGTTGATCTTTGTATGCAACAAGCTGTTTTTGCAAAGACATTAACGTTTGCCTAGCTGACATGTGCAAATGAGCCTGAAGCTTGTTGCATTACTTTGTGCTGGGCATAATAAAATATTATATTGTATTTAATATGTTAAAAAAAAGCTATACATTCATTTTAACAAATATTTAAGCATTACATTTGTTATATCTCTATATACTGAACAGCATGCAGCAAATGAGTATCAGAGCAAAACATACCTTATATCTATACTTGTTTCTGGTCATAATTCAGAAATCACTGAAAACAAAGCATCGTGACAGCCAGGCAAGTAGCGTTTTCAGAAGTCGAAAAAGGCAGCCTATATATTTTTTCTGTAAAAGCCAGTACTTCTAATTAAAGGGATTGTAAAGGTTCATGTTTTTTCACCTTAATGCATCCTATGCATTAAGGTGAGAAAACACCTGTCAGTGACTGGCCCCCCAGCCACCCCCGTTTTACTTACCTGACCCCTCGAACTTGACCCACGGGGATGTGCTGTCTCTCTGCCTGGGGTTCTCGGCTGTTGATTGGATAGTGTCAGGAAATGTTCCATCCGCTGGTAATACCTGTTATTTGGCATGCAGTACTGAGGTCCACCAGCAGGTGTCTCCTGGCAGTTTGGAACTGTCAGGAGAGCTTTTCCCTGTTAATATATCATCTTTGGGCCGCAGTACTGGCGTCCACCAGCAGATGGATCCTGGCAGTGTGGAGCAAACAGTACCTCCTACAATCAGGTGTCACTTGAGGCCAATCACAGGCCTATAAATACCCGGCAAGCATTCACATGTTTGCCTTGATTTCTTCATTGCCTCCTGACCTGCTAGTGCTCTGATCCTGTGCTCTGATCCTGTGCTCTGATCCTGTGCTCTGATCCTGTGCTCTGATCCTGTGCTCTGATCCTGTGCTCTGATCCTGTGCTCTGATCCTGTGCTCTGATCCTGATCCTGTCTCCCTGTCCAGATCCCTATCCAGATCCCTATCCTGCCCCACCTGTTACCTTGCATCCCTGCCTGCAGTCTGACCCATCCATCCTCTCCCGGTGTTCAACCCCATCTGCTGACCTCCCTGTGTATGACCTTGGCCTGGCTTACGTTTATGTCTCTGGAACATCCTCTGTCCATTTGCTGATCTGCTGTGTATGACCCTGGCCTGGCTATTGTTTATGATCCTGGCATTTCCCATTTATTGCAATTATCTGTCTGTTGCTATTTGTGGGTCTCTGTCTGTGGTTAGTTTTTGCACTGTGTCATATTAGAGTCGGTTGTACAATATTATTCACTTTCTTTAATAAATTATTATATTTTCACTTATATACATTTGGGTGTCCTCTGTCGCAGATCACACGGTTCTGGTCACACCTGTTCATGACAGTAAATCAAGGCCATCTCTGACCTGAAGTGACTGCACAGAGGAACCCTTGTAGTGCTATTAAAATACAGTCAGAAACAGTTGTTCTCCTTGCCTCACTGGTGTTGGAGGATAACAATTACTGTCGTCTGGTATTGAAAGAGTGGGCCAGGGATCAGCTCCTGGAGTGTATCCGTCTGGCCCATTCTCTGGTTGATCAGGGTAGATTACTGTTTGAAAACGTTCAGCCCCTGATACAGGTGTGTGCTGAGCTAGCCTTGTCTAGCAGTCCTAAAGGAAGTGATGATTTTTCTCCCCCCTTCAGTAGTGATCAGGTGGAGTCTCTGGTATGGCTGTTGGAGGATGATGCTGTATACTTTCTGGAGCATTATTCAGCTTGTCCCAAACAGGTGCTAGTGGATTGTATAGATTCGGTGCAGTCCATGGTTAGACAGGCAGTATGTGAACCCACGTTTGTTCAACCTGTACTACAGGCATGGTCAGACTTATTATCTCCAGCTTCGGTCAGCTCTGCACAACTCAGACCTGCTATTAGACACCTGCCTGCCCAGGAGTCTTTTTCCCCTTCACCCATGGCAACCTCCGTTTCAGCCCAATATACCCTGCTTCCCACCAAATATCAATACCCTGTCCCTACCCGCTGCACCTATCCTGCATTCAACCCACCTGCCTCTTCTCTGCTGTCCACAAACCCACAGGACCCTCCTCCAGCTACTGTTACCTCTTCTCTGCCATATCCCAATCCTCCTTTCCAGTCTGCTGCACCCCTCACCTACAGAGCTTCAGTGGCTAAGCCAAAGAAAAAACGAAAGTTTTTTCCAACCAAGACGATCCTGCCAGTAACCCAACCTGCCTCCGCACCAGCTAATCCAACCCAGTCTGACATTCCGGTGCCTGCCTTCCAGCCTGATGTCTCTGTGCCTGCCTTCCAGCCTGACGACTCTGTGCCTGCCTTCCAGCCTGACGTTTCTGTGCATGCCTTCCAGCCTGACGTCTCTGTGCCAGCCCTCCAGCCTGACGTCTCGGTGCCAGCCCTCCAGCCTGATGTCTCGGTGCCAGCCCTCCAGCCTGATGTCTCGGTGCCAGCCCTCCAGCCTGATGTCTCGGTGCCAGCCCTCCAGCCTGATGTCTCGGTGCCAGCCCTTCAGCCTGATGTCTCGTTGCCAGCCCTTCAGCCTGATGTCTCGTTGCCAGCCCTTCAGCCTGATGTCTCGGTGCCAACCCTCCAGCCTGATGTCTCGGTGCCAGCCCTCCAGCCTGATGTCTCGGTGCCAGCCCTTGTCACGAAGGACAAGTCGCCTCCGTTCGCCGGGCTGCGGGGCGCATGCGCAGGGGGTTGTTATTGAGACGTGCACCCGTTCGCGGCCTGATGGTGCGGTGCGCGCGGGTGCATGGCGGCCCACGTGTGCGTGCCGTCGCCCGTGCGGGTGCCCGGTAGCGCATCATGCTGACGCGCTCACCGGGAGGCTACTTTAGACGACACCAGCACCCAGTCGGGTTGCTGGTTTGTCGTCAGCTGTACCCTTCCTTGTGTTGAACTCCTGCTTCCTGTCTCTCAGTTAAACGGCTTGTTATAATGACCACTCTCTGCCTGACGGATACCCTGACCTTCTGCTTGTATAACGACCACTCTCTGTCTGCTGGATACCCTGACCTTCTGCTTGTTAAACGACCACTCCCTGTCTGCCGGATACCCTGATCTTCTGCTTGTTTAAACGACTACCCTTTGTCTGCTGGATACCCTGACCCTCTGCCTGTTTAAAGGATCACTCCTGACCTGCTGGATACCCTGACCTCTGCCTGTGTTTACAACCATACTCTCCACGGGGCTGACACCCCCTGATCCCCTCAGTCATAAGGACTTCCTAACTGTCAGTTTAATACCTCTTACCTTGCTCCTTGCACTTTTAGGCACTCCGATCCTGCACGGCTCCGCCAGGAGACTTCCACCATCCAAGCAATCCTGAGCCCTCCCACAGCTTTACCGGAGACCCGTGCCTCCGCGTGCTTCTGATCCCCGTCTCACTCTCGGGGGTTCGGGTGCGTGTGGTCGTAAGGGCAAGCCGCTCTCGGCATCTCGGCCTCGGTGAGTATTGACGTGACAGTACAAACCAGCCAGATGTCCGAGGCCGACAAAGCGCGCTCTCCCTTGGAGATCCTATGCCAACAGGTCTCCGCCTTGGCAGATTCAGTGCAAAGGCTACAGGAGGGATACACGCAAGTTGATAGCCGTCTCCAACAACTGACGGGGGCACTCCCCTCTGCTGCCGCAGCTCCCGCACCTAGCAATGAAGGCCCGCTCCCTCAGGCCGCTGCCAGTCCCATAGTCGTAATGGCACTTCCGGAACCTAGGGTCCCCACGCCGGAACGGTTCTCAGGGGACCGTAAAAAGTTCAGGGCATTTAAAAATGCATGCACCCTCTACTTCGCGCTGCAACCCCGAACCTTCGCATCAGAAGTGGTCAAGGTGGGATTTGCGATTTCTTTGCTGTCAGAGGAACCTCAGGCTTGGGCACACGGTCTGATGGAGTCAGGGAGTCCGGTGCTTAATACTATTGATACGTTCTTCGAAAGTATGTCCCAGCTGTATGATGACCCACAGCGTATGGCGACCGCCGAAGCTATCTTGCACCACCTAGTCCAGGGAAGGAGACCAATTGAGGATTACACGGTGGAAGTCCGTAAATGGGCGGCCGACACTAACTGGAATGAGCCAGCCCTACGCTATCAGTACCGCCAAGGTCTGTCGGAGCTCCTCAAGGATGAGTTAGCCAGGATGGAAACCCCCGCATCTTTGGAGGAGTTAATTCAGGCAGCTACCAAATTAGATAGGCGCTTGAGGGAACGTCAGTCAGAATGATTCCAAAATCCCCGCCCTGCATGGACAACCTCAAGACTCCAACCCATTCCAATATCATCACCCATTACAGCTGGGCCTACTACACTTCCCGATTCCGAACCTATGCAGCTTGGTTTGGTACGACCACCACTCACCTCAGAAGAGAGACAACGTAGACGGCAGTCCAACTTGTGTCTCTATTGCGGGGGAGCCGGTCACTTCCTGCGCAACTGCCCGATAAGGCCTAGTAAGTTTTTTCAGCCCAAAACAATGACTTACCAAGATAACAATACCTCTAAGTCTTACGTGATGTTGTTTATCTCGTTACAGCTATCGGAAGGGGAATCCCGCCTGCCGGCGATCATTGACTCAGGTGCATGTAGCTGCTTTATGGACGCTGCCCTGGCCCGAACCCTGCATGTGCCTTTACAAACCAAGACGCAACACCTACAAGTCCACTTGGCTGATGGGTCCCTTCCCAGCTCAGGCCCAATCACCCAAGAGACTCAACCTATTCTAGCAACCACCGATTCGGGACATCAAGAGCTCCTACGCCTGCACCTTATTCACTCTCCCATGTTCCCAGTCATTTTAGGCTTACCCTGGCTACAGGCCCATGATCCTCTTATCCAATGGAGTTCTAAGGTGGTCTCATTTCCCTCTTCTTACTGTTCTCAACACTGCCGCCCGTCGAAACCCAAGATCTGTGCTACGATCTCAGCCCCTTCAGTCAACCTCCAACATGTCCCTCAGGAGTATCATGAATTCCAGGAGGTCTTCAGCAAACAAATGGCCGATTGCCTCCCACCACATCGACTGTACGACTGCCCAATCGACCTATTGCCAGGATCAGAGATTCCTTTTGGTCGCATATTTCCTCTTTCCGAAACAGAGCTGGAGGCTCTCAAAAAATATATTGACGAGAATCTGGAAAAGGGGTTCATCCGTCCCTCATCTTCACCTGCCGGAGCAGGTATCTTCTTTGTCGGGAAGAAGGACGGTTCCCTTAGGCCCTGTGTGGATTACCGGCAGTTAAATAACATTACTATCAAGAATCGGTACCCTTTGCCGCTCATTCCAGAGTTGTTCCAACGTTTTCGGTCAGCTAGAATCTTCTCCAAATTAGATCTCCGGGGGGCATACAACCTTATCAGAATCAGAGCTGGAGACGAATGGAAGACGGCCTTCAGATCTAGGTTCGGGCACTTCGAATACTTGGTGATGCCCTTTGGGCTCTGTAACGCTCCGGCTACCTTTCAACACCTGGTGAATGACATTTTCCGCAAATACCTAGATGACTTTCTTGTAGTCTACCTGGATGATATTTTAATCTTCTCTTCTACACTTGAACTTCACAGGGATCACGTCAGAACAGTTCTGACCATTCTGAGACAGCACAAGCTTTACCTAAAAATGGAGAAGTGTGAATTTGAAAAATCAGTCGTGCAATTCTTAGGGTTCATCATTTCGGCAAATGGAGTGGAGATGGATCCTCAAAAGATACAGGCTATTCAGGAGTGGCCAGCTCCTTCTGACAAAAAGGGGGTCCAACGCTTTATAGGATTCGCTAACTTCTACCGGAAGTTCATCGTTGGATTTTCTACCATAGTGGCACCCATCACTCAATTAACCCGCCGGCATGGTTCATTCCAGTGGTCTCAAGCAGCACAAGAAGCTTTCGTGAAGCTAAAGGATCTGTTCAGTTCTGCTCCCATTCTCCGGCATCCTGATCCTTCTCAACCGTTCGTACTGAAAGTGGATGCATCAGAAATAGCCACAGGAGCAATCCTTTCTCAGAGACAAGGACCTAAGGCCATCTTACATCCAGTTGCATTTGCTTCCCGGAAACTTAGTGCGGCAGAATTAAATTACGACGTAGGTGACAGGGAGCTGCTGGCCATAAAATTTGCCCTGGAAGAATGGAGGTACTTACTTGAGGGGGCACTTCATCCAGTGATGATTTTCACAGATCACAAGAATCTTGAGTACCTCCGAACAGCAAAACGCCTCAAACCCAGACAAGCTCGTTGGGCCTTGTACTTTTCGCGCTTCAACTTCCACATCTCCTACAGACCTGGCATAAAGAATGGGAAAGCAGACATCCTTTCCCGGATGTTCTCAGCAGACCTCCAGACTTCAGAACCAAGCACAATTCTTGCACCTCAAAATTTTCTTGGATTGACACAGATAGATTTAATGTCTTCTATCAAGAAGTCATCCAATACATGTACGGATCCGGAGGTACAATCCCTGAGGAAAGACGAAGGTCTCTTTTGGGTCCGGGGCAAAATTTTTGTACCTCAACAGACTCGACTAACCGCTCTCAAGATGTGCCACGACCATAAATTGGCCGGCCACTTCGGAGTTAGGAAGACAGCTGACCTGATCTCTCGCTCCTTCTGGTGGCCGGGTTGGAGACGGGATTGCAGGGAATATGTGGCCTCTTGTCTCCTGTGTCAACGCAACAAGGGCCAAAACACCAGATTCTGGGGTTTACTTAAACCACTACCTATTCCAGAGCGACCATGGTCCGATGTATCTGTGGATTTCATTGTGGATCTACCAGCCTCAGAAGGCTACACTACCATTTTTGTTGTAGTCGACCGTCTGTCCAAGATGGCCCACTTTCTGCCCATGATAGGTACTCCTTCCGCAGTAGAAACAGCCAATGTTTTCCTGAAAGAGGTCATAAGACTTCACGGGGTACCAAGTAGTGTAGTGTCTGACAGAGGCGTGCAATTCACGTCCAAATTTTGGAGAGAACTCTGTAAAGCCCTGGATATTAAAATGTGCCTCTCATCAGCCTACCACCCTCAGAGCAATGGCCAAACGGAGAGGACAAACCAAACTTTAGAGCAGTATCTCTGTTGCTTCTGTTCAGGATCTCAGGATGATTGGGCAAAACTTCTTCCATACGCAGAGTTTGCATATAACAACTCAGTTCACGCGGCTACCAACCAAACGCCCTTTTGGGCCAACTGCGGGTTCCATCCCACGTTCTTGACTAAGGACACTCCTGAGATAACAGTCCCTGCAGTACAGGATAGAATAACATCCTTGCAAACTAACTTCCAAGAAATCCAAAGCATGCTACAGAGAGCTCAAAGGGCTTACAAGGAGCAGTATGACCGAGGTAGGAAGGAAAACCCAACATTTAACATAGGGGAAGAAGTTTGGTTGTCCACCTCTAATCTCAAGCTACAGTTGCCATCCCGAAAACTGGGACCTAAATTTATTGGCCCTTTTCCTATCAAAAGGATCATCAATCCTGTGGCCATGGAGTTAGCTCTGCCTAAAACGTACAAGATCCATCCTGTCTTCCACGTATCTCTATTGAAGCCTGTTGTATCCAGTCCGTTTCCAGAAAGAGGAGAGGTTCCTCCCCCTCCAATCAGGGTGGACGGGGAGAATGAGTTTGAGGTGGAGGCTATCCTGGGTTGTAGAAAGAAGGGCAGACAGCTACAGTACCTGATCCAATGGAAAGGATACCCACCTGAAGACAATTCTTGGGAGCCTGCGAAGAATCTACATGCCCCTCGCTTGATTCAAGCCTTTCATCGGAACCATCCGGAGTTGATGTCTAGCCTGGGCGTCCAGTGTCCGCCCTTAGGAGGGGGGCACTGTCACGAAGGACAAGTCGCCTCCGTTCGCCGGGCTGCGGGGCGCAGGGGGTTGTTATTGAGACGTGCACCCGTTCGCGGCCTGATGGTGCGGCGCGCGTGGGTGCACGGCGGCCCACGTGTGCGCGCCGTCGCCCGTGCGGGTGCCCGGTAGCGCGTCATGCTGACGGGCTCACCGGGAGGCTACTTTAGACGACACCAGCACCCAGTCGGGTTGCTGGTTTGTCGTCAGCTGTACCCTGCCTTGTGTTGAACTCCTGCTTCCTGTCTCTCAGTTAAACGGATCCCTGCTTGTTATAACGACCACTCTCTGCCTGCCGGATACCCTGACCTTCTGCTTGTATAACGACCACTCTCTGTCTGCTGGATACCCTGACCTTCTGCTTGTTAAACGACAACTCCCTGTCTGCCGGATACCCTGATCTTCTGCTTGTTTAAATGACTACCCTTTGTCTGCTGGATACCCTGACCCTCTGCCTGTTTAAAGGATCACTCCTGACCTGCTGGATACCCTGACCTCTGCCTGTGTTTACAACCATACTCTCCACGGGGCTGACACCCCCTGATCCCCTCAGTCATAAGGACTTCCTAACTGTCAGTTTAATACCTCTTACCTTGCTCCTTGCACTTTTAGGCACTCCGATCCTGCACGGCTCCGCCAGGAGATCTCCACCATCCAAGCAATCCTGAGCCCTCCCACAGCTTTACCGGAGACCCGTGCCTCCGCGTGCTTCCGATCCCCTGTCTCACTCTCGGGGGTTCGGGTGCGCGTGGTCGTAAGGGCAAGCCGCTCTCGGCATCTCGGCCTCGGTGAGTATTGACGTGACAGCCCTCCAGCCTGATGTCTCGGTGTCTGCCCTCCAGCCTGATGTGCCAGTGTTCCAGCCGGAAGTGCGCATGCCTGCTGCCCAGCTTGAGGTTCCCATACCTGCTGCCCAGCTTGAAGTGCCCTCTGCCAAGCCTGATGTGCCACCCTCTGCCAAGCCTAATGTGCCACCTTCTGCCAAGCCTGTTGTGCCACCGTCTGCTGCCCAGCCTGTTGTGCCACCGTCTGCTGCCCAGCCTGTTGTGCCACTGTCTGCTGCCCAGCCTGTTGTGCCACTGTCTGCTGCCCAGCCTGTTGTGCCACCGTCTGCTGCCCAGCCTGTTGTGCCACCATCTGCTGCCCAGCCTGTTGTGCCACCATCTGCTGCCCAGCCTGCTGTGCCACCGCCTGTTGTTCTGCTTGATGCCATAGACTATGGACAATTACAACCAATTGGAGCGTCCGGAGGCCGCTCCTTTGAGGGGGGTACTGTCAAGAAAATGTTCCATCCGCTGGTAATACCTGTTATTTGGCATGCAGTACTGAGGTCCACCAGCAGGTGTCTCCTGGCAGTTTGGAACTGTCAGGAGAGCTTTTCCGTGTTAATATATCATCTTTGGGCCGCAGTACTGGCGTCCACCAACGGATGGATCCTGGCAGTGTGGAGCAGACAGTACCTCCTACAATCAGGTGTCACTTGAGGCCAATCACAGGCCTTTAAATACCCGGCAAGCATTTACATGTTTGCCTTGATTTCTTCATTGCCTCCTGATCTGCTAGTGATCTGATCCTGTGCTCTGAACCTGATCCTGTCTCCGTCCAGATCCCTATCCTGCACCACCTGTTACCTTGCATCCCTGTCTGCAGTCTGACCCATCCATCTTCTCCCTGTGTTCAACTCCATCTGCTGACCTCCCTGTGTATGACCTTGGCCTGGCTTACGTTTATGTCTCTGGAACATCCCCTGTCCATCTGCTGATCTGCTGTGTATGACCCTGGCCTGGCTATTGTTTATGATCCTGGTATTTCCCATTTATTGCACTTATCTGTCTGTTGTTATTTGTGGGTCTCTATCTGTGGTTGGTTTTTGCACTGTGTCATATTAGAGTCGGTTGTACAATAATATTCACTTTCTTTAATAAATTATTATATTTTCACTTATATACGTTTGGGTATCCTCTGTCGCAGATCACACGGTTCTGGTCACACCTGTTCATGACAGATAGATTGATAGCAGGGCAGCCATTGGCTCCCGCTGCTGTCAATTAAATCCAATGACGTGAGCGCCGGGGGTGGGGCCGAGTCCTGCATTCGGCCTCTATGGACGCCGAATGCTGGACTCGGGAGCGAGCCCACAAGATAACACCCCGGGAGGGCGCTTCTCCCAGGGGGTTATCTAATGTGGGGAGGAGCCGCGAGAGCTGCCGAAGGACTCCAGAAGAACAGGTTCGGGGCCATTCTGTGGAGGTATGATATGTTTGTTATTTTAAAAAAAAAACTAACCTTTAGTGTCACTTTAAGGTGTTTAACCACTTCCCTACCCGGCCATAGTAATATGACGTCCACAGATGGGATCTCCCATCCTGGGTGGACGTCATATGACGGCCTGGGATTCCCGGCCGTCTAGGGGGCGCGCGCCCGCCGCATTGCTCGGGACCCGGTGCGTGTGCCCGGCGGCCGCGTTGTCCGCCGGGCACCCGCGATTGCCCGTTAACCGGGCCGGACCGTGGATCTGTGTGTGTAAACACACAGATCCACGTCCTGTCATTTGTGAGGAGACCGATCTGTGTTCCCAGTACAGCGAAACACTGATCGGTCTCCTCCCCTTGTACGTCCCCGCCCCCTGCAGTTAGAAACACTCCCTTAGGAAACATATTTAACCCCTTGTGTCCCCCTAGTGGTTAACCCCTTCACTGCCTGTCACATTTACACAGTAATCAATGCAATTTTATAGCATTGATCGCTGTATAAATGTGAATGGTCCCAAAAATGTGTCAAAAGTGTCCGATGTGTCCGCCATAATGTCACAGTCATGAAAAAAGATTGTGATCACCGCTTTTACTAGTAGTAAAAAAAATAAATAATTTTTTTAAAAAAATGCCATAAATCTATCCCGTATTTTATAGACGCTATAACTTTTGCGCAAACCAATCAATATACGCTTATTGCGATTTTTTTTTTTACCAAAAATATGTAGAAGAATACGTAACGGCCGAAACTGAGGAAAAAAATTTGTTTTTTTAAAAAAAAAAATTGGGATATTTATTATAGCAAAAAGTAAAAAATATTGTGTTTTTTTCAAAATTGTCGCTCTTCTTTTGTTTATAGCGCAAAAAATAAAAACCGCAGAGGTGATCAAATACCACCAAAAGAAAGCTCTATTTTTGGGGAAAAAAGGACGTCAATTTTTTTTGGGTACAACGTCGTATGACTGCGCAATTGTCGTTTAAAGTGCAACAGCGCTGAAAACGAAAAATTGGCCTGGGAAGGAAGGGGGTGAAAATGCCCTGTATTGAACCGGTTAAAGGAGCTGAACGTTTGCCAAATGCTGTGTAAATGCTTTATGTACACATTGCTCTTCAGATTTTTTACAAACCTTATGTTAGATAACAAATGTATACAAACACAATATAAAATCATATTTAGGACAGAACCAATAGAAATATTAAATATAAGAAAGATATAATGTGGGGAATTCATAAAGAGTGTTAACAACACCTTTTAAAATTCTGACATGTCTTCACCCGACAAATATTGGTGCAGGCGACAGATTCATGTACCTGTTGTAAACATGTCCATGAATTTGTGGCACACACTGAATGTGGAGGTAGATCATATTCACCCTCTGCCCTCAGTGCAGCCATGCTTCCTTCTGCCTGCATCTGTCACATCAAGATCACAGTGGCAGGGAGTTTTGTACCTGGGGGAGAGTGAAGCCTGATGGGGATTCACAGGTCTGTTCCCCTTGTAATTGACAGCAGGCAGAGGGCAGATTCTTAGCCAATAGAGAGCCTGCTATTGGCTGTAGAATCAGCCTGCTGTCTGTTGTCAATCACAAGGACAGAGGACACTTGATAGGGAACATCAAGCTCCACTTATTGCAGCACCACTGGTTGCTAAGCGATAGCAGATCGCATCCTTAAAGTGATATTAAAGGAAATTTTGAGAATTTTGGATTTAAAATAACAAACATGTCATACTTACCTGCTCTGTACAGTGGTTTTGCGCAGTGCAGACCCAATTGCTCCTCCTTTCTGGTCCCCTGCCGGCACACCTGGCCCTTCTCTCCTCCTGAGTGCCCCCAGACCAATCCGCTTGCTGTGTGGGCACCCAAGCAGGCTCGCTCCGGAGCCACTGCTCTCCGTGTCCATTCACGTACAGAGCCCTGGCTCGGCCCCGCACCCTCTCTCTCCTCATCGGCTCACTGGCTGTGATTGACAATGGCTTCCGCTGCTGTCTCAGCCAATGAGGAAGGAGAGTCCTTGGAAAACCGAGGCTTTTGGGCACATCGTTGGACCGCAATGGGGCTCTGGTAAGTATTAGGAGGGCTGCTGCTCAGAGAAGGTTTTTTTTACCTTCCTGCATTCTGTGTGACTTTAGAACCACTTTAACAACCAGTGATGGGGAGTAGAAGAGGCAATTTTACTGCTCTGTTGCACTGAGTACTAGAACAGGCGTGTTTATGTATACCAACTTACACTTTGTCCTAATTCCCTCCAGGTTCATTATCTACAAACTAGAGTTATTTAATTTTTTAAATTTGGTGCTTTAATCCACCTTCTAAAATTGGCGTCATTAAGCATTACCTGAATCTTTCGCAAATGACGGCAAAGTTTATAAAACAGGCAGCAAGGATTTTTGGATCTGGCTTAGGCCATTCTAAAGGTCCATACCATTAGAAAACTGTCAGTAGGTATTTATTGAATTCTTCCAAGTGTGTTTTTTTTTTTTTTTATATCTGGCACATGTCAATTATATTGTATAAGTATGTGATATATCAAATAATTTAGATGTTTGTTTGTTTGTTTTTTCACATGTATGATATACAAAAAGTTCATCTTTTCACAGTCTAACAGTGTACCTTATAGTCTACACATATGGCAAAAGCAAATACCCAAAGGATATAATGCTTCTTAAAGAACAAAATCAGATGGCATGTTATAAGGAAGAAAACTAGATGATTTGAACGCTATGCTTGTCTATATTTTCATTTTTAGAAAATAGTTCACTTAACAGTTGAAATTCTTTTCTGATTTATTCATAAAAATACTTTCTTCTTCATCCTATTCTGCTGCCAGAGCTCAGCCTATCAGTCTGTTCTTTTTCTTTGAGCTTTTCCATATCATGCGTAGAAATATCTGGGACGGCAGAACTGTATAATCTTTTCCACATCAGTCACCGTTCTGCTAAAATACCCATCTGTTAGGTCCTCTATCAGCAAACAAGCAGAAGTAGTGAATGTATAACGAAAGATAATGCTCATGTTAGTACACATTTATAAGTAATTAGGCATTTGGGAAAAATATGGAAATAAGCGGTATTTCATGTGTAAATAAAGTGCTTACTTTTAAATACAGATCGAAAATTACGCCTCAGCTATCTCTTTGAGCAAGATAATTTGCCATGCTCTTTAGCCAAGAGAGGTTATTTCATGCAAGGCAAAGAGATTGACTTAATAAAAAGCACATTATTGTTTTTTTTACTGAACAATCAATTTTGTGATTTCAAATGTTTTAGCCAGAGTTTGACAGCATACGCAGTGAACAAATTTGGAATCAATATTTCAAATCACTGGCACAGACATTGTGGCTGAGCTGTAAAAACTAATGGAATGTAGAGGGAAAATATTATGTACAGTCACCTATTTGATTTCAGCTGCCTTTTTTGGGCATAGTTTCACAAAATAAATCTGACATCTGATTGGTTACGACAGTAACTTTTTTAAAAGTTGCATGGAACTTAATTATAATTGCTTCTGCACTTATGACTTTTTCTTAGTACCCCCTCCGCAAAGTCCCACAAATACCTTGTGAGTAGGGATGAGGTTCGAGTTCGAGTTCGAGTCGAACTCATGTTCGACTCGAACATCGGCTGTTCGCCAGTTCGCCGAACAGCGAACAATTTGGGGTGTTTGCAGCAAATTCGAAAGCCGCGGAACACCCTTTAAAAGTCTATTAGAGAAATCAAAAGTGCTAATTTTAAAGGCTTATATGCATGGTATTGTCCTAAAAAGTGTTTGGGGACCTGGGTCCTGCCCCAGGGGACATGGATCAATGCAAAAAAAAGTTTTAAAAACGGACGTTTTTTTGGGAGCAGTGATATTAATAATGCTTAAAGTGAAAAAATAAAAGTGTAATATTCCTTTAAATTTCGTACCTGGGGGGTGTCTATCGTATGCCTGTAAAGGGGCGCATGTTTCCCGTGTTTAGAACAGTCTGACAGCAAAATTACATTTCAAAGGAAAAAAGTCATTTAAAACTACTCGCGGCTATTAATGAATTGCCAGTCCTGACAATACACATGAAAGTTCATTGATAAAAACGGCATGGGAATTCCCCACAGGGGAACCCCGAACCAAAATTTAAAAAAAAATGACGTGGGGGGTCCCCCTAAATTCAATACCAGGCCCTTCAGGTCTGGTATGGATATTAAGGGGAACCCCGTACCAAAATCTAAAAAAGAATGACGTAGGGGCCCCCTCAAAATTCATACCAGATTCTTCAGGTCTGGTATGGATTTAAAGGGGAACCCCATGCCAAAATAAAAAAAAATTGGCGTGGGGTCCCCAAAAATCCATACCAGACCCTTATCCGAGCACGCAACCTGGCAGGCCGCAGGAAAAGAGGGGGGACGAGAGAGCGGCCCCCCTCCTGAACCATACCAGGCCACATGCCCTCAACATTGGGAGGGTGCTTTGGGGTCCCCCCTAAAGCACCTTGTCCCCATGTTGATGAGGACAAGGGCCTCATCCCCACATCCCTGGCCAGTGGTTGTGGGGGTCTGCGGGCGGGGGGCTTATCGGAATCTGGAAGCCCCCTTTAACAAGGGGACCCCCAGATCCTGGCCCTCCCCCCTGTGTGAAATGGTAAGGGGGTACTTGTACCCCTACCATTTCACAAGAAAACTGTCAAGAATGTTAAAAATGACAAGAGACAGTTTTTGACAATTCCTTTGTTTCTTCTATCTTCTTTCTTCTAACTTCTTTCTTCCTTCATCCTTCGGTTTCTTCCTCCATCTTTTTTTTTTAAATTGTTTATTTAACATTTTTGCATGACAATTATAATATCATTAAAGTCACATTCAGAATAAAGAAAATAAAAGAAAAAGAGAACAGAAGGCTTCAATACTGTCTATCAAGAGTGCATAACCTTATCAGGGATTTTAGGGTAACTTTACATTATAATTTTAAGATTGAAAATAACACATGGTAAGGACCTTTGGTTACTAATTAAGCGGTGTTACTGTGAATACATTACTTGTCCTACAGGAAATGGAAGTCTTGTTAAGGAAGAATTCCATAATCAAAAGAGTAAAATACTTATTAGCTCGAGAGAATAGAAAACGTGCAATACTATATATATCCACCTTTTCAGCTCATTTCTTTTGTCATACTGTTATTATCATAGACATCCCATGGTTGCCAAATGAGAGAAAATTTCTGTATGGAATCTTCAACTATGGCAGTTAGATGTTCCATTCTACGTATATTCTTTAAGATGGTTAGAGTATGCGGTAGGGTGGGAGGGGAAGTGGATAACCAAAGTTTAGGGATAGTTTTCTTAGCTGCTAATAATACGTATGACATCAGTCTCTGCTTTGCTCTGTGGAGGCCTTGGTAGGGAAGACCTAGTAAATAATATATGGGATCCAGGGGAACGAGGATTTCCACCAGCTTCTCTAGTATTTTTTGGATCTGCTCCCAGAATTGTATAACCAGAGAGCATTCCCAAAAGATATGAAAATGGGAGCCTACTTTCTTGTTACATCTCCAACGCAGTCGGGATTTAGACGGGTCTCCCGCATGTAGTCTTTCTGGAGTTTTATACCAAAACATAAGTACTTTGTAGCCAATTTCTTTGTGAGAAATGCATCTGGAACTCTTGGAAATGGAGGTCCAAATCTTATCCCAGTCTAGGATAGATATGTCGTGTTGGAGAATCTGTGACCATTTCTTCATATAGTAGTGTGTATCTATTTTTAAGGGGGTGGCCTCATGGAGTATTTTGTAGATTGTGGATATCAATTGGGGTTCATGAGGGCCTGTGGCGCAAAGCAATTCAAATTGGGTTGGTTTATCTAGAGATAGTGTGGGGTTTTTGATAGAAAAGAAGTGTCTGATTTGGAGATATGAGTAATATATTGTTTTGGGTAATTGGTGTTGTTTATGAAGGTCCCCAAAGGATAACAAGTGTCTCGTGGCTGGATTGACTAGTTGTCGCAGCTGAAAAATCCCGGCCTTAGTCCTGGGCAACATGCGTTCATAAGACAGACTATCTGGTATGTCTGGATTAAAAAGGATATTGGTGAGGGGGGAGCATGTGGATGAAAGGGCGTATTTAGTGGAGCATTTCTTCCATATTGCCAGTGTGAAGAGCATTGGGGCTAGGCATAGGGATCTCAGCTGGGGCATATATTTGTCCGTGGACGGCCAGAGCATGTAACACGGGTGTACTGGGGATGTTATGCTCATCTCAATGTCCGCCCATCTATTTGGGGCAGTTCTGTTGGTCCACGAGGTGAGAACCCTTAAATGAGAAGCGTAATAGTATTTTATGAAGTCAGGGGCACCTAGGCCCCCTTTAAGCTTGCGTGCCATGACCACCGAGCCCGCCACCCTATGTGAGGCGTTGTTCCAGATAAAACGGAGACTTCTCCTTTGAAGATTTTTCAGCTGAGACATTGGTATTGCCACTGGGAGTGTCTCAAACAAGTACAGTAGTTTAGGGAGGATAGACATTTTAAGAACATTTATACGTCCCAGGAGGGAGATGGGCAAAGTGGTCCAATGATTCAGCAAGCGGTTAATTTCTTGGAATAGGGGGGGGGAATTCGCCTGATATAATGAGGAATATGATGCTGTAATTCGGACACCTAAATATTTTAAGGATGTAGAGCTCCAATGATAATTGTATTTCTGTTTAAGGATGGTCAGATTAGTTGATGTAATATTTATGGGGAGGGCTTCTGTTTTGGTGGTGTTGATTTTAAACCCAGATATTTCACTGAACGTGTTTAGGATTTTATGTAGCGAGGGTAGGGACGTGTGTGGTTGAGTAAGTGTTAAAAGAATATCGTCTGCAAAGAGGGATAGTTTATATTCTGACTGACGTAGACGTACTCCTGTAACGGAGGGGCTTACGCGAATTATTGTAGCTAGGTGTTCTAAACTGAGTATAAAAAGTAGGGGTGATAGAGGGCAACCCTGTCTAGTACCGTTACTGAGGGGGAACGTGGAAGATAGGAAGGATGCAAGTTGTACTTGGGAGGTAGGGTGTGAATATAAGGATCTAAAAGGACCTGAGAAGCCATATTTGGTCAGAATCGCAAACATGAAAGGCCAGCTAAGGCGGTCAAATGCTTTCTGTGCATCTAAACTAAGTATTACTGCCGGGGTTTTAGTTTTGGTTAGTAGATCGACAAGATCTATGGTGCGTCTAGTATTGTCCCCTGCGTGTCTCAGGGGGACAAAGCCAACCTGATCTCTATTTATCAGAGATGGTAAGATTTTTGAGAGTCTGTTCGCTAGAATTTTGGTGAAGATTTTGTAATCGGAATTTAGCAGGGCTATAGGGCGATAGTTGTCAGGGATAGAAGGGTCTTTATCTGGTTTTGGTATAACTATGATGTGAGCATGAAGAAATTGGGGATGGGGTGTTGTACCTTTTAGTAAGGAGGCATATAGATTTAACATGTGTGGAGATAGTATAGGAAGGAAGGTTTTGTAGTAGGAGTAGGGGAGTCCATCTGGACCTGGGGATTTGTGTAGGGGGAGTAGTTTAGTCACTTCGCTTAATTCTTCAGTGGTTATGGGGGCGTTTAATGAGGCGCGCTGATCAGGTGATATTTGTGGGAGTTTCAAAGATGAGATAAATGAGTCAAATTTCTTTTGTGTGAATTGGGTATGTGGGTCCGAGCTTAGACAGTTGTATAATTTGTTGTAAAAATCTCCAAAGACCTTAGACATGTTTTGGGGGCAGTAAGTGGGGGTTCCATCCGGTTGTGTTAAATGGTCAGGGATAGAGAGGCTTGGACGCGGTTTTAGCTTGTTCACTAACATTCTGTGGGGTTTGTCAGCATATTCGTAAAACTTCTGTCTTGACCATAGAATGGCCTTGGAGATTTTATGCATATCTAGGGATTTAATTTTGTTACGGATGTTCATCACCTCCTTTAAACGGGAGGTTGTGGGGGCTTGAAGTAAGTGTGCCTCGGCCGACCGCAGTTGGGTCAATAATTCAGATTTTTGTTGGAGCGAGTCACGCTTCCTATGCGATCCGGCAGAGATGCACTCACCCCTAAAGAAGGCCTTGTGGGCTTCCCACAACATGGAGGTGTCTGAGACAGAGCCCTCATTTAACTCGAAATATTCAATCAATTTTGATTGAAGACTTTGTTTAATGCTTTCGTTTTTCAGGAGAGATTCATTAAGTCTCCAATGACATGATCTAGGGGATGCTGCATGTAGGGATATATCTAAAGTTATGGGTGCATGGTCAGACCATGTAATTGGGCCAATTTCAGAGGCGACTAAGTGGGATAGCAGGGGTGCAGAGAGTAGGAAATAATCTAGGCGAGAGTACCCTTTGTGCGGGGGGGAGTAAAAAGTGAATTGTTTACCAGCGGGGTGTTTTACTCTCCAAGAGTCAAACAGGTTATGGGTGCGGATTAATTTGCGGAAAGAGGTAGATAATCTATAAGCTTGAGTTGGGGGGGTATTTTGGAAGAGGTTTAGTCTATCTTTGTTAGCGGACATACACATGTTGAAGTCTCCTCCTATGATCGTGAATGGGTGGGGGGAGCTTTGTACCTCCTCAAGAACCTTAGTGAGGAAACCTATCTGTCCAGAGTTGGGTGCATATATGTTAACAATCTTAAGTTTTGTTTTCAGATGGACACAGTTCAGGATAACATATCGTCCCTGGGGGTCTAATTTGGAATCAATTACTTTTATAGGGCATGAATTCTTGAACAGAATTGCTACCCCTGCCTTCCCAGATGGGTCGGAGGCTACAAATGAGGTGGGAAATAATTTAGAGGCGAACTTAAAGGAGCCTCCCGGTCGGAAATGTGTCTCCTGAATCATGACCACATCGGCTCCAGAGGCTCTGAATTCCTTCAAGGCTAGCCAGCGTTTGTGAATGGAGTTCAAGCCCTTCACGTTACATGAGAAGACCTTCAGAGCCATAAGGAGGACAAGTAGTTTACAGCTAATGAAATCCTAGTATTAAGCAGCAGTATGTTTAACTCGTGTAAATTAATCTGTAAAATCATTGCACATCTCTCGGTTAGCATATAGACAGTGAGCAAATATATATTAACACAATAACCAGCAAAAGTCAGGTATGTATTCAGGCCAAAAAAGGGCCTATGTTTGAAAAAAAAAGAAAAAGACAAAGAAAAAGAAAGGATATGGACTACAAAAAAAAGTCCAGAAAAAAATAATAATAACAATAAAAGAAAAACTTTTTGTAAGCCTGAAGATGAAAAAATCTTCAGGAGGACTTGGCTAGCAGCCAAAGACCTGTAGAGGAGCATGTCGGTCAGCGATGGTTCCCGCTCCCCCCAAAAGGAAAAGAAAAGTGTGTATGCCAACTTTAAACTTTAGATTCTGGGGGAGAAAAAATAAAAAGAGAGAAAAAAACGGAGTGAGAGAGAAGGGGCCTTCACGGCTAGGGATTTGAAGTCCAAGACTGTAACAATTGCCGTTAACCTAGGCCATCAAGGACTGGAGTGTGGAGGTCTCTCTCTGCGGACACCAGGGTAATGCCGCCACCAAACCCTCGGGTTATCAAGGAAGACGGCATAAGAAGAAACAGGGATGAAACGTTGAAGAGCTGTCTCTCCTTATGTGGGGTGAGTTCAGGTAGGCAGTCTAGTTGAGGCAGGGCGTTGAGGGGTTGAAAGATTTCTTTGACGTCTCCGACGAACCGGTGTCCAGATCGCTGTGAGTGGTTGAAGGGGGCCGGGGACCATGTTCAATGGTGGCGGGGGCAGATCTTCTTCAGGGATGGGCGGCAAACCCAAGTTACGGACAAAGGCCTCACATTCGTGTAAGGCTCGCATTGAATATTGAGTGCCATCCCTTGAGGCTGAGAGGCGGAAGGGGAAACCCCATCTGTAGGCAACTTGGTGTTGTTGTAGGTGCATGGTCACCGGCCGTAGGTCACGTCTTTTGGCGAGAGTGATGGGAGATAGGTCGCTGTATATTTGGAGTTTAGCTCCTTTATATTCAATGCGATGTTTATTTCGCGTGGCCGTCATGAGAGCTTCTTTGCTTTCATAATAATGGAAGCGAGCAATTACATCTCTTGGGTTGGTGCCTGGGGGTGGTTTCGGGGCCAGGGACCTATGAGCCCTGTCTAGTCTCCAGTCTATATCCGGAATATGTGGAGCCATAGTGACAAACAGTCCTAGGAGATAGGGACGTATTTCTTTATCAGGGACTGTTTCTGGAATACCGCAGATTCTCACATTTTGGCGTCTCTCCCTGTTCTCCAGGTCCTCCTGCTGTGATTGGACCTGGAACATGCTTTGTTTGAGTGACACGTTATCTTCTTCAAGCACGTGCACGTATTTCACCAGTTCATCAAATTTGGATTCTAAAGTATCTGTTCGATCGCCAAGTTGATCAATTTCCCCTCGTAGCTCCTGAGCCAATTTCCCTACTGCTACTGTAAAGTTACGGGTCAGATCTTGCAGCAGGGACTGTAATTTTAAGTCAAGCACCGCGACTGTAACTGTGACTGAGCTGTCTGGGGGTGGAGGGGTAGGGGTGGAAGTACCTGTGAGTAATGCAGGATGGTCAGCAAGGAGGTCTGCAGCATGTTCTCCTGTTTCCCTGTAGTTCCCATGTGGAGTCTCCCTTCTTTGTTGCTGTGCAGAGGAAGGTGTCTCTTGGGATAGGGGACTGTGTGGGGAGCGATCCGGTGCAGTGGTCCCCGTATCTGCCGTTCGTTCCACGGCGAGCGCTGTAGCCGTCTGGCTAATTGAGGCCGGGGATTGCGGCCTATACAGGAACCGCTCCATGCTTTGAGCCGGCCGGGAGGTCGGAGGCGGGACGAACCCCTGGTATCCTTGTCGCTGGGATCCTATTTTCCCCATGAGGTGCCCAGGGAGTTCCGGGGTCTTTTCCAGTGGATCCTGGATCTTGTGAGGCTAGCGTTGTGTAGCAGGGTCCAGAAATGGAAGGAGCGGGTCCGGAGCTACTTTAGTGAGCGTCCATCTTCATCGCCGGCCGGGCATTGCGCCCTTCTTCCTCCATCTTCTTCCTCTTCTGGTTCTTCTGGTTGTTCTGGTTCTTCTGGTGTTCTCGTCCAGCATCTTCCTCCGCGGCGCCTCCTTGTCTTCATCTTCTTTTCTTTATCTTCTTCTCGGGCCACTACGCATCCACGTTTGGATGGAACGCTCCCGCTGTGTGACGCTTCTTCTCTTCTGACGGTTCTTATATAATGGAGGGCGGGGCCACCCGGTGACCCCGCCCCCCCTGACGCACGGGAACTTCCCTGCGGCATTCCCCGTGACGTCAGAGGGGGCGGGGTTACCCCTTATGTAACGGGTGACCCCCTCTGACGTCACGGGGAATGCCACAGGGAAGTTCCCGTGCGTCAGAGGGGGGCAGGGTCACCGGGTGGCCCCGCCCTCCATTATATAAGAACCGTCAGAAGAGGAGAAGCGTCACACAGTGAGAGCCTTCCATCTAATCGTGGATGTGTAGTGGCCCGAGAAGAAGATGAAGAAAAGAAGATGAAGACAAGGAGGCGCTGCGGAGGAAGATGCTGGATGAGAATACCAGAAGAACCAGAACAACCAGAAGAGGAAGAAACCGAAGCATGAAGGAAGAAAGAAGTTAGAAGAAAGAAGATAGAAGAAATAAAGGAATTGTCAAAAACTGTCTCTTGTCATTTTTAACATTTTTTTACAGTTTTCTTGTGAAATGGTAGGCCCTTACCATTTCACACAGGGGGGAGGGCCGGGATCTGGGGGTCCCCTTGTTAAAGGAGGCTTCCAGATTTTGATAAGCCCCCCGCCCACAGACCCCCACAACCACCGGCCAGGGTTGTGGGGATGAGGCCCTTGTCCTCATCAACATGGGCACAAGGTGCTTTAGGGGGGACCCCAAAGCACCCTCCCAATGTTGAGGGCATGTGGCCTGATACGGTTCAGGAGGGGAGGCCGCTCTTTCGTCCCCCCCTCTTTTCCTGCGGCCTGCCAGGTTGCGTGCTCGGATAAGGGTCTGGTATGGATTTTTGGGGGGACCCACGCCAATTTTTTAAAAAAATTTGGCGCGGGGTTCCCCTTAAAATCCATACCAGACCTGAAGGGTCTGGTATAAATTTTGAGGGGGACCCCTATGTCATTTTTTTTTTAAATTTTGGCACAGGGTTCCCCTTAATATCCATACCAGACCTGAAGGGCCTGGTATTGAATTTAGGGGGACCCCCCACGTCATTTTTTTTTAAAATTTTGGTTCGGGGTTCCCCTGTGGGGAATTCCCATGCCGTTTTTATCAATGAACTTTTATGTGTATTGTCGGGAGACTCGGGATCGGCAATTCATTAATAGCCGCGAGTAGTTTTAAATGACTTTTTTTCCTTTGAAATGTCATTTTGCTGTCACTTTGCTGTTCTAAGCACGGGAAACATGCGCCCCTTTACAGGCATACTATAGACACCCCCCAGGTACGAAATTTAAAGGAATATTACACTTTTATTGTTTGACTTTAAGCATTATTAAAATCACTGCTCCCGAAAAAATGGCCGTTTTTAAAACCTTTTTTTGCATTGATCCAGGTCCCCTGGGGCAGGACCCGGGTCCCCAAACACTTTTTAGGACAATACCATGCATATTAGCCTTTAAAATTAGCACTTTTGATTTTGAACATTCGAGTCCCATAGACTTCAATGGGGTTCTAAAGTTCTTGCAAAGTTTTGGTCTGTTCGCAAGTTCTGGTGCGAACCGAACCGGGGGGGGGGGGGTGTTCGGCTCATCCTTACTTGTGAGTCTGCCAGTGAAGTCCACTCAATATACCGTGCTTCCAGAAGGTATTCACAGCACTTCACTTTTTCCACATTTTGTTATGTTACAGCCTTATTCCAAAATTGATTAAATTAATTATTTTCCTCAAAATTCTACAAACAATACCCCATTGCAAATTTATTAAAATAAAAAAAAAAACGAAAAAAACACATGTACATAAGTATTCACAGACTTTGCCATGACACTCAAAATTAAACATCCTCTTACCACTGATCATCCTTGAGATGCTTCTACAACTTGATTGGAGTTCACCTGTGGTAAATTCAGTTGATTGGACATGATTGGGAAAGGCACACACCTGTCCATATAAGGTTCCACAGTTAACTGTGCATGTCAGAGCACAAAAGAAGCCATGAAGTCCAAAGAATTGTCTGTAGACCTCGGAGACAGGATTGGATTGAGGCACAAATCTGGGGAAGGGTACAGAAAAATTTCTGCAGCATTGAAGGTCCCAATGAGCACAGTGGGCACCATCATCCGCAAATGGAAGACGTTTGGAGCCACCAGAACTCTTCCTAGAGCGGGCCGCCGAGCCAAACTGAGCAATCTGGGGAGAAGAGTCTTAGTCAGGGAGGTGACCAAGAACCCAATGGTCACTCTGACAGAGCTTCAGCAGCAGGAACTGGGAGACTACTTAAGATAGAGGGAAAGATGAATGCAGTAATGCACAGAGACATTCTTGATGAAAACTTGCTCCACAGTGCTCTGAAACCTCAGACTGGGGTGAAGGTTCATCTTCCAACAGGACAACATCCCTAAGCACACAGCCAAGATAACAAAGGAGTGGCTATGGGACAACTCTGTGAAAGTCCTTGAGTGACCCAGCCAGAGCCCAGACTTAAGCCAGATTGAACATCTCTGGAGAGATCTAATAATGGCTGTGCACTGACGCTCCCCATCCAACCTGATGGAGCTTGAGAGGTCCTGCAAAAAAGAATGGGAGAAACTGCCCAAAAATAGGTGTGCCAAGCTTGTAGCATCATACTCAAAAAGACTTGAGGCTGTAATTGGTGCCAAAGGTGCTTCAACAAACTATTGAGCAAAGGCTGTGAATACTTATGTACATGTGATTTGTTTTCGTTTTATTTTTTAATAAATGTAGCACCCTCTACCTTTAGGTAGGTGCTAGAATAGGATTTTTCTGGGTTTAAGATATCAGTGTAGGCAAATTTAGACAGGCCTGTGCTTTAGGTTGGGCCTGTTTGTTTTGGTTTGAGGCTGGGAGTTTTTAGTGTAGTGGTGGGTGTGACCACCTGTGCTCTGACTCAGAGGCGCCTCCCCTGATTTCAGGAAGATTGTTCTGGAACAGATGTTGGGCCTGAAGTTTGAGTAGCAGGCAGCTCATGTGGGGAGCTCTGGCCAATTCCCATTTGGTATTTCCAGGGAGCAGGCCTCCCATATAAGCTGGGGTCACATGCTGCCAAGGGGATTCTGACGGTCCAGGAAAAAAGGAGAATGGAGATTTAGGTAGCTGCCGCAGGGCGTCCCCACGCGGGGGGTGCGCTGAGCACGGAGGAGGGCTGGAGGAGCTGCTGGGATGTATTCCTGGATAAAGAGCTTCACCATGGAGTTGGTGTCAAGCTGCTGTGACCGGGGAACACAGGACTTGCACTATGGAGAAGGTCAGTGAGGAAGAAGCAAAAGGAGAATTGTTAAGAGCAGAACAAAGTCCTGTGACCGGGGAACACAGGACTTGCACTATGGAGAAGGTCAGTGAGGAAGAAGCAAAAGGAGGACTGTTGAGAGTAGTGCAGAATGCTGTGGCCGGGGAAAGCAGTGTTTGCAGTTATGGACTGGCTGGGAGCAGTAGTCCGCTTATTACCGTGTGTTAGGCCATCGGGGAGAGGTATCAAGTATCTCTGGCCTCCACTCTGGTAATACCATCCAAAAGACTGTGTAGCTACCAAATTCACTGAGCTGCCGGGGAGAGGTATTGTATGCCTCTGGCTTATTGATTTGCTGAAGCAACACCATTCAAGAGACTTTATCACAGTAACAAAGTACAGCCAGCAAACTGGGGTTATTCAGAGTGATCCCTTTTTGTCCTACTGGAAGTGAGGAGACAGGAGTCT
Source organism: Lithobates septentrionalis (assembly GCA_037952835.1). Taxonomy (NCBI): domain Eukaryota; kingdom Metazoa; phylum Chordata; class Amphibia; order Anura; family Ranidae; genus Lithobates; species Lithobates septentrionalis. The sequence goes on along the minus strand of JBBDGP010000042.1, from coordinate 7,627,086 downwards.
AATGCCCCGTACACACGGTCGGACTTTGTTCGGACATTCCGACAACAAAATCCTAGGATTTTTTCCGACGGATGTTGGCTCAAACTTGTCTTGCATGCACACGGTCACACAAAGTTGTCGGAAAATCCGATCGTTCTGAATGCGGTGACGTAAAACACGTACGTCGGGACTATAAATGGGGCAGTGGCCAATAGCTTTCATCTTTTTATTTATTCTGAGCATGCATGGCACATTGTGCGTCGGATTTCTGTACACACGATCGGAATTTCCGACAACGGATTTTGTTGTCGGAAAATTTTATATCCTGCTCTCAAACTTTGTGTGTCGGAAAATCCGATGGAAAAGGTGTGATGGAGTCTACACACGGTCGGAATTTCCGACAACAAGGTCCTATCACACATTTTCCGTCGGAAAATCCGACCGTGTGTACGGGGCATTACAGTTTTGCAGTAAAGGATTTGTGCAAGAGGAGATCGAGGTAGTGAGACTCTGCAGGAGTCAGTGCATATCTCCACTGCAATAGTCTGCAGTGGAGATATGCAGGAGAACAGACTGTGAATGTTAGAAGTGCATCATTTTCAGGGCTAAAGCTGCTAATTAGGGATGAGCCGAACACCCCCCGGTTCGGTTCGCACCAGAACCCGCGAACGGACCGAAAGTTCGCACGAACGTTAGAACCCCATTGACGTCTATGGGACTCGAACGTTCAAAATCAAAAGTGCTCATTTTAAAGGCTAATTTGCATGGTATTGTCCTAAAAAGGGTTTGGGGACCCGGGTCCTACCCCAGGGGACATGTATCAATGCAAAAAAAACTTTTAAAAACGGCCATTTTTTCGGGAGCAGTGATTTTAACCACTTGACGACCGCCTCACGCCGATGTACGTCGGCAAAGTGGCACGGACAGGCAAAATCACGTACATGGTACGTGATTTGCCTTCCGCGGGTGGGGGGTCCGATCGGACCCCCCCGGTGCCCGAGGCAGTCGTCGTTTGTCCAGCGGCGATCGGTGGTGAGGGGGAGACCATCCGTTCGTGGCCCCCCCCTCGCGATCGCCGCCGGCCAATCGAATCATTCCTTTGCTGCTGTATGCTAAACAGCAGCAAAGGAAATGATGTCATCTCTCCTCGGCTCGGTAATTTCCGTTCCGGCCCGAGGAGAGAAGACATCAATTTGAGTGCACCAACACACACACACACAGTAGAGCATGCCAGGCACACAAAACACCCCGATCGCCCCCCGATCCCCCCCAATCACCCCCCCCCCCCTGTCACAAACTGACACCAGCAGTTTTTTTTTTTTTCTGATTACTGCATAGTGTCAGTTTGTGACAGTTACAGTGTTGGGACAGTTACTGTTACCCCCCTTTAGGTCTAGGGTACCCCCCTAACCCCCCCTAATAAAGTTTTAACCCCTTGATCACCCCCTGTCACCAGTGTCACTAAGCGATCATTTTTCTGATCGCTGTATTAGTGTCGCTGGTGACGCTAGTTAGGGACATAAATATTTAGGTTCGCCTTCAGCGTTTTATAGCGTCAGGGACCCCCATATACTACCGAATAAATGTTTTAACCCCTTGATTGCCCCCTAGTTAACCCTTTCACCACTGATCACCGTATAACCGTTACGGTTGACGCTGGTTAGTTTGTTTATTTTTTATAGTGTCAGGGCACCCGCCGTTTATTACCGAATAAAGGTTTAGCCCCCTGATCGCCCGGCGGTGATATGCGTCGCCCCAGGCAGCGTCAGATTAGCGCCAGTACCGCTAACACCCACGCACGCAGCATACACCTCCCTTAGTGGTATAGTATCTGAACGCATCAATATCTGATCCGATCAGATCTATACTAGCGTCCCCAGCAGTTTAGGGTTCCAAAAACGCAGTGTTAGCGGAATCAGCCCAGATACCTGCTAGCACCTGCGTTTTGCCCCTCCGCCCGGCCCAGCCCAGCCCACCCAAGTGCAGTATCGATCGATCACTGTCACTTACAAAAGACTAAACGCATAACTGCAGCGTTCGCAGAGTCAGGCCTGATCCCTGCGATCGCTAACAGTTTTTTTGGTAGTATTTTGGTGAACTGGCAAGCACCAGCCCCAGGCAGGGTCAGGTTAGCGCCAGTACCGCTAACACCCACGCACGCAGCATACGCCTCCCTTAGTGGTATAGTATCTGAACGGATCAATATCTGATCCGATCAGATCTATACTAGTGTCCCCAGCAGTTTAGGGTTCCCAAAAACGCAGTGTTAGCGGAATCAGCCCAGATACCTGCTAGCACCTGCGTTTTGCCCCTCCGCCCGGCCCAGCCCACCCAAGTGCAGTATCGATCGATCACTGACACTTACAAAACACTAAATGCATAACTGCAGCGTTCGCAGAGTCACGCCTGATCCCTGCGATCGCTAACAGTTTTTTTGGTAGTATTTTGGTGAACTGGCAAGCACCAGCCCCAGGCAGCGTCAGGTTAGCGCCAGTACCGCTAACACCCACGCACGCACTGTACACCACCCTTAGTGGTATAGTATCTGAATGGATCAATATCTGATCCGATCAGATCTATACTGGCATCCCCAGCAGTTTAGGGTTCTCACAAACGCAGTGTTAGCGGGATCAGCCCAGATACCTGCTAGCACCTGCGTTTTGCCCCTCCGCCCGGCGCAGCCCAGCCCACCTAAGTGCAGTATCGATCGATCACTGTCACTTACAAAAGACTAAAACGCATAACTGCAGCGTTCGCAGAGTCAGGCCTGATCCCTGCGATCGCCAACAGATTTTTTGGTAGCGTTTTGGTGAACTGGCAAGCGCCAGCGGCCTAGTACATCCCCGGTCGTAGTCAAACCAGCACTGCAGTAACACTTGGTGACGTGGCGAGTCCCATAAGTGCAGTTCAAGCTGGTGAGGTGGCAAGCACAAGTAGTGTCCCGCTGCCACCAAAAAGACAAACACAGGCCCGTCGTGCCCATAGTGCCCTTCCTACTGCATTCGCCAATCCTAATTGGGAACCCACCGCTTCTGCAGCGCCCGTACTTCCCCCATTCACATCCCCAACCAAATGCAGTCGGCTGCATGAGAGGCATTTTCTTTATGTCCTCCCGAGTACCCCTACCCAGCGAACGCCCCCAAAAAAGATATTGTGTCTGCAGCTAGCGCGGATATAGGCGTGACACCCGCTATTATTGTCCCTCCTGTCCTGACAATCCTGGTCTTTGCATTGGTGAATGTTTTGAACGCTACCATGCACTAGTTGAGTATTAGCGTAGGGTACAGCATTGCACAGACTAGGCACACTTTCACAGGGTCTTCCAAGATGCCATCGCATTTTGAGAGACCCGAACCTGGAACCGGTTACAGTTATAAAAGTTAGTTACAAAAAAAGTGTAAAAAAAAAAAAAAAATATATATAAAATAAAAAAAAAATAGTTGTCGTTTTATTGTTCTCTCTCTCTCTATTCTCTCTATTGTTCTGCTCTTTTTTACTGTATTCTATTCTGCAATGTTTTATTGTTATTATGTTTTATCATGTTTGCTTTTCAGGTATGCAATTTTTTATACTTTACCGTTTACTGTGCTTTATTGTTAACCATTTTTTTGTCTTCAGGTACGCCATTCACAACTTTGAGTGGTTATACCAGAATGATGCCTGCAGGTTTAGGTATCATCTTGGTATCATTCTTTTCAGCCAGCGGTCGGCTTTCATGTAAAAGCAATCCTAGCGGCTAATTAGCCTCTAGACTGCTTTTACAAGCCGTGGGAGGGAATGCCCCCCCCCCACCATCTTCCGTGTTTTTCTCTGGCTCTCCTGTCTCAACAGGGAACCTGAAAATGCAGCCAGTGATTCAGCCAGCTGACCATAGAGCTGATCAGAGACCAGAGTGGCTCCAAACTTCTCTATGGCCTAAGAAACCAGAAGCTACGAGCATTTTATGACTTAGATTTCGCTGGATGTAAATAGCGCCATTGGGAAATTGGGGAAGCATTTTATCACACCGATCTTGGTGTGGTCAGATGCTTTGAGGGCAGAGGAGAGATCTAGGGTCTAATAGACCCCAATTTTTTCAAAAAAGAGTACCTGTCACTACCTATTGCTATCATAGGGGATATTTACATTCCCCGAGATAACAATAAAAATGATTAAAAAAAAATAAAAATGAAAGGAACAGTTTAAAAATAAGATAAAAAAGCAAAAAAATAATAAAGAAAAAAAAAAAAAAAAAAAAAGCACCCCTGTCGCCCCCTGCTCTCGCACTAAGGCGAACGCAAGCGGCGGTCTGTCGTCAAACGTAAACAGCAATTGCACCATGCATGTGAGGTATCACCGCGTTAGATCGAGGGCAGTAATTTTTGCAGTAGACCTCCTCTGTAAATCTAAAGTGGTAACCTGTAAAGGCTTTTAAAGGCTTTTAAAAATGTATTTATTTTGTTGCCACTGCACATTTGTGCGCAATTGTAAAGCATGTCATGTTTGGTATCCATGTACTCGGCCTAAGATCATCTTTTTTATTTCATCAAACATTTGGGCAATATAGTGTGTTTTAGTGCATTAAAATTTAAAAAAGTGTATTTTTTCCCCAAAAAATGCGTTTGAAAAATCGCTGCGCAAATACTGTGTGAAAAAAAAAAATGAAACACCCACCATTTTAATCTGTAGGGCATTTGCTTTAAAAAAATATATAATGTTTGGGGGTTCAAAGTAATTTTCTTGCAAAAAAAAAAACTTTTTCATGTAAACAATAAGTGTCAGAAAGGGCTTTGTCTTCAAGTGGTTAGAAGAGTGGGTGATGTGTGACATAAGCTTCTAAATGTTGTGCATAAAATGCCAGGACAGTTCAAAACCCCCCCAAATGACCCCATTTTGGAAAGCAGACACCCCAAGCTATTTGCTGAGAGGCATGTCGAGTCCATGGAATATTTTATATTGCGACACAAGTTGCGGGAAAGAGACAATTTTTTTTTTTTGCACAAAATTGTCACTAAATGATATATTGCTCAAACATGCCATGGGAATATGTGAAATTACACCCCAAAATACATTCTGCTGCTTCTCCTGAGTACGGGGATACCACATGTGTGAGACTTTTTGGGAGCCTAGTTGCGTACGGAACCCCGAAAACCAAGCACCGCCTTCAGGCTTTCTAAGGGCGTGAATTTTTGATTTCTCTCTTGACTGCTTATCACAGTTTCGTAGACCATGGAATGCCCAGGTGGCACAAACCCCCCCCAAATGACCCCATTTTGGAAAGTAGACACCCCAAGCTATTTGATGAGAGGTATAGTGAGTATTTTGCAGACCTCACTTTTTGTCACAAAGTTTTGAAAATTGAAAAAAGAAAAAAAAAAAAGTTTTTTCTTGTCTTTCTTCATTTTCAAAAACAAATGAGAGCTGCAAAATACTCACCATGCCTCTCAGCAAATAGCTTGGGGTGTCTACTTTCCAAAATGGGGTCATTTGGGGGGGTTTTGTGCCACCTGGGCATTCCATGGCCTCCGAAACTGTGATAGGCAGTGAAGAGTGAAATCAAAAATTTTCACCCTTAGAAATCCTGAAGGCGATGATTGGTTTTCGGGGTCCCGTACACGGCTAGGCTCCCAAAAAGTCCCACACATGTGGTATCCCCGTACTCAGGAGAAGTAGCTAAATGTATTTTGGGGTGCAATTCCACATATGCCCATGGCCTGTGTGAGCAATATATCATTTAGTGACAACTTTGTGCAAAAAAAAAATAAAAAAATGTGTCACTTTCCCGCAACTTGTGTCAAAATATAAAATATTCCATGGACTCAATATGCCTCTCTGGAAATAGCTTGGGGTGTCTACTTTCCAAAATGGGGTCATTTGGGGGGGTTTTGTGCCACCTGGGCATTCCATGGCCTCCGAAACTGTGATAGGCAGTAAAGAGTGAAATCATAAATTTACGCCCTTAGAAATCCTGAAGGCGGTGATTGGATTTCGGGGCCCCGTACGCGGCTAGGCTCCCAAAAAGTCCCACACATGTGGTATCCCCATATTCAGAAGAAGCAGCAGAATGTATTTTGGGGTGCAATTCCACATAGGCCCATGGCCTGTGTGAGCAATATATCATTTCGTGACAACTTTTTGTAAATATTTTTTTTTTTGTCATTATTATCACTTGGGACAAAAAAAATAAATATTCAATGGGTTCAACATGCCTCTCAGCAATTTCCTTGGGGTGTCTACTTTCCAAAATGGGGTCATTTGGGGGGGTTTTGTACTGCCCTGCCATTTTAGCACCTCAAGAAATGACATAGGCAGTCATAAACTAAAAGCTGTGTAAATTACAGAAAATGTACCCTAGTTTGTAGACGCTATAACTTTTGCGAAAACCAATAAATATACGCTTATTGACATTTTTTTTACCAAAAACATGTGGCTGAATACATTTTGGCCTAAATGTATGACTAAAATTGAGTTTATTGGATTTTTTTTATAACAAAAAGTAGAAAATATCATTTTTTTTCAAAATTTTCGGTCTTTTTCCATTTATAGCGCAAAAAATAAAAACCGCAGAGGTGATCAAATACCATCAAAAGAAAGCTCTATTTGTGGGAAGAAAAGGACGCAAATTTCGTTTGGGTACAGCATTGCATGACCGCGCAATTAGCAGTTAAAGCGACGCAGTGCCAAATTGGAAAAAGACCTCTGGTCCTTAGGCAGCATAATGGTCCGGGGCTCAAGTGGTTAATGATGCTTAAAGTAAAAAAAAAAAAGTGAAATATTCCTTTAAATATCGTACCTGGGGGGGTGTCTATAGTATGCCTGTAAAGTGACGCGTGTTTCCCATGTTTAGAACAGTCCCTGCACCAAATGTCATTTTTAAAGGAAAAAATCTCATTTAAAACTGCTTGCGGGTTTAATGTCATGTCGGGTCATGGCAATATGGATGAAAATCAGTGAGACAAACGGCATGGGTACCCCCCAGTCCATTACCAGGCCCTTTGGGTCTTGTATGGATATTAAGGGGAACCCCGCACCCAAATTAAAATAAGGAAAGGTGTGGGGCCACCAGGCCCTATATACTCTGAACAGCAGTATACAGGCGGTGCAAACAAGACAGGGACTGTAGGTTTGTTGTTAAGTAGAATCTGTTTGTAATTTTGAACATTTTTAACGTGTTTAGCTCCAGCCAAAAAATCTTTTCTAAGCTTTTTGGAAAACATAGGGAAGGGTTATCACCCCTGTGACATTTGTTTTGCTGTCTTTCCTCCTCTTCAGAAGATTTCACCTCACTTTTTTGTCCCAATGAAAAATGTTTTTTGAAAATTTGGGTTTTTTTGTGGAACAAGGATTGGAAAGCATCAGTGGAAAGGAGAAATTGTTTTCCCATATTAACTCTTACAGGAGAGAATTTCCCTTCCTAGGGGTAGATTTCATCTCACTTCCTGTTGTCTCCTTCCGTTTGCAAGTAGGAGTCGTTTGTAAGTTAGATGTTTGAAAGTAGGGTCCTGCCCTATATACTCAGCAGAAATTTGGGCCTTAGGTGTTGCTGTGGCCACAACACTGTAAGCCCTCACAGGGCCCTGCTGTGAAATATTAGATCAAGAATTGTAATTACATGCCCCTGTTGAACAGGAGCTGAAAAATTAGGCCTTAGGCACTGGTGCTGGTGCCACAACACTGCAACCCCTCACAGACACTCTAGTTGGAACGCAGGAACGAGCCCTGCTGCAAAGTATTGCTTCAAAAATTGTAATTACACGCCCCTGTTAGACAGGGGCAGAAAAATTGGGCCTTAGGCACTGGTGCTGGTGCCACAACACTGCAACCCCTCACAGACACTCTAGTTGGAACGCAGGAACGAGCCCTGCTGCAAAGTATTACATCAAAAATTGTAATTACACGCCCCTGTTAAACAGGGGCTGAAAAATTGTGCCTTAGGCACTGGTGGTGGCGCCCAGAACCAAAAATGTTCTTACAAGCTATCAGCGTGATGATTGAGGAGGAAGAGGATAATTACTCAGGGATAGTCACTCAGCATCAGCATAGGCAGTCTTTGAAGGGATCTGAGAATTCAAAAAAAATTATTCGGTTACATCAGCATCAGGTGCTTGGTAGCTGGTGGTGATCCAAGACTGATTCATTTTTATGAAGGTCAGCCGATCGACCGAGTCGGTGGACAGACGCACCCTGTGATCGGTTACCACGCCTCCAGCAGCACTGAATGTGCGTTCCGAAAGAACGCTGGATGCAGGACAGGCCAGTAGCTCAATTGCATACTGTGCAAGCTCTGGCCAGTGATCCATCCTCAAGACCCAGTAACCCAGAGGATTTTCGGTGGGAAAGGTGTCCAAGTCTGATCTTGCCCCTAGGTATTCCTGCACCATGTAAAACAGACGCTGGCGATGGTTGCTGGAACCGATCATACCTTGGGGCTGCGGACCAAAAAATTGTCTGAACGCATCGGTCAGACGGCCACCTTCTCCACCGCTCCTTCTTTGACTGACCGAAGCCTCAGCAACACGTTGTCCAGAAACAGGAGTTTGTAACCTCCCAGTCTCTGGGAATGCGTTGCACAGACCTTTCTGCAAGGCCTCCCGAAGATGTTTCATCCTCTGCTCCCTCTGCGATGGCAAGATAAGGTCCGCAACCTTACCCTTGTAACGTGGATCAAGGAGGGTTGCCAGCCAGTATTGGTCCTTCTCCTTGATACCACGAATACGAGGATCCTTCCGCAGGCTTTGCAGGATCAGGGAGGCCATGCAGCGTAGGTTTGCTGAGGCATTCGGTCCGGAGTCCTCTGGGTCACTAAGGACAACAACGTCCGCAGCCACCTCCTCCCAGCCACGTACAAGTCCATGTGTTCCTTGGGACTGATCCCTTAAAGACTGCTGCTGATGCTGAGTGCCAGGCTCCACCTCCATACTGACACAATCTTCCTCCTCCTCCTCCTTCTCGTCCTCTTCCTGTGTGATCGGCGGGCACGCAGGAACACTGTCTGGATAAAGGGGGCCTTGAGAGCTAAGGAAGTCCTCCTCTTCCTGCCTCTGTTCTGCCTCAAGTGCCCTGTCCATTATTCCACGCAGCGTGTGCTCCAACAGGTGGACAAGGGGGACAGTGTCACTGATGCATGCACTGTCAGTGCTCACCATCCTCGTGGCCTCCTCGAATGGTGACAGGACAGTGCATGCATCCCTGATCATGGCCCACTGGCGTGGGGAAAAAAAAACAAGCTCCCCTGACCCTGTCCTGGTGCCATAGTCGCACAGGTACTCATTGATGGCCCTCTGCTGCATGTGCAGCCGCTGCAGCATGGCCAACGTTAAGTTCCACCTGGTGGGCATGTCACAGATTAGGCGGTTCTTGGGCAGGTTAAACTCCTTTTGGAGGTCCGTCAGCCGAGCACTGGCATTATATGACCGGCGGAAATGCACACAGACTTTCCTGGCCTGCCTCAGGACATCCTGTAAGCCGGGGTACCTGCCCAAGAACCGCTGCACCACCAAGTTAAGGACGTGAGCCAAACAGGGCACATGGGTCATTTGTCCCTGTCGGAGGGCAGAGAGGAGGTTGGTGCCATTGTCGCAAACCACCATTCCTGCCTTAAGTTGGCGTGGCGTCAACCACCTCTGAACCTGCCCCTGCAGAGCTGACAGAACCTCTGCCCCAGTGTGGCTCCTGTCCCCCAAGCACACCAGCTCAAGCACCGCATGGCATCATTTGGCCTGCGTACTTGCGTAGCCCCTTGAACGCCTACGGAGCACCGCTGGTTCCGAGGAAGAGGCCATGGAGGAAGAAGAAGAGGAGGGGGTGGAGGAGAGAGGTGTGTCACAATCAGCATTTTGGAGGCGTGGTGGCGGAACAACCTCCAACACTACTGCACCTTGTCCTGCATCCTTCCCAGCTGCCAGCAGAGTCACCCAATGCGCCGTGAAACTTAGGTAACGTCCCTGTCCATGCCTGCTGGACCATGAGTCAGCGGTAATATGCACCTTACCGCTGACCGCCCTGTCCAGCGAGGCATGGACATTGCCTTCCACATGCCGGTAGAGAGCCGGAATCGCCTTCCGTGAAAAAAAGTGGCGTTTGGGTACCTGCCACTGAGGAACCGCACATTCCACAAACTCACGGAAGGGGGCAGAGTCTACCAACTGAAAAGGCAGCAGTTGAAGTGCTAGCAATTTTGCCAAGCTAGCATTCAACCGCTGGGCATGTGGATGGCTGGGAGCAAACTTCTTTCGGCGGTGCAGCAGCTGGGGCAGGGAAATTTGCCTGGTACAATCTGACGTCGGTGTACCAAAAGCAGATTGCCCACAAGTACTTGGCTGTGACACACCTAATTCTACACCTTCATTCCTCTCACTGCAGGTCTCAGAGAGGACTGAAGGTCTAGTGGGGTTGGAAATCTCAGCTGATGAGGAGCAAGGAGAGATCCTCTTTGTTCTTTGGTGTGAGTCTTTTAGATACGCTTGCCAACGAACTGCATGGCAGGTCAACATATGTCTGGTCAAGCATGTGGTACCCAAGCGGGAGATGTTTTGGCCACGCGAGATACGCTTGAGACATATGTTGCAAATAGCAGCGGTGCGATCTGATGCACTCGTCTCAAAAAAGGCCCACACCAAAGAACTTTTTGAATAACGCGCAGAGACTGCAGCGCTCTGCACATGTGGAGCTTTGGGGTGTGATGCAGTCAATGTGCTGCCCTTAGGCTGGCCCCTAGAGGGCATCCTGCCTCGTTGGTGATGTGCCGCCTCCTCCTCCTCCTCCTCCTCTCTCCTATCAGGCACCCACGTTGAGTCAGTGACCTCATCATCCCCTCCCTCCTCATCACTGGAGCAAACCTGGCAGTATGCTGCAGCAGGGGGAGCATGACTGCCAGATTGCTGTCCTTCTTGGGCACCCCCTCTGTCCGTGCTCATGTTACTGCCTTCATCGAGCTCAGTATCATCATCAGAGCCTTCCAAACGCTGGGCATCCTCCTGGAGCATGTACCCAACACTGTGGTCAAACAGTTCGAGGGAATCCTCAGGAGGACATGGTGGAGCTAGGGAAGGAGTCACTGATGACATTGAGCTGAGGGAAGAGGCCGCTGCTTTGCCAGACAAAGCACCCTGGGCATGGGTGAGAGAGGATGAGGAGGATGAGGACGGCTTGGTCATCCACTCGACCAAGTCTTCCGCATGTTGCGGCTCAACACGGCCAGCTGCCGAAAAAAAGGCCAAGCGTGTCCCATGGCCACGTGCTGATGAGGATGCACCGTCTCCACGACCAGCACTAGACACAGAGCCTGCTTGCCCTCTCTTATTGGCTTGTGACTGTCTGCCTCTCCTTCTTGGCCTTCCAGACATACTAATGGCCTGTAGCTGCACTAAGCTGGGATAGAACACCTGTAATTTTCTTCAGGTAGCTTTATATACTGTAACCAGACAAGCCTGCCTGTCAGTAGGAAGATAACAGAAACGGATCTAGCTGAACACTGTGAGCAGGACGCACTGTACTAAATGTAAATAGTCTAGCTGCCTGACCGTGGTACTAATAGGATCAAATAGAACACCTGTAATTTTCTTCAGGTAGCTTTATATACTGTAACCAGACAAGCCTGCCTGTCAGTAGGAAGATAACAGTAACGGATCTAGCTGAACACTGTGAGCAGGACGCACTGTACTAAATGTAAATAGTCTAGCTGCCTGACCGTGGTACTAATAGGATCAAATAGAACACCTGTAATTTTCTTCAGGTAGCTTTATATACTGTAACCAGACAAGCCTGCCTGTCAGTAGGAAGATAACAGGAACGGATCTAGCTGAACACTGTGAGCAGGACGCACTGTACTAAATGTAAATAACAGGAACGGATCTAGCTGAACACTGTGAGCAGGACGCACTGCACTAAATGTAAATAGTCTAGAAGATAACAGGAACGGATCTAGCTGAACACTGTGAGCAGGACGCACTGCACTAAATGTAAATAGCAGGAACGGATCTAGCTGAACACTGTGAGCAGGACGCACTGCACTAAATGTAAATAGCAGGAACGGATCTAGCTGAACACTGTGAGCAGGACGCACTGCACTAAATGTAAATAGCAGGAACGGATCTAGCTGAACACTGTGAGCAGGACGCACTGCACTAAATGTAAATAACAGGAACGGATCTAGCTGAACACTGCGAGCAGGACGCACTGCACTAAATGTAAATAGCAGGAACGGATCTAGCTGAACACTGCGAGCAGGACGCACTGCACTAAATGTAAATAACAGGAACGGATCTAGCTGAACACTGTGAGCAGGACGCACTGCACTAAATGTAAATAGCAGGAACGGATCTAGCTGAACACTGTGAGCAGGACGCACTGCACTAAATGTAAATAGCAGGAACGGATGTAGCTGAACACTGTGAGCAGGACGCACTGCACTAAATGTAAATAGCAGGAACGGATGTAGCTGAACACTGTGAGCAGGACGCACTGCACTAAATGTAAATAGCAGGAACGGATCTAGCTGAACACTGTGAGCAGGACGCACTGCACTAAATGTAAATAGCAGGAACGGATCTAGCTGAACACTGTGAGCAGGACGCACTGCACTAAATGTAAATAGCAGGAACGGATCTAGCTGAACACTGTGAGCAGGACGCACTGCACTAAATGTAAATAGCAGGAACGGATCTAGCTGAACACTGTGAGCAGGACGCACTGCACTAAATGTAAATAACAGGAACGGATCTAGCTGAACACTGTGAGCAGGACGCACTGCACTAAATGTAAATAGCAGGAACGGATCTAGCTGAACACTGTGAGCAGGACGCACTGCACTAAATGTAAATAGCAGGAACGGATCTAGCTGAACACTGTGAGCAGGACGCACTGCACTAAATGTAAATAACAGGAACGGATCTAGCTGAACACTGTGAGCAGGACGCACTGCACTAAATGTAAATAGCAGGAACGGATCTAGCTAAACACTGTGAGCAGGACGCACTGCACTAAATGTAAATAGCAGGAACGGATCTAGCTGAACACTGTGAGCAGGACGCACTGCACTAAATGTAAATAGTCTAGAAGATAACAGGAACGGATCTAGCTGAACACTGTGAGCAGGACGCACTGCACTAAATGTAAATAGTCTAGATAGAAGATAACAGGAACGGATCTAGCTAAACTGAATACAGTGTATATATATATATGCAACACCTGGGATGCATATATATACACAATACACTGTAAGTGCAGCTAACTGACTGACTGTTCTGCCTAATCTATCTAACTCAAATCAAATGACACTGTCTCTCTCTCTCTCTATCTCTCAGCACACCTGAACACACTACACAGGGTCGCCGTGCAGGCGGCCTTATATAGTGTGGGGCGTGTACTAAATCCCCTGAGCCATAATTGGCCAAAGCCACCCTGGCTTTGGCCAATTACAGCTCTCTCTACTGACGGCGCTGTGATTGGCCAAGCATGCGGGTCATAGTGCATGCTTGGCCAATCATCAGCCAGCAATGCACTGCCATGCCGCAGTGAATTATGGGCCGTGACGCGCCACACGAATTTGGCGCGAACGGCCCATATCGTTCGCAATTCGACGGACGGTCGAACAGCCGATGTTCGAGTCGAACATGGGTTCGACTCGAACACGAAGCTCATCCCTACTGCTAATCAATGTTCTACAAATGTGATGACAATTCAATAAGTGCTATGGGCATCCCATATCTTCCTTTACCCCAACCAAGTTGTATCCTTCAGTAAACGCAACAAAACTATGCAAATGACTGCTTATTGTCTCAGAGGTGATATATGGGGGTCTGGCAGCAGGGTGATTTGGCGGATTGTTGTCAGTAGTGCTAACACCATGGCTACATAAATTTGCAAAGATTTTAAACAAACTTCTTTCACGTTGTCATTATGGGGTGTTGTTTGTAGAATTTTGAGGAAAATAGTGAATTTAATCCATTTTGGAATAAGGCTGTAACATAACAAAATGTGGAAAAGGTTAAGCGATGTGAATACTTTCTGGATGCACTGTAGCTTGTGAGGATGTGGCAATGATGCTGCACTCCTCCTGAATTCGGAGAAGCAATGTTATTCTCATGTAGGTTGTGCCTGTCTCCAATAAAGATGGATGAGATCTTACAGAGGACATGGCTATCAGCATTGTCAGTGCAGATTCACAAGGCTGTAGCTTGTCAATCAGCACTTGGCCACACCTAGTCCCGCCCACTGCTTTCTGGATTGACAGTACTGACTCTGTTGCTCAAACCTTCTCATTGTGAGTTGCAGTGAATGAGAGGGGGAGCATGTGAGACACAAATAAAGGAGGATTTGCCTCAGCCAGAGAAGGTAAAGACAGTCTTCTGCTCACTTTATGAGGTTTGTTTCTTGGGTTTGGTACTTTGCTAGATTGTTATACAGGAGTCTTTAGTTGCAAGTTAAGGGATCCACCTACTTAATACTAATATTTAAGTCTTGGGTAGCTAATGGCATGCTACAAGCTCCTTATTGCTATCAGAAACTAAGGCAGGCCATACACAGTTTGAATCTTGCCCAGTTCAGCAGGAACCATGCATGGGCAGGCTGAGTGTACTGAGTTGATTGATCAAATTGGGTACAACCAGCATGCTGGGTTTTATCCGGGAGAAGTCAATGACCTGGCAGGAGGGATTTCCACATCAACACTGTCTTTGTTGATGGGGAAATCAAGCAGATTTATTTCCTGCAACCTGGCCTTAGGCTCAAATATAATTCTACCCAAGTTTCTATGTCCACTATATACTGCAGTCTAATGCTTCATCCTAGACTATTTATCTATTTTAAGCACTTCAACTGTGTCTGACTGAAGTCATAGCAATAACTAGAGCTCCCACATCTCATAGCTGGAGAAAAGGGGTGATTTATATAGCCAATGAGTAGGGATGAGCTTCGTGTTCGAATCAAACGCATGTTCGACTCGAACATCGTGTGTTCGGTCGTTCGCCGAATTACGAATGATATGAGCCGTTCGCGCCAAATTTGAGTGGCAGGTCAAGGCCCATAATTCACTGCGGCATAGCAGTGCATTACTGGCTGATGATTGGCCAAGCATGCACTATGACCCGCATGCTTGGCCAATCACAGCGCCGTCTGTACAGAGAGCCGTAATTGGCCAGAGCCAGGGTGGCTTTGGCCAATTATGGCTCAGGGGGTTTAGTACACACCCCACACTATATAAGGCCGCCTGCACGGCGGCCCTGTGTAGTGTGTTCCGGCGTTGAGAGAGATATAGATAGACAGAGAGACAGTGTCATTTGATTTAAGTTAGATAGAGTAGGCAGGCAAGTCAGTTAGATGCACTTACAGTGTATTGTGTATATATATATATATATATATATATATATATATATATATATATATATATATATATATATATACATTCTAGGTGTTGTGTGTGCGTGTATATATATATATATATATATATATATATATATATATATATATATACACACTGTATTCAGTTTAGCTAGATCCATTCCTGTTATTCTCTTCCTACTACTGACAGGCAGGTATTTTTACAGTATTTACAGCTACCTGAAGAAAATTGCTGGTGTTCTTCTGATCCTATTAGTCCTATCAGCTACAGTATTTACAGTTAGTGTAGTGCCTCCTCTGCACAGTGTGCACCTAAAGCTAGCTGAAGAAAATGAGTGGTGTTCTTCTGATCCTATTAGTACAGTACCGCAGGCAGCTGTAGTATTTACAAGTTAGTGTAGTGCGTCCTCTGCAGTGTGCACCTAAAGCTAACTGAAGAAAATTAGTGGTGTTCTTCTGATCTTATTAGTACAGTACCGCAGGCAGCTGCAGTATTTACAAGTTATTGTAGTGCGTCCTCTGCACAGTGTGCACCTAAAGCTACCTGAAGAAAATTAATGGTGTTCTTCTAATCCTATTAGTACAGTACCGCAGGCAGCTGCAGTATTTACAAGTTAGTTTAGTGCGTCCTCTGCACAGTGTGCACCTAAAGGTACCTGAAGAAAATTAGTGGTGTTCTTCTGATCCTATTAGTACAGTACCGCAGGCAGCTGCAGTATTTACAAGTTAGTGTAGTGCGTCCTCTGCACAGTGTGCACCTAAAGCTACCTGAAGAAAATTAGTGGTGATCTTCTGATCCTATTAGTACAGTACCGCAGGCAGCTGCAGTATTTACAAGTTAGTTTAGTGCGTCCTCTGCACAGCGTGCACCTAAAACTATCTGAAGAAATTGAGTGGTATTCTTCTGATCCTATTAGTACAGTACTGCAGGCAGCTGCAGTATTTACAAGTTAGTGTAGTGCGTCCTCTGCACAGTGTGCACCTAAAGCTACCTGAAGAAAATTAGTGGTGTTCTTCTGATCCTATTAGTACAGTACGGCAGGCAGCTGTAGTATTTACAAGTTAGTGTAGTGCGTCCTCTGCACAGTGTGCACCTAAAGCTACCTGAAGAAAATTAATGGTGTTCTTCTGATCCTATTAATACCACAGGCAGGCAGCTACAGTATTTACAGTTGGTGTAGTGCGTCCTCTGCACAGTGTGCACCTAAAGCTACCTGGAGACAATTGCTGTTGTTCTGCTCCTATTAATACCACAGGCAGGCAGCTACAGTATTTACAGTTAGTGTACTGTGTCCTCTGCACAGTGTGCACCTAAAGCTACCTGAAGAAAATGAGTGGTGTTCTTCTGATCCTATTAATACCACAGGCAGGCAGCTACAGTATTTACAGGTGGCGTAGTGCGTCCTCTGCACAGTGTGCACCTAAAGCTACCTGGAGACAATTGCTGTTGTTCTGCTCCTATTAATACCACAGGTAGGCAGCTACAGTATTTACAGTTAGAGTACTGTGCCCTCTGCACAGTGTGCACCTAAAGCTACCTAAATAAAATTGGTGGTGTTCTTCTGATCCTATATTAATACCACAGGCAGGCAGCTACAGTATTTACAGTTGGTGTACTGCATCCTCTGCACAGTGTGCACCTAAAGCTACCTGAAGAAAATTGGTGGTGTTCTTCTGATCCTATTAGTACCACAGGCAGGCAGCTACAGTATTTACAGTTAGTGTACTGTGTCCTCTGCACAGTGTGCACCTAAAGCTACCCCAAGAAAATTGGTGGTGTTCTTTTGATCCTATATTAATACCACAGGCAGGCAGCTACAGTATTTACAGTTAGTGTACTGTGTCCTCTGCACAGTGTGCACCTAAAGCTACCTGAAGAAAATTGGTGGTGTTCTTCTGATCCTATTAATATCACAGGCAGGCAGCTACAGTATGTACGGTTAGTGTACTGTGTCCTCTGCACAGTGTGCACCTAAAGCTACCTAAATAAAATTGGTGGTGTTCTTCTGATCCTATATTAATACCACAGGCAGGCAGCTACAGTATTTACAGTTAGTGTACTGCATCCTCTGCACAGTGTGCACCTAAAGCTACCTGAAGAAAATTGGTGGTGTTCTTCTGATCCTATTAGTACCACAGGCAGGCAGCTACAGTATTTACACTTAGTGTACTGTGTCCTCTGCACAATGTGCACCTAAAGCTACCTGAAGAAAATTGGTGGTGTTCTTCTGATCCTATTAATACCACAGGCAGGCAGCTACAGTATTTACAGTTAGTGTACTGTGTCCTCTGCACAGTGTGCACCTAAAGCTACCTGAAGAAAATTACTGTTATTCTGCTCCTATTATTACCACAGGCAGGCAGCTACAGTATTTACAGCTAGTGTACTGTGTCCTCTGCACAGTGTGCACCTAAAGCTACCTGAATATAATTGGTGGTGTTCTTCTGATCCTATATTAATACCACAGGCAGGCAGCTACAGTATTTAAAGTTAGTGTACTGTGTCCTCTGCACAGTGTGCACCTAAAGCTACCTGAAGACAATTGCTGTTGTTCTGCTCCTATTAATACCACAGGCAGGCAGTTACAGTATTTACAGTTAGTGTACTGCGTCCAAGCTACCTAAAGACAATTGCTGATGTTCTCATACTAATAATACTAAAGGCAGGCAGTTGATTCTGCTAGCTGCAGTATCAGTATATATATACATCCCAGCTTTTTGCAGCTACATCTCACTGCAGGCCATTAGTATGTCTGGAAGGCCAACAAGGAGAGGCAGACAGTCTCAAGCCAATAAAAGAGGGCAAGCAGGCTCTGTGTCTAGAGGCAACAGTGCTGGTCATGGAGACGGTGCATCCTCACCAGCATGTGGCCGTGGGATACGCTTGTCCTTTTTTTCGGCAGCTGGCGGTGTTGAGCCGCAACATGCGGAAGACTTGGTAGAGTGGATGACCAAGCCGTCCTCATCCTCTCTCACCTAGGCTCAGGGTACTTTGTCTGGCAAAGCAGCTGCCAACGCGGCCTCTTCCCTCGGCTCAATGGCATCAGTCACTCCTTCCCTAGCCCCACCATGTCCTCCTGAGGAGTCCCCCGAACTGTTTGACCACAGTGTTGGGTACATGCTCCAGGAGGATGCCCAGCATTTTGAAGGCTCTGATGATGGTATCCAGCTAGAGGAAGGCAGTAACGTGAGCTCAGAGAGAGGGGGTGCCCAAGAGGGACAGCAATCTGGCAGTAATGTTCCCCCAGCTGCAGCATACTGCCAGCTTTGCTCCAGTGATGAGGAGGGAGGGGATAATGAGGTCACTGACTCCACGTGGGTGCCTGATAGAAGAGAGGAGGAGGGGGCACATCACCAACGAGGCAGGATACCCTCCAGGGGCCAGCTTAAGGGCAGCACACCAACTGCATCACACCGCAGAGCTCCTCATGTGCAGGGTGCTGCTGTCTCTGCGCATTATTCCAGATGTTCTTTGGTGTGGGCCTTTTTTGAGATGAGTGCATCAGATCCCACAGCTGCTATTTGCAACATATGTCTCAAGCGTATCTCGCATGGCCAAAACATCTCCCGCTTGGGCACCACACGCTTGACCAGACATATGTTGACCTGCCATGCAGTTCATTGGCAAGCGTACCTAAAAGACCCACACCAAAGAACAAAGAGGACCTCTGATTGCTTCTCATCAGCTGGGATCTCCAACCCCACTATACCTTCAGTCCTCTCTGAGACCTGCACTGAGAGGAATGAAGGTGCAGAATTAGGTGTGTCACAGCCAAGTACTTGGGCGCAATCTGCTATCGGTACACGGACGTCAGATTGTACCAGGCAAATTTCCCTGCCCCAGCTTCTGCACCGCAGAAAGAAGTTCCCTCCCAGCCATCCACATGCCCAGCGGTTGAATGCTAGCTTGGCAAAATTGATAGCACTTCAACTGCTGCCTTTTCAGTTGGTAGACTCTGCCCCCTTCCGTGAGTTTGTGGAATGTGCGGTTCCTCAGTGGCAGGTTCCCAAACGCCACTTTTTCTCACGGAAGGCGATTCAGGCTCTCTACCGGCACGTGGAAGGCAATGTCTTGGCCTCGCTGGACAGGGGTGGTCAGCGGTTAGGTGCATGTTACCGCTGACTCATGGTCCAGCAGGCATGGACAGGGATGTTACCTATCTTTCACTGCGCACTGGGTGACTCTTCTGGCAGCTGGGAAGGATGCATGACAGGGTGCAGTAGTGTTGGAAGTTGTTCCGCCACCATGCCTCCAAAATACTACTAGTGGCGATTCTGCCACACCTCTCTCCTCCACCCCCTCCTCTTCTTCTTCCTCCATGGCCTCTTCATGTGCTGATTTGTCTGCCGAACCAGCGGTGCTCCGTAGGCGTTCAAGGGGCTACGCAAGTACGCAGGCCAAAAGATGCCATGCGGTGCTTGAGCTGGTGTGCTTGGGGGACAGGAGCCACACTGGGGCAGATATTCTGTCAGCTCTGCAGGGGCAGGTTAAGAGGTGGTTGACGCCACGCCTGCTTAAGGCAGGTATGGTGGTTTGCGACAATGGAACCAACCTGCTCTCCATCCTCCGACAGGGACAACTGACCCATGTGCCCTGTTTGGCTCATGTCCTTAACTTGGTAGTGCAGCGGTTCTAGGGCAGGATGTCCTGAGGCAGGCCAGGAAAGTCTGTGTGCATTTCCACAGGTCATATAATGCCAGTGCTCGGCTGGCTGACCTCCAAAAGGAATTTAACCTGCCCAAGAACCGCCTAATCTGTGACCAAGGTGGAACTCAACGTTGGTAATGCTGCAGCGGCTGCACACGCCATCAATGGGCCATCAATGAGTACCTGTGCGACTATGGCACCAGGACAGAGTCAGGGGAGCTTGTTTTTTCTTTTTTCGCCAGTGGGCCATGATTAGGGATGCATGCACTGTCCTGTCACCATTTGAGGAGGCCACGAGGATGGTGAGCAGTGACAGTGCATGCATCAGTGCCACTGTCCCTCTTGTCCACCTGTTGGAGCACATGCTGTGTGGAATAATGGACAGGGCACTTGAGGCAGAACAGAGGCAGGAAAAGGAGGACTTCCTTAGCTCTCAAGGCCCCCTTTATCCAGACAGTGTTCCTGTGTGTCCGCCGATCACACAGGAAGAGGACGAGGAGGAGAAGGAGGAGGAAGAGGAGGATTGTGTCAGAATGGAGGTGGAGCCTGGCACTCAGCATCAGCAGCAGTCTTTAAGGGATCATTTACAGTCCCAAGAAACCCATGGACTTGTATGTGGCTGGGTGGAGGTGGCTGGGAATCATGTCGTCCTTAGTGACCCAAAGGACTCCGGACCGAAGGCCTGAGTAAACCTACGCTGCATGGCCTCCCTGATCCTGCAAAGCCTGCGGAAGGATCCTCGTATTCATGGTATCAAGGAGAGGAATCAATACTGACTGGCAACCCTCCTTGATCCACGTTACAAGGGTAAGGTTGCGGACCTTATCTTGCCGTTGCAGAGGGAGCAGAGGATGAAACATCTTCGGGAGGCCTTGCAGAAATATCTGTGCAATGCGTTTCCAGAGACTGGGAGGTTACAAACCCCTGTTCCTGGACAACGTGTTGCTGAGGCTTCAGTCAGTCAAAGAAGGAGCGGTGGAGAAGGTGGCCGTCTGACCGATGCGTTCAGACAATTTTTTAGTCCACAGCCCCAAGGTATGATCGGTTCCAGCAACCATCGCCAGCGTCTGTTTTACATGGTGCAGGAATACCTAAGAGCAAGATCTGACTTGGACACCTTTCCCACCGAAAATCATCTTGGTTACTGGGTCTTGAGGACGTATCACTGGCCAGAGCTTGCACAGTATGCAATTGAGCTACTGGCCTGTCCTGCATTCAGCGCTCTTTCGGAACGCACATTCAGTGCTGCTGGAGGTTTTGTAGCCGATCACAGGGTGCGCCGTGTCCACCGACTCGGTCGATCGACTGACCTTCATAAAAATGAATCAGTCTTGGATCACCACCAGCTACCAAGCACCCGATGCTGATGTAACTGAATAATTTTTTTTGAAATCTCAGATCCCTTCAAGACTGCCTATGCTGATGCTGAGTGACTATCCTGTTATGCTGAGTGACTATCCTCTTCCTCCTCAATGATCATGCTGATAGCTTGTAAAAATATTTTTGGTTCTGGACGTGAGGGTTTGCAGTGTTGTGGCACCAGCACTGGTGCCTAAGGCCTAATTTTTCGGCCCCTGTTTAACAGGGGCGTGTAATTACAATTTTTGATGCAATACTTTGCAGCAGGGCTCGTTCCTGCGCTCCAACTAGAGTATCTGTGAGGGGTTGCAGTGTTGTGGTACCAGCACCAGTGCCTAAGGCCTAATTTTTCGGCCCCTGTTTAACAGGGGCGTGTAATTACAATTTTTGATGCAATATTTTGCAGGAGGGCTCATTCCTGCACTCCAACTAGAGTATCTGTGAGGTGTTGTGGCACCAGTGCCTAAGGCCCAATTTTTCTGCCCCTGTTCAACAGGTGCATGAAATTACAATTCTTGATGTAATATTTCACAGCGGGGCCCGTTTTAGCTCCCACCAAGGGTAACTGTGAGGACTTTCAGTGTTGTGGCAACACCACCACCACCACCACCAAAGGCCCATTTTTTCTGCCCCTGTTCAACAGGTAGAGTGATTCACCGCTTAGGTAGACAGCTGTGTCTGTACGATCTGCCTGATTGTCCTGTATTTTTGATGATCCAATTTTTATAATAAAGAAGATTTTTCAACTTTATCCGGTGTGCGGCATCCAGATTTTCCTGTTCTAAACCTTGCCCTGTTCAACAGGTGCATGTAATTACAATTCTTGATCTAATATTTCACAGCAGGGCCCGTTTCTGCACCCACCAAGAGTAACTGTGAGGACTTACAGTGTTGTGGCACCAGCACCACCATCACCAAAGGCCCAATTTTTCTGACCCTGTTCAACAGGGGCATGTAATTACAATTCTTAATCTAATATTTCACAGCAGAGCCCGTTCCTGCGTTCCTGACCGGATATTACATTAAAGCCATAAACAGTTTTAAATGACTTTTATTACTTTAAAAATGTCATTTTGTGCAGGGACTGTTCTAAGCACGGGAAAGCCTTTGCAGCATTCACTTACACAGGTGTGCATCTGTCCTCCTGAAACTTTCCAAGCAGTAAATCCCAGTGGACGTGAGATCCTGTTCAGCTGCGGCGACTGTGACTGCAAATATGTGGGCAACAAATAGATGATATTACTCTGCTGAGGGCTGAGCCTCTTTTTCCCTGTGGATCCATCCATCTGCACCACAGCTCCTGATGTCCCATTCCAGTTTCCACACTGATTCCCGGGCGGTCCGGAGTAGCAGGATTTCACAGCCCATTTAGACCCTCTCTAACGGGGGGTCATGGGGTTCCGGTAAGCGGCCAGGCACTTCATCTATGGTGGTGGACCCACACATCTGGGATTTCATATATTTGGACATTTTGCATTATTACATCACTTTTGGGTGTTCTTGTATATGGACTTCTTTTTCATTTTTTTTAAATTTAGTTATTTGTCTGCATTACATATTGCAGCCCTTCACGTTCATGTTTTTGCACTAATGTTTTGATATACCATTGTACATTTTTACATTTGCTCAAGGGGAGGTTGGATCACTTTTCTAACCTTGCACCTGTTTTTGTCACATATTGTTATATGCTTATATATTTCTTTACATTTCTCTCAATGAGGTTGGGAACACTTTCTAGTTACACACGTGGCAGTTTGTTTCAATTTTCTAATCTAACTTCTGTGTGTTTGTGTCACATATAGGACTCTGCAGCACATTTTGTTAATATTATTATATTTTTTTGATGCGCAGTTATTTTCCACTTTTCCTCTTTAACAGAGAGAGATTACATTCTTTGGAGAGTGACAAGCAAACAGTATAAAAGGATGTGCTTTTTTTCTTATTTTATGTTTGAGGTTTACAATCACTTTAAGTCCATGGATAAGAGCATGACAATCATGGCAGAATGCCCTCCTGCAGCTGCACAGGTGAACATAATGCTTTAAAATGTGTCCTTTCAAATGTCTTTCACCTGTCTGGTTGACTAATTCCACCTTGCTTCACGAGCCCCCATTGCAAAAATGGCTGCTCAGAAGAAGATGAGGCCTGTATGTGCGAGGGACCAGTAGATTGATGTGTTCTGACTTATGACACAAGGTGAGGTATGCGAGTAGAATAGGGATTAATTAATACTACGGCTTAGATTAGGGGTTACGTTTGTATTAAGTTTTGTTTATTGAGATTTATTGTCTTTAATACAAAAAAAGGGTCACTGCCCCCACCTATAACTGGTCTTCACAGCAAGGAGCACTGGAAGGGCAAACGCATGTAAAATAAAACCAAAGAATTTCCAAGCTCAACTTACCAACCAGCCTGGGACCAACCGAATTAACCTGCCTAACAGTATGCGTTTAAAAACAGGGGTTTAGTTGCACACATTTGCAAATACATGCATAAGCTGCAGGCCACGGCAAGGTACCCTGTATCCTGCAGACCCTAACTCTAACTTTGAAGAGTCTCCACAGTGGGAGCACATGTATTTTAATGGATAGGTGAAGGGCAGATGACTGGAGGGAGCCCAACCCTCCTTAAAGGCACAGGAGCACACTGAACACCCAGCACATTGCACAGTGGCAGCAAAGGTGTCAGTGCGTTGCCTGACCAATATGTTAACAATACAAAAAAAGGGTCACTGCCCCCACCTATAACTGGTCTTCACAGCAAGGAGCACTGGAAGGGCAAACACATGTAAAATAAAACCAAAGAATTTTCAAGCTCAACTTACCAACCAGTCTTTAATACCTGCGTTAATTGATTTACAGGCAATATTCTATGTAACATAAAAACCCCAAAGTAAGGGTCTTTAAATGGAAGCTAGTATATTGCAAACTGTTGTCGTGACAATGACGTTTTGATACCTAAAATAATTTGACTATATGATAAATAACTGAAAATATGAGAAATAATTAACAGTTCTAACCAATAGATTACTTTCTGAACTTCCCTCATTCCACATAATTCTAGGAAAAAACATTTACCATTAATGTCTTTTTATCTTATTTACCATTACCTGTATCTTTAGTCTTTTTTCCTTACACACAGGAAATAAGAACAGAAGTTTTTGGTGTAAATCTAAAGTAATCATAGCCTTCCAGAGAGATTATGTTCAGCGCTGTTAAGGGATAATGTTCAATCATGCAACAACTGCCTTTAGGCCTTTAGTGCCCCAAGCAGCACAAACAGAACCCTTTGGGAAATATTTTTCTGAGAAAAGAAATGATCAGTTCTACAAAATAAGTGAAATGCTAAACTGAGTTTATGTGCTTTTCGCGAGTGGTAAATTAGCTACATATGTGTTTTACAATATTTTATATTTTATTAAGTGATTATGTATGTCAATTGCAAATCTGTGGTCTGTATTTAATGTTTGAATTGTTGAAGGGTAAGCAACAGACAGAAGACTCACATTGTTGACTTAAGATCAGCACCCTAAGTCTTCTATTTTTGTACTAATCATAGGATTGTCTATTTTAGCTAGTCGGGGATTTATCTGAAATTGTGGTCCATAGATTACATGGATCATGTGCTTTTGTGTGTAGAATATTAAACGTCTCCCATATACAGCATGTACATCATAGAACATCTTTACTTGTTTGGCTTTTTATTTTTTTATATATTTTTTGTTTATTTATTTACTTTTATTTATTTTTATAAAGTAGCAAAGGAGAATAAAAACACACACCTACATCAGGGAAATAGTTTTTTTTTGCAGAGAACATAGTTATATGTTAAGAGATATCCAAGCTGGACAAGAGAAATTTACTGATTGGTAAAGAAAACCATTAGGTGAGCCAGTATATTTTTACATGTGTGTGCTGGCATATATGTTTCTGGCATATACAGCATGTTTCTGGCGTATACAGCATGTACATCATAGAACATCTTTACTTGTTTGGCTTTTTATTTTTATTTTTTTTTTTTTGTTTATTTATTTTTATTTATTTTTATAAAGTAGCAAAGGAGAATAAAAACACACACCTACATCAGGGAAATAGTTTTTTTTTTGCAGAGACCATAGTTATATGTTAAGAGATATCCAAGCTGGACAAGAGAAATATACTGATAGGTAAAGAAAACCATTAGGTGAGCCAGTATATTTTTACATGTGTGTGCTGGCATATACTGTATGTTTCTGGCAAAACACATTAATTATAAATATACATTAATAACCATTCAAACAAGGAAAAAGTTGAGAATTTTATACATTTTGTTTTATTTCTACTTTTTTCAGAGTTGTGTGATGAGGCTCCCTTTCTTGGGCACAAAACCTATAACACAGTGGCAGCTAAAGAAAGTGTCTGTTATCTTAAATCCAGAAATTGGCTTTAATGCATCAGGAACATTCTTGCATTCAGCAAAGAAAACTCCAAGAAGCTTTCCACTTTTAAAGTAAGTAATTTTGCAGATATTGCAGAAATATCACAGAAATATTGACTACCATCTCTAAACCCTTAGGTTAATATAGTTACTCTTCTATGTAAGTAGCATAACAGATTCATTTAAAAGGAAGGGATGTAAAGGTATATATTTGTGTTTACCTGTAACCTTTTTAGGCAATAATCCACAAACCATACTAAGTCTACTTTTTAAAGCAGTTGATACTACATTAAAGAGGAAGTAAACCCTGGTGGGTTTTACTTCCTCTTTATTCCCCTGTAAAGTAAAAGCATAATGGGCTAGTATGCATCAATTTACTAGCCCATTGTGTTGCACATACCTGCAAATGAAGCTTGCAATGTCCCTGCTGGTGGCCACGTCCATCTTCACCCCTCTTCCTTCCGGGCCCATGGACTCCAGCTCTGTGACGGTCCGGAGTGGCCTGACGTCACTCCCGCACATGCGCGCGGAAGCCGATGGTTACGGCATGGGCCCTAAAGAAACAACCTTTCTTTATGTGCATGCGCTGATGATGTTGGCGCAAGCGTCTATGGTAAACATCTCCTAAACAGTGTAGGTTTAGGAGATATTTCCACTACCTACAGGTAAGCCTTATTATAGATATATATATATAATATAAATGCCTTTGTTTGCATGCACTTTCATTATTTTAAACAGTGTACCTTTTTGAAAGCTGTATTCATTTTATGTCCCATCCACATCTGATTGGTACAAAATTGTCTAGTTAACATATGTGATCCAACCAGGATCAAATATTATTTTTATTGTTTACTCTGTTATGCTGTGCCTGTGATAATATTATTGCATATGAGGATATCGGTATGTCTTTTGTGTGAGTTGAACTCCAGTTACCATTATTTGTGTACAAGGAAGCTTCCACTTGCCATAAATTCTGTATGAGGAGATTTCCAATTGCCATTAATTGTGTGTGAGAAGACTTCTAGTTATTATAAGTTGCACGTGGGGAAAATTCAATTGCCAATTGTGTGTGGGGACACTTTTGGATGCAACATGTCATGTGTGAGGAGACTTTAAGTTGCCATGATTAATGTGTGAGGAGACCTCCAATTGCCATGAATTTTGTGAGGAAATTTCCATTTGCTATAAGTTCTATGTAAGGAGACCTCCAGTTGCCAAGAGTTGTGCCTGAGGTGACTACCAGATGCCATGAGTTCTGTGTGAGGAGACCTTCAGATGCCAAGAGTTGTATGTAAGGAGACTTCCAGCTGCTACAAATCATTTATGAGGAGCCCCCCCATTAAATAAGATATACTGTATACTCCTCTTCTTAGTTCTTCCAACAGATAAAAGTGACATTCACAAGACAGTGCAATACTAATTGAACACTTTAGAACAGAGAACAGTGGGTACTAAGAACATTACAGTCAATGTGATTTGGGTCATGGATGAATTGTGTATTCATTTTCCAGCTGATCATGCTCTGTAAGGCATTTGTATTAATAAACAGAAATTTGATGCGCAATAATTCACTCTGTTATTAGTGTATATCTGAGAGCAAATATGTTCTACTTATGCGTAATATATAGATCTTTTCATATCCATTTAAGAAAACATATCCAAGGGCACCTTGTTCTACTTAGCAGAATATTATTTGATGTTCACTGTAGTACATAAAATAACATTTTTATGGTTTCCTTCATGTCACTTAATGGAACATTCTTGTGTTTGTAAGATAACATTTTACAAGTACTTTGATTTCCTGTCTCTTTGTCAGAATAGATTTCTTTGTAACGATAAGGCGGAGAGAGCTGCATTCCTATAAAATAGATATAATGGATAAAAGTGTTGTTTGATAAAGTTATTACTATGTTCTCTGCTGCAGCAGGACTTGCATTGCACCTGTGGGAAACACACTGTTTGAGAGGTTTATAATTGATTTTAAACTTTCCTAATACTTTATATTTCAGCTATAATTTAAATGTTACAATTATGTAAATGATATTGGTAAATGTGTTGCTACCTTATTAACCAGACCTTAATAATCATTTATAATTACATTAACCACTTGCCTTGGTGGTGAATCTGGATTTTGCAAAAGCATTTGACACAGTTCCCCATAAACGTTTACTGTACAAAATCAGGTCCGTTGGCATGGACCATAGGGTGAGTACATGGATTGAAAACTGGCTACAAGGGCGATTTCAGAGGGTGGTGATAAATGGGGAATACTCAGAATGGTCAGGGGTGTGTAGTGGGGTCCCCCAGGGTTCTGTGCTGGGGCCAATCCTATTTAATTTGTTCATAAACGACCTGGAGGATGGGGTAAACAGTTCAATCTTTGTATTTGCGGACGATACTAAGCTAAGCAGGGCAATAACTTCTCTGCAGGATGTGGAAATCTTGCAAGAAGATCTGAACAAATTAATGGGGTGGGCAACTACATGGCAAATGAGGTTTAATGTAAGAAAATGTAAAATAATGCATTTGGGTGGCAAAAATATGAATGCAATCTATACACTAGGGCAGGGATATGCAATTAGCGGACCTCCAGCTGTTGCAAAACTACAAGTCCCATCATGCCTCATGGGACTTGTAGTTTTGCAACAGCTGGAGGTCCGCTAATTGAATATCCCTGCACTAGGGGGAGAACCTCTGGGGGAATCTGGGATGGAAAAGGACCTGGGGGTACTAGTAGATGATAGGCTCAGCAATGGCATGCAATGCCAAGCTGTTGCTAACAAAGCAAACAGAATATTGGAATGCATTAAAAAAAGGATTAACTCTAGGGATAAAGAGATAATTCTCCCACCCTACAAGACTCTGGTCCAGCTGCACCTGGAGTGTGCTATCCAGCTCTGGGCACCAGTCCTCAGGAAGGATGTACTGGAAATGGAGCGAGTACAAAGAAGGGCAACAAAGCTAATAAAGGGTCTGGAAGACATTAGTTATGAAGAAAGGTTGCAAGCACATTATTCTCTCTGGAGAAGAGACGCTTGAGAGGGGATATGATTTCAATTTATAAATACCGTACTGGTGACCCCACAATAGGGATAAAACTTTTTCACGTAAGGGAGTTTAACAAGACACGTGGCCACTCATTAAAATTAGAAGAAAAGAGGTTTAACCTTGAATTACGTAGAAGGTTCTTTACTGTAAGAGCAACAAGGATGTGGAATTCCCTTCCACAGGCAGTAGTCTCAGTGGGGGGCATCGATAGTTAAAAAAAAAAACTATTAGATAAGCACCTGCACGACCGCAACCTGTAACTGCAGGCATCATTCAGATACCACCGCTCAAAGCCGATAATGTCATATGAGATTGGGCAGGAAGCGGTCAAACTGCTAGAAGCTCATAGATGACTGTCTAACATGGTTGTCATTCCTGAGCTTCAGGCAGACAACAAAATACACTTTGTGACGTGCCCTAATTTTTTTCATTAAGCCTGTTGTTTCAGGCATTCCTGCCACACAGCTAGGCCTCCCTGCAGGCTATGCTGCTTTGAAAGGAAGCCTGTACTGAGAGTAATACAGAGGCTTCCACAGAGGCCGTGTTACAATAAAGTCAGAAGTCTTGATGTCCACACTTCTTTTAGGTCAGTGACTCAATGAGTGAAGTGATTGGTTCAGGATAGCAGCCAGGGATATACGGTAGTTATTCAGAAGAGAAAGTCAGCAATGGAAGCCTCTATTTTTCTCTCAGTACAGGGTTACTTTAAGCAGTACAGCCTGGTCCAGGGCCAAACCAGACTGTGACTGAACAACCAAGAAGCTCTCCACAATGATGATGTCATCCATGTGCTCTATCTTGGAGAAAGCATATTCACAATATTAGAATGCCAGTACTGTGATAACACAGTGCTGCCCCACTCCCCAGTCTCTACATGGGAGAGGCTGTTGTTAAATAGATTTAAGAATGTGTACTAGTTTTGTGTAAAAGTAATTTTAAAGCCCCTCCCTGGGGACAGGTCACCCCCTCACACATATTCAATGATTGTAATGTGATTATTGAACCTCACAGATGTAATATTTTGGCGTATGCATTTAATAGTATAAGAACCCCAAAACTAACATATATACAAAATATAAAACCCACCATTAAGGGGATTCTATATCAAAATACATATTTGGGTAACAAACACCTCTATAGTACAATTGTCAGATTGTCATCTTTTTGTGATTGTACAGTAGTGAATCTGAATATGGTGGGAATACATAGCCAGAATCAATAGTATTTACTTTCTATGCACAGAAAACAAATTATTACTACTAAATTATCTGTAGACAGTCCTGTTTAAAATGTAAAGCATACTCATGCTTAGCATTGATCTAAGCATTTCTTTTACTTATATATTTTTCATTTACATTAGCAGATTGGAAGACACAGGTCAATGTTCTGTTCACTTGCTCATTTTTATGGCAGTCTCCAATGAAAGTGTGAGCTATAGTATATAAATGTGTTCTTTATTGGTTTTGTGTATACCTCTACACAATGAATGTCTGAAAAGTTCCCTTGAGTCACCTTTTCTTTCTGTTTTCCAGCTCACAGACAGTAATGGATAAATCATCACACTCCAGAATTTTCAACAGACCAAGCAGAAGTAATGACTCCTTGTTAGTGAAGGCTCATCGGCATGTGATACCTGCGAGCAATGGTATCTTTACAGCCATACAATATATTACAATTCTATGTTATATATGTCTGCATAAATGGAAATTTCAATCTTTCAACATGCTATCAAAAATATAGCGCAAATGCCAAGATGTATATTTTAATATCAATTTGCAAATATACGCAATATATGCAAAAATACAATTATTAATTAAAATCCCTTTATTTACACACAATAACATTGGTAATAGGAATCATTTACAATAGTACAAGTCAGTAAAGTTTACTAAGGTACATTATTCATCAATTTCCCTGCAATAAAATTAGCACAGATTAGTGAACAACTGAGTTAGCAAAACCCATATTAAATAGTATGTAAAACAACAATAAAAAGAGAAGGATGCACCGGCCTAGCGATTACCTCAATAAAATGTATTTTAAGATAAAAACAGCAATGTATATAATCACAATCAAATGTTGTATAAACACATATCATAGCAAGTGAATTTGATTGCGTGAAGGTCTAATCAAGTCCATGGATCAGGAGCCATCTGGTCTTCCGGTAATACTGATGGACTTGATTAAACCTTCGGGCACTCAAATTCAATTGCTATGATATGCATTTACACAATATTTGTTTGTGAGTATATACATTGCTGTTTTTATCTTAAAATACATGTTATTGAGGTGATGTGCTAGGCCGGGGCATCCTTCTCTTTTTATTGTTGTTTTCCAGTCTGAGGATAGCCATTGTCCTGAGAGGGCAGCAAGACCATCAACAATAAGAAAGGAATTTACACTGTATACCTCTGGGCTAACTATTGTGAGCGCAGGAGAATATTGGCTGGCATAGTATGTATAATGTTTTAAGGTCATAAAGTTTCAGTGCTAATAAACCAGCAAGACCTGGGAGAAGTAAAAATTTAAGAGAAATGTGATTTACATTCCTAAGTATACTTTTACAAACGAATCATAAGTTAAAAACAGATATGTTTACATTTAATATTAGTGATGCTTTTAAAACACATAGGGATTGGTTTACTAAAACTGGAAAGTGCAAAATCCGGTGCAGCTGTGCATAGAAACCAATCAGCTTTCAGGTTTTATTGTCAAAGCTTAAGGCTCGGTTCACACTGGGGCGACTTGGGATCCGACTTGTACGCCCTCAAGTCGCCCCAAGTCGCCCCAGAAATAGTTTTAATGGGAGTGAACGCTAGCGTCTTAATAGACGCTACTGAAGTCGCTCCGACTTCAGAACGTACTCCCTGTACTACTTTGATCCGACTTGGTAGGCGACCTGTACCATAGAAATCAATGGAAGTCGCCTCCAAGTCGGATCTCTCTGTAAAGTCAAGCGACTTTGCAGGGAAAACCCCTCCCTCCCCCCCTCCCTCCCAGAGAGCTGATTGGCCACAGGCGAAGTCGCCTGTCATGGAGGTGACTTCAAGTCGCCTTGTAATTTGCTAAAGTCGCGTCGAAGTCGCGTCGAAGTCGCGTCGAAGCCGCCGTGCAAAGTCGCGCTGAATCGTGTTGCCCCAGTGTGAACCGACCCTTATTGAACGAGCTGAAGTTAGAAACTGATTGGCTACCACGCACAGCTGCACCAGGTTCTGAGTGCACCAGTTTTACCAAATCAACCCCACAGCATCAGTCTCAGTAATTATGCCAGTTGTATTGTCTAGCATGGGTGATGCAAAGGCAAATACCACAACATCAATACCTTTTTGTTGACATTCACGTCCCCTTCCCACACAGCTGTTAGCATTGGTAATTTCTCTTCAAAAGGAAATGATAATGGTTATATATATATATATATATATATTTATTTTTTTTCTATTAAAAATCTATATTATACCTTCATTTCTTAAAATTAAAATTAAAAACATGTTATACTTACCTGCTCTATGCTATTGCACAGAGCAGCCCCCAATCCTCTTCTCATCTCCTCGCTCCCCAGCTTCCCTTTCTGTGTCTATTGACACAGAGCAGATGGCTCGGCCCTGCCCCCTGCTTGCTCGCCACACCATTTGAATGATAACAGCGGGAGCCGATGTCTCCCACTGCTATCAATTTGCCCAGGGAGGAGGGAGACAGAGGTGAGAGTCGCTGCTCTCGTGCACATCGTTGGATTGGAGCAGGCTCAGCTAAGTATAAGGGGGGGAGGGGAAGGTTTGTGGGCTCCGGCGCTGTGATTGGTCAAAACCGTGATGACGTCACACCCGCGCAAGCTTGCGTGGGAGCCGCCGGTTATGGCACAACTCCTGAAGAAACGGCAAGAGTGGGCGGTTTCTTCAGTGCGCATGTGCTGATGATGTCAACACATGCGAATACAGTGAATATTTACTAAACTGTGCAAGTTTAGGAAATATTCACAGTACCTACAGGTAAGCCTTTATTATAGGTTTAACTGTAGGTAAAAGTGGTGTAACAGGGTTTACAACCACTTTAAGATTGTTAAAGAAACACTGCAAAAAAGATTATTTTTATTGACTGATGTAGGCAAACTATATTTTTCATTTTCAATCACCTTTTTATGTCATCACTTCAGTTCATATCAGAAATGTCATTATTTTCTATTCTACATTGCTATCAATCTGCAACAGTACAGATGCAATGCCAGTGGGCAGGTCATGTTTTTATTGAGGATTTGCAGTTGCATTGTGTTGTACATCAACACAAAAGTAAATAAAAATGATAAATGCGATTTAACAAATGGCTGCTGCCACAAAGCAAACTATTAAGTATATGATTTGCAACAAATAATTAGTCTTCCTAGGCAGCTTTATGCACCATCAGGCCTGATTGCTTCCTTGACATGACCTGCTATTTAAATGAACAAAGATGATATAAACCGTTGTATCCTTATTTGATTATCTGCAGATAAATCCAGTTTTCCACCACTAATCTGCTGCTATATGAGCCAAATCAAATGGATGATATAAGTGCTCAAGCTTTTTCAGCTCGTAGTGTGTCTGTGGGTGTGCTTGTCCTCCAATATTTATACTGTTTTTTTCACCTATTGGTTTATACTTGATATCTGTCTGTATAAACTTAGTTCCATAATCACAGTTACTTCCATTGATGTGTTTGATGACACAGATAGTACAAAAAGATTCTCTAAAGTGCTTTATTTACAGTTATCACTATAATCATTTACACATGTAAGTTTGCTGTTTTGCCAATACCCAGATGATTTACATAAGGAAGGCTTTTTGACCTTCTTTGCGCACTCGTCACAAGTATGAGCTCTTGTTGAACATCCTGTCTAGTAGTTGTCCACTTGGATAGCATTTGGGGCAATAAACGATACAAGCATCTAAGGCTCACAATAGCCTGTGTATCTGGCTATTTGTCAAAAGTTTTACCTCCTATGATATGGGTGTTCAGCAAAAATTTTACATGCATGATAGAAGTATAAATTATAAAAGTATAAAGTATAAAAGAACTATGCAAAACACTTACATTTTTTGGGTATCAAAACCCAAATTCAATTGCAGAAAACAATTAACTGGCCACTCCAGTGTAGTATGTTATGAGCATTGCTTATTCCTTATTTTTAAAAGCTCATTTGACCATCATAAGCTCCAAGTGTTGTGCCTCCTCGGGGATCTGACAAGCAGGGAGTCCAGCCAGCTTTTGGACCCCGGCGGCGGGGTACCCAGTCAGCTTCTAGACCCTGGTGGTGGGGCACAGTGAAGCATGCAGAGGCTGCTTCTAAAGATGGGGGAACTGTCAGGAATTGGTTTATTGGCTGGTGTCACTGTGTTTCCCTATCGACTGATGTCACTGTGTTTCCCTGGGTGGAAAGCTATAGTTCCAGTGTCCACCAACAGGTGTCTGCCAGCAGGTTCCAGTAATCAGTTCCACCTGGTCCCAGCTGCTGGGAAGTTATTCAAATATCTTTCTGCTAGTTCACCTTGCTTCATTGTTTTGATTTGCTTGCTGTATTAGTCTGATTCGGGTTCCATTTATTCTGCTATCGATCTTGCTCTTGCTTTAGCCCTGCATCCTGTTGCCGGCACCCAGCTGCCTTATACTGTATCTGCTCCCCTTGTTCCTGAACCCAGTCTTGAATCCCCCCTTCCTTGCATCTCTGGTATTCCCTGTTACCCATGTTCACCATCTTGTATACATACTGTATGTAGCTAGTTTGTGTCATGGATCAGCAGTAATGTTTGTCTGTCAGCTTACCTCTCCATGTGCTCAGCTTGAAAGACCAGCTGCCCTTCACCTGGCTGCTTGAGTAATCTCTCCTCAAAGCATGGCTCTACCCCAGCGCCTATCAGGAAACTCTATATTAACCTGTGCACTGCAAGCCAGCCCTGCTGATCAATATTGTGTGTTTCGCTTCCATGTGCTCCTTGCTGTGTGTTCTACGTCTGATTCTAGTTACTGATCTTGGCTTGTTTTTGACTGCCCTTGTCTGCTTCATATCCCAAACTTGGCTTGTTCCTTGACTATCCTTACCT
The DNA here is from genome assembly GCA_037952835.1 of Lithobates septentrionalis. Taxonomy (NCBI): domain Eukaryota; kingdom Metazoa; phylum Chordata; class Amphibia; order Anura; family Ranidae; genus Lithobates; species Lithobates septentrionalis. The sequence goes on along the minus strand of JBBDGP010000042.1, from coordinate 7,592,247 downwards.
GCTTGTTGTCCCGACCTTTGGCTATATTCTGACTATCCTTTGATGTCGCAGTCTGCTACTTCCTCTCTACCTTCCTGTAGTCTACCGTGAGCGTGAGCTGGGAGGCCCTGGGAGTCGCAACCTGGAGCCAGACTGCAGCTAAATCCATCCCCACCACTAGGGACCTCTGATGAACACCCGCTGACTCTTAGCTTTTGCGCCCTGGGAAATTTCTTGCTCTAGCTCCCACTGTGATCCATGTTGGTGCTCCAGAATACCTGCTCTCCTGAATCACCTAGAGCTCCATCTGCAGCAGTCAACCATAGGGTCCATTTACCTTGTGGTGCACTTCTGACCCCAATGGACTCAGGTGACCTGACAGTTTGATCAGCCATGGACCCGGGTGACATGCCGCTACCCGCAGATAATCCATTGCAGGGCATAGTCCACAGACTTGAGACCCAGGAATCGAATCAGACTCAGGTGATGCGATTCCTCCAGGATCTGGCTTCCTGCTTTGAGCAGCTTCAGGCCTCCTTGGAAACCCAGAGTCAGCATCTCAATTACAATCGGCGGCTGTACTTATTCTTGTTGCAGTCGCAGTCGGCTCAGTTTGAAGCTGTGGAGCTTGGTGTAAGTGGAGCTGGATTAAGTGGGAGTTAAAAACAAGTGTTAGAGTATACAAGTCTTGCTGTCTGTTGGTGTTTGCTGTCTGTTGGTGTGTGTATTGCTGCTGTCTGTTGGTGTGTGTATTGCTGCTGTCTGTTGGTGTGTGTATTGCTGCTGTCTGTTGGTGTTTGCTGGGTTGCATTTTGGGGACTTTTCCTTTTAGTTTTTAATTAGCCTTTTGCTGTCACTTTTTAAATAGCTTTTTTTTTTTCTGTTTCATCAGTCTATCAATTAAGGGGTGTGGTTAATTGCTCACAGGTGCCCAGGTGCCTATTTAACTTGTTGTAGGACTCAGTTTGAGCGTGCTCAGTTTGAAGCTGTTGAGCTTGGTGTAAGTGGAGCTTAATTAAGTGGGAGTTAAAAACAAGTGTTAGAGTATACAAGTCTTGCTGTCTGTTGGTGTTTGCTGTCTGTTGGTGTGTGTATTGCTGCTGTCTGTTGGTGTGTGTATTGCTGCTGTCTGTTGGTGTGTGTATTGCTGCTGTCTGTTGGTGTGTGTATTGCTGCTGTCTGTTGGTGTGTGTATTGCTGCTGTCTGTTGGTGTTTGCTGGGTTGCATTTTGGGGACTTTTCCTTTGCTGTCACTTTTTAAATAGCTTTTTTTTTTTTTTTCTGTTTCATCAGTCTATCAATTAAGGGGTGTGGTTAATTGCTCACAGGTGCCCAGGTGCCTATTTAACTTGTTGTAGGACTCAGTTTGAGCGTGCTCAGTTTGAAGCTGTGGAGCTTGGTGTAAGTGGAGCTGGATTTAGTGGGAGTTAAAAACAAGTGTTAGAGTATACAAGTCTTGCTGTCTGTTGGTGTTTGCTTTCTGTTGGTGTGTGTATTGCTGCTGTCTGTTGGTGTGTGTATTGCTGCTGTCTGTTGGTGTGTGTATTGCTGCTGTCTGTTTGGTGTGTGTATTGCTGCTGTCTGTTGGTGTGTGTATTGCTGCTGTCTGTTGGTGTTTGCTGGGTTGCATTTTGGGGACTTTTCCTTTTAGTTTTTAATTTGCCTTTTTCTGTCACTTTTTAAATAGCTTTTTTTTTTTTTTTTTTTTCTGTTTCATCAGTCTATCAATTAAGGGGTGTGGTTAATTGCTCACAGGTGCCCAGGTGCCTATTTAACTTGTTGTAGGACTCAGTTTGAGCATGCTCAGTTTGAAGCTGTGGAGCTTGGTGTAAGTGGGAGTTAAAAACAAGAGTTTAAAACCGGAGGTTATAACAGGGGTCATAGTACCTGTTTAGTGTGAGTATCTGAGTGTTGTCTGAGTAGTGTGTGTGGATCGTTAGTACTTGTGTATTGTGTACCTGTGTATTGTCTTGTCGTGTACCTGTGTATTGTCTTGAGTATTAGTGCCAGGAAGCTAGTTGTTCGGTAATTTGGACAGGGTAAAATCCCCAAATCCTCACTAAATTTAATAGGTACGATGCCCGGCGGGTGTGGAGAGGCGACTCTTTGTACATCTTGCCGCATGTATGCGTTCCTTGATCATCCGATCGAGGGCGAATACTGCTGTGCAAAATGTAAGCACATTGTTTCCCTGGAAGCCCAGGTTCTGAATCTGGGGAAGCAACTGTCAGCACTGAAAAGTCCCTCCATACTAAAGGTGAGCCAGGAACGTACACGGCAGGTGCCGGCAGGGGCCAGCACAGAGGCGGGTGGAGACAAAGGTGCAGGCACTAGCAAAGAGTAGATGGGTGACAGTCAGGAGGGGTAGAGGGGGAAGTGCCAGGGAGGCCGATCCAGGACTGGAGCATCCCAATAAGTACGCTCCATTGAGTGACATTGGTGTAACCAGTCAGAGACCAGCACTGCTGGAGTTGAGGGACTCTCCTAGCTGCCAGGGGAAGAACTCCTCCAGTGAGAGTGGGGGGGCAGCAAAGGGAAAGGAAAGACAGATTCTGGTGGTAGGGGACTCAATTCTTAGAAGGACAGAGAGGGCAATCTGTAACCAAGACCTGAAGCGCCGAACAGTATGTTGTCTACCGGGCGCTCAGGTTCGGCACATCACGGATCTTGTGGACAGATTACTGGGAGGGGCTGGGGAAGACCCGGCTGTCATGGTGCACGTTGGCACCAATGACAAAGTCAGAGGCAGATGGAGTGTCCTAAAGAACGATTTTAGGGACTTAGGAGCTAAATTGAGGAAAAGGACCTCCAAGGTAGTGTTCTCAGGAATACTACCGGTACATCGAGCCACACCAGAGAGGCAGAGGGAGATTAGGGAAGTAAACATGTGGCTGAAGAGCTGGTGTAGTAAGGAGGGGTTTGGGTTCCTGGAGGACTGGGCTGACTTCTCAGTCGGTAACCGGTTCTATAGAAGGGACAGACTGCACCTAAATGAGGAGGGTGCAGATCTGCTGGGAATGAAGATGGCCAAAAAGTTAGAGAGGTTTTTAAGCTAGGCGATGGCGGGGAGGGTCCAGAGACAGTGATAGCCAGCGCGGAAGATATTCCAGAGGGTAGTATTGGGGGCATTAGTGGTAGGTTAACCAAAGCACAAAAACACAAGGTGAGTATAGTAGCAAGTCCAAGTTGCAATCTTGAAACACCCAATACGAGGACAATATGAGACCGGTCTAAACTATGTGGCATGTTCACCAATGCCAGGAGCCTGGCGGACAAGATGGGTGAACTAGAGATACTGTTGTACAAGGAGGATTTGGATTTTGTGGGAATTTCAGAGACCTGGTTCAACAGCTCTCATGATTGGCTGGCAAACATTCAAGGGTATACCCTATACCGCAAGGATAGAGAGGGTAAAAAAGGGGGAGGGGTATGCCTATATATCAAGAATAATGTATAAGTGAATGTGAGAGATGACATCAATGAGGGGGCTAGGGAGGAGGTGGAATCTTTATGGGTAGAGCTCCAAAGGGATGAAGCTAAGGGGAAAATAATACTGGGAGTATGCTATAGGCCCCCTAACCTGAGGGAGGAAGTGGAGACGGATCTCCTATCACAAATTGGATTAGCAGCAAGGATGGGAAGTGTTATCATAATGGGGGATTTTAATTATCCAGACATAGACTGGGCGGAGGGAACCGCGCATTCATTTAAGGCTCGCCAGTTCCTTAATGTCTTGCAGGACAATTTTATGGGTCAGATGGTAAACGCACCAGCTAGAAATAAAACATTACTAGATCTACTGATTACCAACAATACAGACCTGATAACAGATGTGGAAATACGGGGCAATTTAGGTAACAGTGATCACAGGTCAATTAGTTTCAGTATAAATCACACAAATAGGAGACATGAAGGGAACACAAAGACACTGAATTTCAAAAGAGCCAACTTCCCTAAACTACAAACCTTGCTAAAAGGCATAAATTGGGATAAAATATTAGGAACAAAGAATACAGAGGAGAGAGGGGTTTGCTTTAAGAACATATTAAATAAGGGCATTAGCCAATGTATCCCATTGGGTAATAAATTTAAAAGAGCGAACAAACATCCTGGATGGCTTAACTCCAATGTAAAAATGCATATAAAAGCAAAGGAGAAGGCCTTCAAAAAATACAAGGTTGAGGGATCATCCACAGCATTCAGAATTTATAAAGAATGCAATAAGAAATGTAAGGGTGCAATTAGGATGGCTAAGATAGAACATGAAAGGCACATAGCGGAGGAGAGCAAAAAAAATCCCAAGAAATTCTTTAAGTATGTAAACAGTAAAAAAGGGAGGACAGACCATATTGGCACCATAAAGAATGAGGAAGGACATCTGGTTACAAAGGATGGGGAGATGGCAGAGGTATTTGAATTTATTCTTCTCCTCAGTCTTCACGAGTGAATCGGGGGGCTTCAGTAACCAAAACTGCAGTGTTTATCCTCATGACACAACACAGGAAGCACCTACATGGTTAACAGAGGACGGAATTAAAATTAGACTTGAGAAACTTAACATTAATAAATCACCGGGACCAGATGGCTTGCATCCGAGGGTACTTAGGGAACTCAGTCAGGTGATTGCCAGACCGTTGTTCCTAATTTTTACAGACAGTCTATTGACTGGAATGGTACCAGCTGATTGGAGAAAAGCCAATGTAGCACCAATATTTAAAAAGGGCCCAAAAAACATCCCTGGGAATTACAGACCAGTTAGCCTAACATCAATAGTATGTAAACTCTTGGAGGGGATGATAAGGGACTATATACAAGATTTTAGTAATAAGAATGATATCATTAGCAGTAATCAGCATGGATTCATGAAGAATCGTTCTTGCCAAACCAATCTATTAACCTTCTATGAGGAGGTGAGTTGCCATCTAGATAAAGGAAGGCCCGTAGACGTGGTGTATCTGGATTTTGCAAAAGCATTTGACACAGTTCCCCATAAACGTTTACTGTACAAAATAAGGTGCGTTGGCATGGACCATAGGGTGAGTACATGGATTGAAAACTGGCTACAAGGGCGTGTTCAGAGGGTGGTGATAAATGGGGAGTACTCAGAATGGTCAGGGGTGGGTAGTGGGGTCCCCCAGGGTTCTGTGCTGGGACCAATCCTATTTAATTTGTTCATAAACGACCTGGAGGATGGGATAAACAGTTCCATCTCTGTATTTGCAGACGATACTAAGCTAAGCAGGGCAATAACTTCTCCGCAGGATGTGGAAATCTTGCAAAAAGACCTGAACAAATTAATTGGGTGGGCGACTACATGGCAAATGAGGTTCAATGTAGAAAAATGTAAAATAATGCATTTGGGTGTCAAAAATATGAATGCAATCTATACACTAGGGGGAGAACCTCTGGGGGAATCTAGGATGGAAAAGGACTTGGGGGTCCTAGTGGATGATAGGCTCAGCAACGGCATGCAATGCCAAGCTGCTGCTAATAAAGCAAACAGAATATTGGCATGCATTAAAAGGGGGATCAACTGCAGAGATAAAACGATAATTCTCCCGCTCTACAAGACTCTGGTCCGCCCGCACCTGGAGTATGCTGTCCAGTTCTGGGCACCAGTCCTCAGGAGGGACGTACTGGAAATGGAGCGAGTACAAAGAAGGGCAACAAAGCTAATAAAGGGTCTGGAGGATCTTAGTTATGAGGAAAGGTTGCGAGCACTGAACTTATTCTCTCTGGAGAAGAGACGCTTGAGAGGGAATATGATTTCAATTTACAAATACTGTACTGGTGACCCCACAATAGGGATAAAACTTTTTCGCAGAAGAGAGTTTAATAAGACTCGTGGCCACTCATTACAATTAGAAGAAAAGAGGTTTAACCTTAAACTACGTAGAGGGTTCTTTACTGTAAGAGCGGCAAGGATGTGGAATTCCCTTCCACAGGCGGTGGTCTCAGCGGGGAGCATTGATAGCTTCAAGAAACTATTAGATAATCACCTGAATGACCGCAATATACAGGGATATGTAATGTAATACTGACACATAATCACACACATAGGTTGGACTTGATGGACTTGTGTCTTTTTTCAACCTCACCTACTATGTAATTATGTAACTATGTAACTATGCATCCACACATTCACTACAACTGCCAGCTCCGTCCCATTTCTCTGGGGACTCCAATGCCTGCAGGGGGTTCCTCAGCCAATGCACCATTCACTTTGAACTCCAGCCTCAAAACTTCCTGTCTGATTGGGCAAAGGTAGCCTATGTTATTTCCCTCCTCTCTGGTGAAGCTCTAGCCTGGGTTGCTCACCTGTGGGAGAAGGATGATCCTGTGGTTTCCAGGTTGTCCGACTTCTTGAAGCTCTTTCGAAACATCTTCAAAGAACCGGCTCGGGTTTCTTCAGTGGCCAGTGCCCTTTTATGTCTTTGCCAAGAATCTTCTCCAGTGGGACAATATGCTCTTCAGTTTCGTATACTCACAGTTGAGTTGAGCTGGAACAATGAGGCCCTAGTTGCAACCTTTTTACATAGCCTCTCTGATGAAGATGAATTAGCGGGAAGAGCCATCCCCGCCCGTCTGGCTGATAGCATTTCCTTGTGTAACTGGATCGATATTCGTTTTCAGGAGAGGTCCCTAGAAAAAAGACACCAGCACTCCCTGGGCCCTAGCCAGTCTGAGCTCCACTCCCTTCGTCCCAAGGAGCATCTTCTGCCTGCTGAGGAACCTATGCAGCTGGGTAGGACCAGGCTAACCCCCGAAGAACGTGCTAGGCGCAGAACTTTGGGCTTGTGTCTCTATTGTGGGGGCAAGGGTCATTTTTGTGACTCCTGCTCGCTTCATCCAGGAAACGCTCGGGTCTAATACATCTGGAAGGTGGAGTATTGGACCCAGAAACATCACCTTCTCGTCTTCTTCTTCCAGTGTTCCTTCATGTAGGCTCTTCCCCTCAATCGATCTTTACATACCTGGATTCCGGGGCTGCTGGCAATTTTATGGATTGGAGAATTGCTTCTTTCATGAAGCTTACCCTTACACCCCTCACTACGCCACTGGTAGTCTTGGCAATTGATGGCACCGTTCTGCCAGGGGGCCCTATCCGCTTACAGACTCTCCCTATTAAGATGTCTGTAGGAATACTCCACCAGGTGTGGATAACCTTCCTTATTCTACCCAAGGCCTCAACCCCCATTGTATTAGGCCTTCCTTGGCTACAGCTCCACTCTCCACATGTGGACAGGGCTTCTGGGCTGATCCTGCCTTGGGGTCCCTCATGTTTCTCGTCCTGCCTTCTCAAGGTGGACCCCAAGGAGAGACTTCTGGTTGCTACCACATCTGTATCTTTTGATCTTCCTGCATACAGCGATTTCCGGGATGTGTTCTGCAAGAAATCAGCTGAGGTGCTTCCTCCTCCTTTGACTGCGCTATTGACCTTGTTCCCGGAGCAACTCTGCCCAGGGGTCGTACCTACCCTCTGTCCATCCCAGAGACCCAGGACATGTCAGTGTTTGTCACCGAGAATCTAGAGAGAGGTTTCATCTGGAAATCCTCATCACCTGCAGGAGCAGGGTTCTTTTTTGTTGCCAAAGAGGATGGTACCTTGAGACCCTGCATCGACTATCTAGATTTAAACGCGGTGACTATCAAAAATCGATGCTCCTTACTCTTAATATCTGAGCTATTCAACAGGTTGAAAGGTGCCTCCATTTTTACCAAGTTGGATCTGCATACAATCTGATTCAGATACGGGAAGGTGACGAATGAAAAAACGCGTTTAACACTAGAGACGGGCATTACGAATACTTGGTATGCCTTTTGGTTTGTGTAATGCCCCACCTGTATTCCAAAACTTTGTCAATGAAATCTTTAGGGATCTGCTGTATCAGTTTGCTGTCATCTATCTGGATGACATTCTCATCTTTTCGAAAAATCTGCTTGTCCACAGAAACCATGTCCGCGCTGTACTTTAGCGCCTTAGAGAGAATAATCTGTATGCCAAGCTGGAGAAATGTTCTTTTGAATGTTCTGAGGTCCTGTTTCTGGGATGCTTTGTCATCCTGTTGCCGGCACCCAGCTGCCTTATACTGTATCTGCTTCCCTTGTTCCTGAACCCAGTCTTGAATCCCCCCTTTCTTGCAACTCTGGTATTCCCTGTTACCCATGTTCCCCATCTTGTATACATATTGTATGTAGTTAGTTTGTGTCATGGATCCGCAGTAATGTTTGTCTGTCAGCTTACCTCTCCATGTGCTCAGCTTGAAAGACCAGCCGCCCTTCCCCTGGCTACTTAAGTAATCTCTTCTCAAAGCATGGCTCCATCCCAGCCCTTATAAGGGAAACGCTATATTAACCTGTGCACTGCAAGCCAGACCTGCTGATCAATATTGTGTGTTTGGCTTCCGTGTGCTCCTTGTTGTGTGTTCTACATCTGATTCTAGTTACCGATCTTGACTATCCTTACCTGCTTGTTGCCCCGACCGTTGGCTATATCCTGACTATTCTTTGTTGTCGCAGTCTGCTGCTTCCTCTCTACCTTCCTGTAGTCTACCGTGAGCATGAGCTGGAAGGCCCTGGGGGTTTCGACCTGGAGCCAGACTGCAGCTAAATCCACCCACACTACTAGGGGCCTCTGGTGAGCACCCGCTGGCTCTTAGATTCCGCGTTCTGGGAAATCTCATGCTCTAGCTCCCAGTGTGATCCGTGTTGGTGCTCCAGAATACCTGCTCTCCTGAATCACCTACAGCTCCATCTGCAGCAGTCAACCGTAGGGTCCACTACCTTACGGTGCACTCCTGATCGCAATGCGGTGCACCTGTCACCTGGACTCAGGTGACCTGACAGTTTGTTAGGTTTCTGCTACTTAGTTAGGCATTTTGGGTTCAATGGTTGTGGTTCACTTGTATTTTTATGTTCGCTGTTCACTGGTGTGTGGATGCCTATTAATAAATTTATTTCTCTATATGTAAAGTGGTTTCAGTTTCTAGGTGTAGCTACACAGATCTGGTCATCTCTGCCACTGAATCCTGACAATATGGGTAATCCTATTAATCCCTAGATCTATGCATTCCAAAAGCCAAGAGGTGACCCTTTAGTAGCTGCAAGGATATTCTGTAGACAGAGCTACATCTATTATTTCTAAATGGCGATCTGTTTTTTGCAAATCCAAATCTCAGTTTTATAATCCTATATACTGTAATGCCCTGTACACACGATCAGACATTGATCGGACATTCCGACAACAAAATCCATCGGATTTTTTTCCGACGGATGTTGGCTCAAACTTGTCTTGCATACATACAGTCGCACAAAGTTGTCGGAAAATCCGATCGTTCTGAACGCGATGACGTAAAACACGTACATCGGGACTATAAACGGGGCAGTAGCCAATAGCTTTCATCTCTTAAGGTATTCTGAGCATGCGTGGCACTTTGTGCGTCGAATTTGTGTACACAAACGATCGGTATTTAAATGATCAGATTTTGTTGTCGGAAAATTTTATATCCTGCTTTCAAACTTTGTGTGTCGGAAATTCCGATGGAGCCCACACACGATCGGAATTTCCGACAACACAATCCGATCGCACTTTTTCTGTCGGAAAATCCGACCGTGTGTACAGGGCATTAGAGATTAAAGTGTATTTAAACAACTTGTATTTTTTCAGGCTTTTTTCTTTATTTTCCCTGGGTAATTCTGCCAATAACATTTCCTCCTGGGGTAGCAATGCTCACCGACTTCCCTGAAATTAGAAGTAATAAAAAGCAATGAATTTGGACTGCTTTTGTAGAAAACTTAGTTTAAGCCCAACCTCCAGGATAAAATTACACAACACACTCTAATTTCTATTTCCTTGCTTTCAAAAACCTGCCCCCTCCCCCACCTTCCCACATGCCCTCTAGAACGCCTGCTTAGTCTATAACAAGCTCATCTCTGTTTATGACCTTATTATGTCCAACTCCTTTAACCTACTTTCCGTTACTGAAACCTTGTTTCAGGAATCAGACACTACTTTTCCAGCTACACTTTCCCCAGTGGTCTTCACTTGACTCACTTACTTAGTTCTGGTGAAAAAATCTGAGGTGGGTTTGGAATCCTATTTCCACAAAGCACTTCTCAATTCCTCTTACACATTTGACTCTATCCCTCTCCTCTTTTGAAGTTCACAAAATACATATTTTTTCTTAATTTTCTCTGAGGATTTCTGTGATTCATTGCCCCCTTGGATGGGTAGCATGCTTCCTTGATGATTTCTCTGCCTGCAAATCCTCTCCTCTTAGATACTTACTATCATTCTTGGTGATTTTAACAACCATACTAACACCCTAGGAACGTCTCAACTTTTAAACCTAATCTCATATTTTGACCTAACTGTTAGGACCTGGGCTTGAACCTGGGACCTCTGCTTGCTGATCCGTGAATGATCTTGTCTTGGCTCAATTCCTTGAATGATCTTGTCTTGAATCTTGTTTGTCTTGAACCTTAAACTCTTTGCTCCTCCCATCAACTTCCTGATTTAAGCCATGTCTCTGCACTTCCTGGTCGCCAGAATATTGTGCCTTCACCAGCCAATATCTTGCTCCTATCTCTCCTGCTGCTGACCATATCTTTGCTAGCATTTGTTTCCGACATTTGGTTTGTTTCTCGACTATGCTTCTGCTGAATCCCAACCTGCAACTATTTGTTACCGACTTTTGGGTTGTTCCTCAACTACGCTTCTGCTGAATCCCAAAGTGCAACTATTTGTTACCGACTTTTGGCTTGTTTCTCGACTATGCTTCTGCTTAATCCCTACCTGCTATATCTGCTAGTGGACCCTGGCTTGCTCACCTCCTCGTGGGGCTATCCTGAGGAGCGCGACCTGATACTAACATGCAGCAAAGCCCATCTCCACCATCAGGAGCTCTGGTGAATATCGGTTAGTGCTTAGACCCCACACCTTAGGTGCCATCAGCCATTGTGACCTGTGTGAATATCTGCTCCACTGCTTTAGCTACTGGCCTCTGAGCCTGACTCCAGACGTGACACTAACACAACAAACACATACTCCTATTTACTCTAATGGCAACACCCTTGACCATGTATTATCCCACTTCCACTCTTCTTCCAGCCTCTGAAACACCCATTTTCCTCTGTCTAATAACAACTCTATCTGTTTCAGGCTCGCCCTGTCTTCAACCCCCCATCCCTCCAACCAGCAAACAGCTACCTACAGAAACTTTCTCCAGTTGAAAACTTCTCTATTTTGTTACTGGCTACCTCTACAACAATGTGTAACCCCTATCTTGCTTTGACCTGGTCACTTCTGGCTACAACAACTCACTCCCTTCCTCCCCGGATACACATGCTCCCCTCACAACACAATGAATTATAACCCAACTGCTAAAACTCTTGTGAACAGACAACACCAGAAGTCTCAAAAGATATAGCTGCGCTCTTGAGTGAGTATGACATTAACTAGGTCACTGCAGGATTTCCCTCTGTATAAGGCTGCCCTCATGAAATATAATTCCTCCCTCTGTGCAGCCAAGAAGACCTATTCATCATTCTTATTAACACCCTCTCATTCAATTTTCATTACCTCTTTTCCTACTTTACTTTGCCACTGCTGCCACCCATTAACTCATTTACTGCACATTACATTGCCAATCACTTCAAAGAGAGATGCAAATCATGATGGAATCTTCACTGTCCTGTTATCTCCCCCAGCTAACATACCATGTATACCACCACATTCAATATCCACCCCTTTTGACCATGTCACAAATCTTTCTCTGATGCCCTCTTCACCGTCTGACCCCTGGATTCCTCCCATAACTATGATCACCTTCTTACTCCATTTGATGCTCTCTTACTCACATCTTCAATCTCTCTCTCTCTACTGGCATCTTCCCATCCACCCTAAAACACACAATACACTGATCACCCCCATACTTAAAAAGCCTTCGCTGGACCCCACCAATCTGGACAACCTGAGATCTATCTCATGGCTCCTGTTTTCATCCAAACTTCACGAACGCCTAGTCTACAACCATCTAAGCTGCTGCCTCACTGATAACAACCCTCTTGACCCCTGACAGGCTGGCTTTTGTCTGCAACACTCCACAGAAACTGTCTTTCTAGAACTTAAATATCTACTTGACCCCTAAAGCAACTTATTATTGGATAAAACCAATGGCCACTACTCAGTACTATTACTATTAGACTTATTTGCTGTCTTTGACACAGTTGACCAGCCACTCATCCCTTGGCTTCTAGGACTTTGCTCTTTCTTGGTTTTCCTACTACCTATATAAGCACTCCTTCAGTGTCATCTACAACTCTACCTCTTCCTCTTCTCTCTATCTTTTCATGGGGTCTTCCATGGATATCCCCACTTCAGTCTATCATGAATGCTACTGAAAGACTCATCAACCTTACCAACAACTTAGTGTCCAGCATCCCTGGGAGACCTGGCAGAATGGTAGACCCCTCTGGCTTTCGATCACCCAACAAATACAATTCAAAATCCCAACAATAACATACAAAGTCATTCACAGCTCTATATACTCTCTAGCTATTTCATCCCTTCCTCCCAGGCTTACCTCCAAGACCTCTTTAGAGCCTCTCCCATCCTTTGGAACTACAAATTAGCAACTACACAAGCGTGGAGCTTTATTCCGATCCACAGTGCCATGGCTAATACTAAGCCAGTCTCTTAGCCGAAGATATCTGGGGTAGAGAGTAATTAGAAGGACGACCGCAACTGCAAATGTGGTGAGAGTATCTTTAATCCACCTGTTATACATTTATATGGATGCGCCCATTATATTCCTGTATTACCTCCCCTGCAGACACTCCCAGGAGACATATCTGCACTGCTAAACGTTTATGATCTGGTGTCATGGTTATGCAGTAATCTTTCTCTGTCAGCTTACCTTCTCCTCATGTGTTCAGACTAAGAGGCCAGCCACTCACACCTGGCTGGTTTTATAACCTCTCCTCTAAGCATGGCCCCACCCCAGGCCCTATCAGGGAACCCTATATTAACCTGTGCTCTGCAAGCCAGCAGTGCTGATCAACCATTGTATGTTAGCTTTCGTGTGTACTTGCTGTGTTTCCTACGTCTGATTCCAGTTACCGACTTTGGCCTGTTCTTGACTATTCCTGTCTGCTCGTGACCCTGACCTTTGGCGTGTCCCTGACTATCCCTGTTTGCCTGTCACCCTGAACCTTGGTGTGGACTCTGTTGTCCTTGTCTGCTTGTGGTCCCAACCTTGGCTTATTCCCTTACTATCCCTATCCTCCTGTTGCCTACTGTGGGTGTGAGCTGGGGGACCCTGGGGGTCGCGACCTGGAGCCAGTTGCAGCCCAGTCCATCCTCACCACTAGAGGCTCTGGTGAACACCTGCTGGCTCTTAGACTCCGACCCCCAGGGAATCTTACGCTCTAACCCCGGTGTTCCGTGCTGGTGTTCCAGCGGCCCTGCCTTCCTTACCACCCTGACTCTCACCCGCAGCAGTCAGCCGTAGGGTCCACTACCTTGCGGTGCACTCCTGATCCCAGCGGTGTGCATCTGTCACCTAGCCTCAAGTTGACCTGACATCCGGAAATTACTAAACCATGCTTTATTATATTACTCAGTTTATTTAGTACAATCCTTTATGGTCACTAACTGGACACTCTGAGGGTCTTTGATACTACTTTACTATGGACTTCCATTTTTTGATTTAACTACCTCAGCTAGACCAAGACAGCAATTCACTCTTACATCCACCCAGTATACTCCATGCATGCCCTTTGATAGAGCATATTCATGAATAGGAGCTCTTTGGTAAAAGTCTAATTTACCTGATGCGAATAAGAAACCTTTAGTTTGACTCTGATCATGTTGCTAAACTAATATGCTGTACTATCACTACGGTTTGAAAGTGGTGATTGGGGTGTGTATGTGCCATGCGCAGCTGCGGTTCCCCTTGTTTTTAAATTATTTGACAACGTTGTCTTATTTTAAAACCAGTCTGTGTAAAACACAGTCAATCTGCCTCTTTTTTTCTAAATTATCTGTTGTGTTTATTTATGATTAATAAAGCGTGTTTGTACCATCTATAGTGTTCTGATTTTGCCCTCTTAAGAGAACTTTATTCTCTTATTTTTTCTTATATGCCGATAGGGCGATTAGAACTGCATCCCATGGTTATCCATGTGGATGAGAGTGGTATACAAACTGGTGATTTATAAATTGTTTTCAATAATTAATTTTGTTACAGTGATCTAGGCAAACCTCTTCTTGTTTTCTTTGGAACTGCCTACCTCAACCTGTTTGGCTCATCTCTTCAGAAAGGTCTAACCCACCTCTACCTAACGTCTGGACTTTTACTGTCTTGATCTGCTCATCCCTTGCAGTTGATTCTTCTTATGTCACTTGCCCTTCCTTTTTAGAATGTAAGTCCCTTTACCCTATTGTTTTGAAAGATAATGTTACTATTCCATCTTCATTTCCTTTGCAAAACACCGTGCAAACTGCTCCACTTCATAAATTTTGTATAATAAAAATAATATTTCATGTGTCATCTTCCATTAATTTGCTTACAACTTCTGTTTTAATTGCAGATATTGAATGCTTTTCATCAAAGGGTATAATTGCTGACAGTTTAATAATGGAGACAGCAAATGGCTCTGAATCACTCCAGCAAAGCGCAACAATGGATACAGTTGGCGACATCACAGTTTCTGGTAACAATTTAGTATCAAATCTGGATTCTGATAAGTTTAAGAGAGAAACTGTAAACAATGGACATCAGCTGCCATCTATACCTGATAAAAATGAAGATGGCAATGAAATGAAAGAAAACTTGGCAGAGGGAAGCGGTTTCCTTGAGTTTCAGTTTGATGGAGCTGCAGAGACAGTAAATGAGCCATCCATTAGAGAGCACTTAATGGTGCACACAAGGAATACTGATCATGAGGTTACCGGTAATGAGCATGACCATGAAGATAATGATGGCAACTTTGATGAGTCAAAAAATCGAGAATACAAAGAAGAATTGGATACAAAGTGGCAAGACAGCCTTAACAAAAGTCTGCAGGACAATAGCGAATATGAAGCAGGTGAATATCAAACTGTCTTTATTAATGAACAGTACAATGAAAAAAATAACGAACAAGACTTTAATTACATTAGTACACCTGATAATGTGACTGATGACAACAGTGTCAGCACTAGAAGGCCTAGCGTTCAACCCTTTGAAAGATCAGAAATCCTCAATGCTGATACAGAATGCTTACATGATACTGAGCAGTGAAAAACTTCACAGGACTTTACAGTCGTGCCGGATGCAAGATGATCCTGGGCATAACAATTTTCTCCTAAGCTTAACGTTTAATCAAAAATACAAATGAGACAAAATGATGATTTATTTTCACAATTCTGTTGTATTAAATATCAATACATAAATATGTTAATATATACAAATGAGCAATAGCCTGGCTTCTTTTTAGGGACTCGGCTAAGGGCATCTTTCCTCTAAACTGGTTAAAGAACATAAGGTCCTAATGATATAAAAATCACAAAAAGGATTTCCTTTGAAACTGTATTAAAGTGCTATTAAACCCAAAACCCAAAATGCAATATATTCCAGCTTATCGGTCGTTGGATGTTTTTGCGGCATTCATTTTCTTTTTTTACGCTTTTTCCCCTCTGTTTTCACCTTGTGATCTGGCCAGTAACACACCTTCTTATATTAGAGTACCCCCACTCTGGGTGAAGGAGAAAAGGGGGCACAACAGGACAGCAGGATTGTGACCTGCAATGCAAAATTCTACAACTAAATATTTAATCTAGGGTGCCTATGACTAACACACTCCACCCACAGGCACCCAGGAAAAAATAAGAGGCGCTTAGGTGTAATACGCTAGTGCCTTTAACACAGTGATGGTGTGACCCTCTATATGTGTTTTATACACTCAAAGTTATCTGATTTCACTCTGAGCCAATCTATAACTATATATGACACGTGTACATAACATAACCCTGTAACAATGCAAGTGTCCTAAACACAGTGATGGTGTGACCCTCTAGATATATATTATACACACATGCATAGACATTTAACTATACGTCTCCAGTGTATTATAAATGGAGTCCCCACATGCACCAACTATATTGCAGTGCAAATAAATCCCAACGTGATCAAAAATAAAAATAAGAAATGATCAGAAATAAAAATAAAAATAAAAAAATCAGTCCAAAATAAGACGTGACATCACACGTGATATACAAAAAGTGTCCAAAGCAGGTGATAATAACTCTTGATCTAAAGTAAAGGTGATATTCTGTCTCTTCCACCTTTCCCCTCGTGACCAGTGATTCCACTCCCTCAAGAATTGCACTCACCGACTAGTTTTGCCAGCATTTTCATGCAAGGCAAAAATCGCTTAATTACCACTCATCAGGGTAAAAAGGATCAATCGTTGTTTTCCACAGTGAATGTATAACATGAGGTACACATGTAAAAAATAATGGCTCCAATAGTGTAAAACCACAACACACATTTATTAAAATACTGTAATCTTCAAACAATTCACTCACATTTGGCACAATAAAAACCGCCAGAATAAAGTGCAGATCACATCAAATCAAATCCAGTGAAACCAAACGTAACTAATGGTCACGGCGGACCCGAGGTGTGCTGATGCCGATTCTCAATCTCACCCCTCCCTTGATAGTCCTCCGTGCTGCTGTGCAAAACAAAGGTCCTTTCCTGTAGTGTAGTTAGCAGCGCTGTGCGTCACGTCTCACAGCCACGCCCCCGACATGTTTCGTCATGAATTGACTTCCTCATGGGATAGGCTGTGCACTCTGCCACTCATCCCTTATATGCAAATTTCGTTCTCGGCCATTGGTCGAATAATCGCGCATGCGCACAACTCGGGTCCCCGTCATTTCGATTTCACTGAGAGCTCCGGTGTACGCTGCATTCAGGATCAGGCATATCTATAGTGCGGACTGATGTTCGCTACAACTTTATAGTTCAACTAAGTAAAATACAGGCATACCGATTAAGTTCACTGACCGCTGCATGTCAGATTCATTATTAACCGGGGCATTACCTCACAGGCTATCTACAGCACTGCAGGCTAAACTTTCACATAGTCTGCTGCATACCTAGTGTTGTTAACCCTTACATCTGTATTCAGAGAACCTCCCTATCTCCATAACCTAAATGCAATCTACTATTCCTTCCTTGTAGGTGCGATCCCATAACCTATCTATATCTACATACAGATAGATAAGCCCCATATAGGTACGCTTATAGGTAAATAGTTACTAAATAAAATAAGCAGTAATACTAATAGTGTCAAAATAGGTATATAAATTAATAAAAATACCGTATAAAAATAGTTGATATAGGTCATTTAATGACAATTAATAAATTAGTTAAAATCACACAGGTACTTCCTAATCTATCAGCATGTTAAGTCAATGTAAATCACGGAAAAACTAGAATAATAAATCTATTAAATATTCCTACGGAGGACAGCATCAACTATGCCCTACCGTAAACCACCCCTACTCATCGCTTACGGTAGGGCATAGTTGATGCTGTCCTCCGTAGGAATATTTAATAGATTTATTATTCGACCAATGGCCGAGAACGAAATTTGCATATAAGGGATGAGTGGCAGAGTGCACAGCCTATCCCATGAGGAAGTCAATTCATGACGAAACATGTCGGGGGCGTGGCTGTGAGACGTGATGCACAGCGCTGCTAACTACACTACAGGAAAAGACCTTTGTTTTGCACAGCAGCACGGAGGACTATCAAGGGAGGGGTGAGATTGAGAATCGGCATCAGCACACCTCGGGTCCGCCGTGACCATTAGTTACGTTTGGTTTCACTGGATTTGATTTGATGTGATCTGCACTTTATTCTGGCGGTTTTTATTGTGCCAAATGTGAGTGAATTGTTTGAAGATTACAGTATTTTAATAAATGTGTGTTGTGGTTTTACACTATTGGAGCCATTATTTTTTACATGTGTACCTCATGTTATACATTCACTGTGGAAAACAACGATTGATCCTTTTTACCCTGATGAGTGGTAATTAAGCGATTTTTGCCTTGCATGAAAATGCTGGCAAAACTAGTCGGTGAGTGCAATTCTTGAGGGAGTGGAATCACTGGTCACGAGGGGAAAGGTGGAAGAGACAGAATATCACCTTTACTTTAGATCAAGAGTTATTATCACCTGCTTTGGACACTTTTTGTATATCACGTGTGATGTCACGTCTTATTTTGGACTGATTTTTTTATTTTTATTTTTATTTCTGATCATTTCTTATTTTTATTTTTGATCACGTTGGGATTTATTTGCACTGCAATATAGTTGGTGCATGTGGGGACTCCATTTATAATACACTGGAGACGTATAGTTAAATGTCTATGCATGTGTGTATAATATATATCTAGAGGGTCACACCATCACTGTGTTTAGGACACTTGCATTGTTACAGGGTTATGTTATGTACACGTGTCATATATAGTTATAGATTGGCTCAGAGTGAAATCAGATAACTTTGAGTTAGTGTATAAAACACATATAGAGGGTCACACCATCACTGTGTTAAAGGCACTAGCGTATTACACCTAAGCGCCTCTTATTTTTTCCTGGGTGCCTGTGGGTGGAGTGTGTTAGTCATAGGCACCCTAGATTAAATATTTAGTTGTTGTATTATAAGTTTAAAGGGGCTGCTTCACATTGTGGAGAGATTCCACCATAAAGTTCACTATACTCTTTATTATTTTCTTTTACTGTATCTGTGGAAGATAGGGAGCGCGGTGGAGGTGTTTTTTGATTTGAAGGGCGGTTTATTAAATCTAAAATACCTGAGTATATTATAAATGCAAAATTCTAGTAGCAACATCTCATCACCTAAATTAAAGTCCAGCTCTTGGCTGAAATACCCTGCAGCATATAAGAAGTCAGAGAATAATTTAGTTTAATATTTTCCACCTATAACCTTGAGTCATAGGTTCTGAGGAGAGATTGGACTCTGAACAGGTAAGATGTCTCATTTGTAGCCTACAAGAAATTAGGATGTGGGCTGTCAACAGATATCACAACTGTACTCTTTAAAGCTTTGACATTAAAGTGTATGTATAGGCAAAATGTTATTTCTTTATTGTACATCACGGTACACACAGCCGCAGTAATAACTGTATGGGTTATATGGCACCTTCAGGTGATGGACACTGGCACAGCCTAAACAGGAAGTTCAATTCCCCATATAATCCCTCCCCTTACCGGGAGTACCTCAGTTTTTTCGCTAGTGTCTTATGCCGCGTACACACGAGCGGACTTTCTGGCATACTTGGTCCGGCGGACCAGAGTCCGCCGAACAATCCGACCGTGTGTAGGCTCCGGCGGACTTTTTCCCAAAAGCCCGCCGGACCTAGATTTGAAACATGTTTTAAATCTTTCCGTCGGACTCAGCTTCTGGCGGAAAGTCCGCTCGTCTGTGTGCTGGTCCAACGGAAAGCCCGCTCGTCTGTATGATGATCCAACGGACCAGGTACTACGCAAGGGCAGGATATTGCATTTCGCGCTCGCTGCAATAGGAAAAACAAATTTTGCTATTGAGGCGAGCGCGGGGCATACCAGGCCCTTAGGTCTGGTATGGATTATAAAGGGAAACCCCTACGCCAAAAAAACGGCGTGGGGTCCCCCCTAAAATCCATACCAGACCCCGATCCGAGCACGCAGCCCGGCCGGTCAGGAAAGGGGGTGGGGACGAGCGAGCAGCCCCCCTCCTGAACCGTACCAGGCCGCATGCCCTCAACATGGGGGGTGGGTGCTTTGGGGGAGGGGGGCCCTGCGAGGCCCCCCACCCCAAAGCACCTTGTCCCCATGTTGATGAGGACAAGGGCCTCTTCCCGACAACCCTGGCCATTGGTTGTCGGGGTCTGCGGGTGGGGGGCTTATCGGAATCCGGGAGCCCCCTATAATAAGAGGGCCCCCAGATCCCGGCCCCCCACCCTATGTGAATGAGTATGGGGTACATTGTACCCCTACCCATTCACCTAGGGAAAAAGTGTCATTAATAAAACACACTACACAGGTTTTTAAAATAATTTATTAAACAGCTCCAGGGGGGGTCTTCCTCCGGCTTCGGGGGTCTTCCTCCGGCTTCGGGGGTCTTCTTCCGGCTTCGGGGGTCCCTCAGGTTCCTCTTCTCCCGGTGTCCGGTTGGTTCTCCTCCGCTCTCTCCGGCCTCTTCTCCCGGTGTTCCAGTTCTTCAGCCGGCTCCTCCGCTGTCTTCAGGCCGCTCTTTTGCCAGCGGAGGTCCGGACTTCTGGGGTTCTTGTCTTCTTGTCTTCTTCCCTCTTCTCTTCTCCAGATGTTGTTGTGCTGGGCATGCTGGGACTGTGACGTTTTAGGGGGCATGGTCCCCGGGTGATGTTGACCACGCCCCCTAAAACATCACAGTCCCAGCATGCCTAGGGACTGTGACATCATAAGGGGGCGGGGTCTCCGCCTATATAAGTCACAACGGAGCTCTCAGAGAGCAGTCCAGCCGGAGAGAGCGTCGTGTCAACATCTGGAGAAGAGAAGAGGGAAGAAGACAAGAAGCCCAGAAGTCCAGACCTCCGCTGGCAAAAGAGCGGCCTGAAGACAGCGGAGGAGCCGGCCAAAGAACTGGAACACCGGAGAGAGCAGAGAAGAACCAACCGGACGCTGGGAGAAGAGGAACCTGAGGGACCCCCGAAGCCGGAAGAAGCCCGCAGACGCCGACAACCAACGGCCATGGTTGTCGGGAAGAGGCCCTTGTCCTCATCAACATGGGGACAAGGTGCTTTGGGGTGGGGGGCCCGTAGGGCCCCCCCTCCCCCAAAGCACCCACCCCCCATGTTGAGGGCATGCGGCCTAGTATGGTTCAGGAGGGGGGGCGCTCGCTCGTCCCCACCCCCTTTCCTGACCAGCCGGGCTGCGTGCTCAGATCGGGGTCTGGTATGGATTTTAGGGGGGACCCCACGCTGTTTTTTCAGCGTAGGGGCTTCCCTTTATAATCCATACCAGACCTAAGGGCCTGGTATGACCCACGACGGGGCTTGCAAGGTGTCAATCTCGCCGATAAAAGCGGCAAGATTAATTTCCTTTTCTAGTCCCGTCGCACCTGAGTCACGTTCAAAATGAACGGACTTGTCCATGTGTGGGCAAGTCCGTCCATTCTGAAAGTCCGCCGTAACTCCGGCGAAAGTCCATCGGAAAGATGGGCGGACTTAGCCTGTCGGAAAGTCCGGTCATGTGTGGGCAAGTACGTCTGTTTTAAAGTCCAGCGCACCTGGCGGACAAAGTCCGTCGGACAGAAAGTCCGATCGTGTGTACGCGGCATTAGGTGTTGGTCACGAGTAAAGATGTGCTGTGCTGAGTTCCGCTGGAATATTCCTTGCTGGGGCAAGCCATGCAGCCGGATCCATTCAAAGTGTCTTTTCCAGACCGAATTGAATGGTACCCGGGCCTCGTGTCCAAAGAAACAAGGTTGTACCTGTAATGCTTCTCTTTTTAGAGAGCTGGACCCCGGGATCCAGTATTTGGTTTTTCAGCCATATTCCTGGCGGGGTGCTTTTTACAGGCCCAGGGCTGTGGATCCCCCAATAAAAAGGGGGCCCCAGTCCCTGAAGGTTTTTTAATTGTCTTTTAAGTTTTTGCTAGAGGGGAGGGGGGAGTATCCATGAGTCAGCCCTACCTCGTTATCTAACCCCTTGTGTTAAATGTGTATAAAAAGGGCTGTGTTCTGTCCAATAAAGCATTCAAGATTGTACAAGCTATTTTCGGCTAGACTTGTATTCAATGCAGCTATAATAATATATCTCTCTGATGGTCAGACTGGAGGAAGCAGTATTACTGACAGAAGCACTCAGCGGAGTGTGGGATAGGATCCGTCACAGGATGCGTACCTGCATGTCCCTATTTTTTAAGCAAAAAAAATTTAATTTTTAGTTTGTAGTCTTGCCTTTCGGTCTGGCTACTGCACCTTGCGTGTTTACAAAACTTCTGGCCCTTCCTCTGGCCAGATTAAGGACTCAAGGTTTAACAATAATAGCATACCTGGACGACCTGCTCTTAATAGACCAGTCAGTAGTCCGCTTGATCCAAAGCATGGTCACCACAGTCAACTACCTGGAATACCTAGGTTGGGTCCTCAACCTAGAGAAATCTTCTTTAAAGCCAGTAAGAAGATTAGAATACTTGGGTCTGGTCATAGATACAGCCCAGAAGAAGGTGTTTTTACCCCAGGCAAAGATCAGCGCCATAAAGGAGCTGGTTCAGGGGGTCAGGGCAAAAAAGGGTCCTTTCATTCACCTTTGTATGAGGTTGTTGGGGAAGATGGTGGCTTCATTCAAAGCAGTTCCCTATGCTCAGTTTCATTGGAAACTGCTACAAAACAGTATCCTATCGGCCTGGATCAAGAAGATTCAGGCACTAGATTTTCCAATGCGTTTGTCGCCAAAGTTGCGCCAGAGCCTCAGTTGTGGAGGATATCCAAGAATCTGCAGAAGGGGAAATCCTTCTTACCGGTTACCTGGAAGGTGGTAACAACAGATGCCAGCCTTTCAGGTTAGGGAGCAGTCCTGGAAGAAACGTCGGTTCAAGGGTCTCGGCCTTATCAGTTTTGTTTCAACGTCCGCTTGCTTCTTATTCTTTGGTCCAAAGCTTTATACAGGGGGTAACATGGCTTAATCCACCGGTTAGAGCACCCCTGAACCCTTGGGACTTGAATTTAGTTCTGTTGGCATTACAGCCTTTTGAGCCGATACAACATATTCCTTTGGTCCTTTTGACAAGGAAGCTAGTTTTTCTGGTAGCCATTTCTTCTGCAAGAAGGGTATCAGAGTTGGCGGCTCTTTCTTGTAAGGAGCCATATTTAATCGTTCACAAGGATAGAGTAGTATTGCGTCCTCATTCTAGCTTTCTGCCAAAGGTGGTTTCAGGTTGTCACCTAAACCGGGATATTGTTGTTTTTTTTTTCCTTTTTTTATTAATAATCATACAAAACAACGAGAAAAAAGAGTATACAGTAAACACCGTGTTACAGCAAAAAACAAGAGGTAAGCGATATTATAGCAACTTTCACTTTGCCTCGCAGTGCTAATCCCGTACACTTATATTAATATGCAGTCTTACATTTTCTCCCTTTTTTCTTACCCCAACCCTGTCCTCCCCATCCCTCGCTCCCCTCCCATCTCCCTCCCCTCCTCCCCCCATTATTCATGCATCACACTGGTATTATTAACACTGAGCCATATTTTATTTTGAGTCCGCCTGCATCGCAGCGGAATTTGCCTAGTTTCTTCGAATCCGAGCTCCGTGGGGCTTTATTCCCTCTTCTCTTAAATGCCGTTCCCCTTTCCTATGATAAATTCAAAAGGAGATGTCGGGTACTCAACTTCTGCAACCAGGGTCTCCATATCTTAATGAATTTATCATGACTACCTTTTCTAGTGTATATAGTCCTTTCTGTCCAGACCAAGGAATTCATGGTTCCGAGCCATTCCTCCGGGGTTGGGGGCGTTGCTGAGAGCCAAGATTGCGCTATCAACTTTCTTGCCTGGTATAGGCACCTTACTATAGCGGTAATTGTATTGGAGTTCCCTGTATCTCCCCTTACCAACCCCAAAATACACACCCTGGCTTCTAGTTCTATTTTGACATTGAACCTAGAATTTATCATTTTTACGACTTCGGGCCAGTATCTTACTAGTTTTGGGCACATCCACATCATTTACCTTCATTTTTTCCAGAACCCTGTTCTAAGGAAGAAAAGTCACTACATTCTTTGGATCTAGTGAGAGCAGTCAAAATCTATTTGAAGGCGACTGCTCAGATTCGGAAAACAGATGTTTTGTTAGTGTTGCCTAAAGGTCCTAGGAAAGGACAGGCAGCATCAAAATCCACTATTGCCAAATGGATTCGGCAAGTTATTATTCAAGCTTATGACTTGAAGAGGAAGGTTCCACCTTTTCAAATCAAAGCGCACTCCACCAGGGCTGTTAGTGCTTCATGGGCAGTGCATCACCCAGCCTCCATGGTTCAAATCTGCAAGGCCGCAACCTGGTCTTCAGTTCATACATTCACCAGGTGGATGTAAGAAGGCATGAGGATATCGCCTTTGGGCGCAGTATGCTGCAGGCAGCAGTATAGGTCCTCAGGTCTAATTGCACCCTACTTTTGTTTGTGTCCCCTCCCCTCGGGTGACATTGCTCTGGGACATCCCATACAGTTATTACTGTGGCTCTGTGTCCCGTGATGTACGATAAAGAAAATAGGATTTTTATAACAGCTTACCTGTAAAATTCTTTTCTTGGAGTACATCATGGGACACAGAGGTCCCTCCCCTCTTTCTGGTTACACGTATATTGCTTTGCTACAAAACTGAAGTAATCCCGGTAAGGGGAGGGGTTATATGGGGAATTGAACTTCCTGTTTAGGGTGTGCCAGTGTCCATCACCTGAAGGTGCTATATAACCCATACAGTTATTACTGTGGCTCTGTGTCCTCTGATGTACGACAAGAAAATGATTTTACAGGTAAGCTGTTATAAAAATCCTATTAATACTTTTAAATGGAGTGGGGAAGGGTTAGAATACCTGTAAAGTATTTTTATTGCTGTCTGTGTCCATGCTATGTTTATTCACCCTCTTCATCTGTCCTGATAGCCAATATCAGTGGAACAGAAAGCGATAATAAATCTCAAATTGTAGAGTTGTCACCAGAGCAGGCAAGGTGAGGGATGTGACATACACAACATATCCAATTTAGGAGAGGCACATATCCAGCATGCAGTTTTGATATGTGGAGGAGTGAATGCAGCATCATTCAAGCTTTAAGTTGGTTTCCAGCCAATATAACACCAGCTGAAGTTGGCATCCTTCCTGCTGATTCTTTATTTCATTGCCTGGCTGTTGACTGCCTTCAGCTTGTGCTCTGGAATTGTTCCCATCTGCTGATCGGGCGGTACTGTGTATCCGCCTTTGTTTCTTAAGTGTTTGTCCACTGTCATCTATGCCTCACACCCAACAACTGGCACTGCCTGCAACATCAACCCTTGTGCCACTCTGTGCCCTCACATCTCCCTCCTGTTACCACTTAAAAGGGTGTTGAAAAAGAGGGGTACAGAAAAGCACCTCTCTATCCCCCCAGGTATGTGACAATCCGAAATCAGTTCAAGGGGGCTTATTAAATCAGTAGCAAAATTTCTGTGTGCATTTGCGACCACAAATATAAAGACTTTTTATACATTATTGTGAACAACATTTATTGCAAACAACTTCTAGTTACTGCTTATGTGTTAATCCCTATTACACCTCATTATCTCCCATGAAAAATGTGTTTTCTGTGGCCATAATAAGTAAGCATGAATTAAATCATTGGAACTTCAACATGGTAATTGTACAACTATATTAGTCAGCTCTAATTTTGGGTCATGGTCTTAATTGGGGCCTTTAAAAAATAATTACAATAAAATAATAAATAATTCAGCCATGTACAGCTGAATTACATTGATTTTTTTGTTTACTTTAAAATTACCAACTTTAGGTATGTTAAGGTACAAATGTTCTGCCTAGGTTCAGTCAGCTCTGTGCAGAGAGTAAGCCTTTCTTGGAATTCTTCACTGTTATAGTAGGATGTTTAGTACTTCTGCTTTACATATATGTAGAGGAACTGTTGGTGATGTGTTATTCTAAAGAGAAAAAAATGTAATGTTTTGAGAAATTATGGTAACTGCATGACCAGAAAACTACAATTATAGAACTGGGTCAGATGAATATCAAACAAGCTCTACCATATTTCTCTTCTATTCTGGTTGCTAATGAAATTGCAGTGACCTCAGTTTCTTCTTCTTATGTCAGTCTGGGAAATTTTAACATAAGCATCCCTGGTCATTTTTTTAACCTTATAGTTTTTTTTGGTCAGCTTGCACTTTTATGCCCTGTACACACGATCGGACATTGATCGGACATTCCGACAACAAAATCCATGGATTTTTTCCGACGGATGTTGGCTCAAACTTGTCTTGCATACACACGGTCGCACAAAATTGTCGGAAAATCCAATCATTCCGAACACGGTGACGTAAAACACGTACGTCGGGACTATATACGGGGCAGTAGCCAATAGCTTTCGTCTCTTAATTTATTCTGAGCATGCGTGGCACTTTGTGCGTCGGATTTGTGTACACACGATCGGAATTTAACCGATCGGATTTTGTTGTTGGAAAATTTTATAGCCTGCTCTCAAACGTTGTGTGTCGGAAATTCCGACGGAAAAAGTCAGATGGAGCTCACACACGATCGGAATCTCCGACAACACAATCCGATCGCACTTTTTCCGCTGGAAAATCCGACCGTATGTACAGGGCATTAGTGTATGATTTACAGGAACTCCCAGAGTCACACATTTTTTTAAACAGACCAGCATAATTTGTGAAATTAGCTAATTTCCACATTGCATTACAATGAATTCTGCTTCATCTTATAGTAAAAACTGCATTCCCAATATCTTCAAGTTTCTACTAGTTCAGTGAAATCTAGTAGATTCAGACTATCTGACTCTGTTAGAATATGTATAGGTCTCACCACACCGGCATATGCATATTTTCTGATGGAAAACAGATTCTTGTTGGTAGAGCTGAAAGAATATCTTGCTTAAAATACGCCCCTAAAATACTTACATTTAGAAGTGTTTAAATGCATTTAGATGTATACAATCATTCTGTCGCGATCAGGGGTCAGGCTTGAAGACCAGTTGCTATAGCAGTAGCGGGACTACCACTGACCATCAGGATAGATACGCAGTCAGTCAACCTAGCAGATGACGTTGGCTCACCTGAGGTGCAGAGTCTAAGTACTAACTGGTGTTCGCCAAAGCTCCCGATATTGGAGATGGATTTTGCTGTGTGTTAGTACCAGGTTGCGGTCCTCAGGATCACCCTACCAGGAGGTGAGCCAGCAGAGGTCCAGCGGCAAATAAGTAGGTAAGGATCAAACAGAAAAGTAGTCAGTAAACAAGCCAAAGGACAGTAATGAATAGTTGCAGATTGAGATCAGGCAGAAGTGTAGTCAAGGAACAAGCCAAGGTTCAATAACAAGTGGTAGCAAAATATGGAAGGCAACAGGGAAGACAAGAGCAAGATACTGGCCGGAAAGTGCACAATAATCTGGCAAAAGAAAGTGCAGAGGCAGGTTTTAAATCAAGAAGTTCATGGGAGGAGCAAATAGTTCAAGAATCAGTAGAAGTCAAGGCACAAGACAGGGTTGTCCAATGGATCAGACAGGGTGTTGTCCATCATCTCAAGTAGCTCAGCGAGAAGAGTCTTTGCCAGGCACAGCAGGGGTCCCAGGCTCAAGGCCAGGCCCTGACATCTTTATATACATAAAATCTACAGATATGTACAGCCCTATATGTAGCTTCCTACTTCTTATGTATGCTGCTGAATGTGGCGCCCGCTTTTATTTGTAGACACAGCTGTGCATATGGCCACATACATTTTTGTATTGCTGCATTTAGACTCATACAAGTCTATATACTGCATGCATCTAAGTGTGGCATTCTAGACACCCATGTGAATGAACCCTTAGCCTCGCTAGTATATTGCAAATAGCCAGCTTTTGAATCACCTGCAAATCATTCCACTCACTTGTGCTGGTCGACAGGAAGGCTTACAGGTCACAACTGGCTGAACGCTTGTATTGTATATTGCAAACTGAAATTTTTTTCACTGTTCTGATGTGGTTAAGGAACAGCCCCTCAGAAGAATGCATTTAAAATACATCTCCAAAAATATATAAAAACTGTGATATAAATGCAATTCTACAGTATATGCAAAAATCACTTATCAGCCTTAGGCTTGCAAGCCCACAAAATGTCATCTTTCTTGGGTGTACTTCTCATGACTAACTATGACCAGGGCATCTTGTTTTTGTGTTTTTAGAATGGTAAGGAAGGATGTTGGAGTTTGAACAGGTCTGGTGGGACTCACAGTGTTGTTCAGGTGCCAAAAGACAGTTAAGCCTATTACACCTGCCTCATTCATAGGCTAACTTGTTAGCGCTATCATGAATGTAGAGGCACCCGGAATAAGGAAAGGCTTACTCATTCATCTGGAAGAAACGGGTACATCTATATCCCCTGCTTTCTTTTAACACAGCAGTTTCCTTTTTTGTGACAGCACTGGAGCAGGCATATCTATCTATCTATCTATCTATCTATCTATCTATCTATCTATCTATCTATCTATCTATCTATCTATCTATCTATCTATCTATCTATCTATCTATCTATCATCCATCTATCTATCATCCATCTATCTGATTGTGCTCGAAGCCCAGCCCTCCAACTGAATTCTCACTGTGTAGCTATACACTTTGTTTATAATAAGAGATATTACTTTAACTTCATTTGTCCCTGGTGAAATGTCATCTTACAGTTCTCTTTACTCTGATAATTTTCCTTAAATGTCTTCCTGTGATAATATTCCACATGCAGAATCCTACAATATTTGATTGTCTAAGAACCTGGTGCACATCCCAGGAGGGGAGAATAAATTAGCTTCTCTGCACTCGCATGAGATTTAGAGAGCTTCATAGTATTTCCAGTATTGCTAACTACATGCTGATTTACAGTAATTCTTTCCATTTCATTTCTAATTGAACATTCCCCATAGGATTAACTCTGACAGTATGATCTGAGGTCTCTAGGCTCAAGGAAAAAAAAGCAAGGCAAATTGCATGACTTCAAGGCAAAGACAGAGACATTTTGGAAGGGAATTGGAAATCAATATGGATCATCTCTATGCACTAATCTTCATTCAGTGGGTCTTGTTGTGTGATCTCTCCTAGTGTACAAAGAGCCAGCAAATTTGGCAGAAATGCAAAGTACAATGACAAGCCTGTGAACTTATTGCTATTTTATGAATATTAATGTCAAGGAAGATTATGAAGAAGTGCTAAATTTTAATGCAGTCAAAGACAAGATTACTGCAGTCTTCAAAATTGAATTTTCAAGCACTCATCTACTTTAGAGATATAATGTATAATATAATATTTCGCACATATTGCCAAGCATCTATTTTAGATTTATTTTCACTGACCTCCAAAAAGAAAGTGTTTTTTACTTTATATTATAGCTCTTGTTCTAACGTGTGCAGATCCAACATTATAGGGAAAATGAACATATTCAGCCACTTGAAATCCACTCCATGCACCTCAGCTTTTAGGAATTAAGATATATTATCATAAAATGCCTTAATATGTATACAAGTGATATTAGGGTACTGGTTACCTGTGATAGAGGTGTTTTACTCAATAGCAATAAATGCCCTCTGGTGTTTCACCCTTTCTTTCCACCCCTGTCAACTTCTCTTGTACCTCCTCCATCATTTCCTTTATTTTCACCAGGTGATCTGACCAATAACCCATGTCTGTCTTGGGGGGCTCCTCTATCAGTGGAGGAGCAACTGAGACATACTTGCATAGCAGAATTATATGGAAAGGGTTGTGTCAGATGGACTAGGACCCAGTAATATATTGCATAGTAGTTTTGGTTTTACCCTTTTATAACCGGAGGCCATTGATACCTAGATACACTGCCCAAATTTTGTAGCATCAGCATGCATAGGTTAACTTGACAATATCTTTATGACTAAAATGCCTACCTAAATAAATGTTAAATATTTTTAAGTAGGGTTGTCTTGATACCGATGCTAGTATTGGTATCGGTCCTGATGCCAAATATTTGCAGGAGTACTTGGAGTACTTGCAAATTCTCCCGATGCCTAGTCTGATACCTGGACACTCAGGTACAATCGGTGCGGCAGCGGGGAGAAGTTATAATCATGACAGCTGCTTCTCCTCCTCCTCCCCTCTGCGGCTTTCAGCTGCTTTATTGAAATCCACACAGGGAGATCGGTGATTATAACTTCCCCCGTCGCCGCACCGATTGTTCCTGAGTGTCCCCTGTATCCTCCTCCTCCCCTCTGTGTCCTCCTCCAGTCCCCTTCTGTGTGCTCCTCCAGTGCTCCTCCTCCGCTACACCCTCCGTGCGCTCCTCCCCCCTGTCCTCCTCCGGTCCCCTTCTGTGTGCTCCTCCGGTCCTCTTCCACCACTCCCTCTCCGTGCGCTCCTCCGCCCCCCGTCCTCCTCCGATCTCCCCTGTCTTCCTCTGGTCCCCTTCTATGTGCTCCTCTGGTCTTCCTCCTCCACTCCCCCTCCATGTGCTCCTCCGGTCCCCCCCCATCTCCTCCGGCCCCCCCATCCCAGATCTGTCAGGATTGAGAGTGGAGGTAGGAGCTGGTAAATATGTAATTTACCGGCTCCTTCCTTCTCTGAATGAACAGAGTCAGTGATCCCTGACTCTGTCCATTCATAACTGAGCATAGTAAACTGTGTTTACGATGTCTCAGTTTATGAATGGAGAGGAGCCTCTGTCTCCTCTCCATTCATCTTCAGTGCAGCTGCATTGCAGAGAAAGGGACTGGGGAATCTCTGTCCCCGGTCCCTTTCCATGTCTCAAAGGGGAAATATCAGGGGTCTGTTTAGACCCCTGACATCTCACCAAAGCCCCCATACTCCCCAACAGGGTTGAATAAAAATAGGAAAAATTGTAATAAATAAATATTCTAAAGTAAAATTGTAAAAATAATAAAAAATAAAAATAAAAAAACACTGACACTGACTGTCCGCTCCTCCCCAAAAAAAGAAAGCATGGTAAAAAAAAAATATATATATATATGAATATAAATTGTAAAAAATGAAATAGTAAAAAAATAAACTGTCGCATGGCATTAAATAAAGTATTGGTAATCGGTATCAGCGAGTACTTGAAAAAAAGTATCGGTACTTGTACTCGGTCTTAAAAAAGTGGTATCGGGACAACCCTATTTTTAAGGATATACTTGAGCAATGAGATTAATAACACTGAGAAGTCACAATTATGTGTATCTCATATCTGAGAGCTGTTTTACCTTCCAAATGATTTTTATTTCTGCACATTTATTCCTGTGTTTTACACAGCACTGCCAGGCTGAGCAGGCAGTCTGGAGGCCTAACCTTTCTCTACTTCTATTAAGTAATACAACTATGTCTTGATACTGCTCTCAGCCTCTGATTCGATCATGTAGAATTAATGAAGAAAAGCAGTAGTCTGTTGAGTTCATCTCTCTAATGCTGGCCATACACTATACGAAAGATCGGCCGAAATTCGGTCATTTGGCCAGTTTGCTAATTTTTCGGCCAGTTAATGGGCACAAAATCGGTAATCGTTACGATATTTCTGAGCCACAAAAACGAAGGACAAGTTTGGAAATTTATGGCGATCGAAAGATGAATTGAAATGTTAACCTCCCTGGTGGTATGATTATTTCAGATTTTTGCGTCTCAAAGCAGTACAATTATTTTGCATAAAAAATTGGCGTTTTATATTGTAGGCCTGTAATTCTTAGTAATAACACACTTAAATCTGTCCACCAAGAGTCTAGTAGATATCCTGGGTATGATGAAGTTTGAAACACAAAATCATAGATTATAATATAATAAATAAATATAAATAATTATAAAAAAGAATAAAATAATAATAAAATAAATTTCCCCACGATTCACTATCGCCCAATTCTGCAAGTGTTCTAATTTACTATCGCTGTTTTCTAGCTGGTCTAAAACCACTTTTGACGTAAAGGGACACTTTTTGGTTGCTATGGACAATCTCCAGTTTCCAGGCAGAAAGAACAGTATATATCATATAAAACTGCATGCAGGGCACTGGACAAAGCACTGGGGACAAAAGGGATGTGAAATGATTTCATACAGTACTGTAATCTGTAAGATTAGAGTGTACTGTATGTGTTATGAATTTTCACTTTTTTGAATTTGCCGCCAGGCTCCGCACCCGTGCATCGCGACGCTCGCAGGGAACGGAGCCCGGCACAGAGAGGCTTCAGGAGGAGGACAGAGCCCGCAGATACAGTGGGGGGACATCGCAGGATCCTGGGGACAAGGTAAGTATACCGCACCAGGATCCTGAGATGTAATCCCGAGTGTGGCTCGGGGTTACCGCTAATGGTGCTGAAATTTAACCTCGAACCACACTCGGGAAAACCGTGAGGGAGGCTACTGTGTTTCCTGTCCGAACTGTTTGCACTAGGTATATGTAAAAAACAAACAAAAAAATTGATTAATTTATGTCCACTGAATGATTTATCGGTTATTACATCGCTCTCACGACCGGATGTTCGTTTTTCAAAAATGGGTTTTTCGTATAGTGTATGGCCAGCATAAGACTCTGCTCTCTTCTTCTATCAGTAAATTTTTTGTGACCATATGAGCACTGCAACACTTTGGGCTGCTTTTCTCTCTCCTAGTCTGAGTTCTATAGGGGATTGAAAGAGGCTGATGCCAGGCCAAATATTTGCCTATTTACTAGTTGCTTTTAAAAATACATTTAATTGTTTTTTTTTAATGAAATCAGCCCTGCTGTTACTCACTTGTTATATGTCAATGACTCGCTAGATAAAAAGCCATAATCAAACTGAAACACATTGAGAACAATTTATCAGAGCTGGAGCAGTCAGAATCTGGAACATCTGTGCAAGGCAACCATTTAGCTTCTATCCTAAGTTTGTTTAGTTAAGCTTTGAAAATGAAAGGTAGAAGCGGATTGGTTGCCATGCACAGCTTCTCCAGATTCTGTCTGCTCTAGTTTTGATAAATTCCTCTCTTTGTGTTCACAATGTGGAGCTTCACAAGCTTAATTTTACACTACCTATAGATGAGTGTCACTGCTGTACTGTAACTTTAGCTGCATTTGTCCAAATTTTAGACAATTTATAGAAATTTGTTTTTACTAAGTTTTTAAAGTTTCAGATGGAAATATCAGACCCTCAGATGAACCTGTTTTTACTTGACAAACATTCATCACTATTTATATAAGGAATTTTGAAAGTCAGCTTCATTTTCAACATTCATATCTCACTAAACTTACTGACTAGTGGAGATAGGAGACACTGTCAGATTAAATTCTGTAGAGGCCTCTGGGCAGTTAAAACCTTGGGGCCCCCCCTCACAGGTTTCTGGAGGTTTCTCATACACTTGCTCTAGTGGGATAACATTAACCACTTCAGCCCCCAAAAGGGTTTGCCCCCTTCCTGACCAGGCCATTTTTTGCGATTCGGCATTGCGTCGCTTTAACTGACAAATGCATGGTTGTGCGACGTTGTACCCAAACAAAATTTATGTCCTTTTTTCCCCACAAATATAGCTTTATTTTGGTGGTATTTGATCACCTCTGCGTTTTTTATTTCTTGCGCTATAAACAAAAGAAGAGCGACAATTTTGAAAAAAAAAAACACAATATTTTGATGTTTTTTCTATAAAAAAATCCCAATTTAAAAAAAAATATTTTTTTTCCCCTCAGTTTAGGCCGATATGTATTCTTCTACGTATTTTTGGTAAAGAAAATCACAATAAGCGTATATTGATTGGGTTGCGCAAAAGTTATAGCATCTACAAAATAGGGGATAGATTTATGTAATTTTTATTATTATTTTTTTTTTCAAGTAATGGCAGCGATCTGCGATTTTTTTATCGGGACTTTGATATTGCGGCGGTCAGATTGGACACTTTTGACACTATTTTGGGACCATTGACATTTATACAGTGATCAGAGCTAAACATAGCCATTGATTACTGTATAAATGTCATTGGCGGGAAAGGGGTTAACAATAGGGGGCGATCAAGGGGTTAACCGTGTTCCCTGGGTGTGTTCTAACTGTAGGGGGGATGGGACTGACTAGGGGAGGAGAGAGATTGCGGGTGCCAGGTGGTCATCACGCCTGCCGGGCACGCGCATTGGGACATGCGCCAGGCCTGCTATCACATCTTAACCACCTCCCTACCGCCCACGTCATATGACGTCGTGGACTTTGAGCGGGTATATCTGAATGATGCCTGTAGTTACAGACATCATTCAGATATTGCCGGTTTCAGCCGGTGAATCTCTACACCATAGGAATGATCATAGCGGCCGTTCCACCGCTTGATCGTTCTTACGGGAGGCGAGAGGGGATGTCCCCCCCCCTCCCGCCGCCCTCCGGTGCTTGTTCTGACTCACCGTTACGATCGGTGCGGCGGAGGAGTGGATCCGCCGGTGCCGGATGTAGATCATAGAGATTAGAGATGGTCGCCCGGAGTCTCTATGATCATCAGAGGCCGGGCGCGATGTTATGACGTCACGCCCGGCCTCTCCATTCAACGGCGCCGCTTCGGCTGGGAAGCGGTGATCGTTTTATTTTATTTTTTTTTTATTTCAGGCTTCCGAGCCAAGTGGGGAGATGTGGGGTCTTATTGACCCCATATCTCACTATTAAGAGGACCTGTCATGTCATATTCCTAATACAAGGGATGTTTACATTCCTTGTAATAGGAATAAAAGTGATCAAATTTTTTTTTTTTTCAAAAAAGTGTCAAAATAAAAAAAAGAAAATATAATTAACAATAAAAAAAAAAAAAAAATGTTTTAAAGCGCCGCTGTCCCCGTGTCCCCGATTTTTAAATACCGAACATTGGCGCCATTCCACGAGCATGTGCAATTTTGAAGCGTGATATGTTAGGCATCTATTTACTCGGCATAACTTCATCTTTCACAATATGCAAAAACATTGGGCTAACTAAAAAAACATATATAATGTTTGGGGGTTCTATGTAATTTTCTAGCAAAAAAATGATCATATTTACATGTAGGAGAGAAATGTCAGAATTGGCCTGGTAGGCATGTGGTTAAAGGAGCAACGTCGAGCTACGGCGATTTGCTCAGCCGAGCCAACCTGCCGCAGTATAACTGCGGCGGCTGGTCAGCTAGTGGTTAAAGTAAATAGTGTGCACGTCGGCCGCTAGATGGAGGTGACGATCACTACTGTACATTACACATACGTAGGTCGTACCAAATTTTTTTACAAATTGACAGCTGAAAGAAGATGCTTTTAAAAGACAAACTGAAATGTAAACCTGATGTCTATGGTGTATATACTTTAAGTTGTTATTGGGTACATTACATTAATACAGTAATTTCTATATTATTAATATTATTATTATTATTCACGATTTATATAGCGCCAACAGTTTACGCAGCGCTTTACAATGTAGAGGGGGGGACAACACAATTACAGTACAGTTCAATACAAAAGTTTCAGGAGGGCCCTGCTCGTAGAGCTTACATTCTAAAGGGAGGGGGTGGTGGTACAAAAGGTAATAGCTGCAGAGAATGATTTGATGGGGGTGGCTCTGGGACAGTTGTTAGGTGGGTATGGGATAGGCTTCTTCTATATAAAGTCTTTAATGTAAAGTTTTATTTTCTTTTAGTTGATTCATTTTTTCTATCTTTTGTAAATAATTTAAGAAAGTTTCACTGTACTTTTCTTGGAAGATTAAATCAATACTACTTTGTTCCTTTGTTGCGGGGCTCCTAAATGGTGTGGGGCCCATTCACCTGTGCCTACTCTATTTGGTAATCCAGCACTGATAAGAGACATACTGTAGACTTCATCTGTCTCTAGTATAATCCAGGGTTTAGATGCACCAGGCAGGTTCAGAAACCACTCTTTTAATAATATGCATACTCATAAGGTCTATACAGTAAAAAGTTATGTTCTTACTAAAAGTATAGTTTGTCAGACTTGGCCATCTACTAGGTTAATGCAATCCTATAAAATACAGAGCTAAGATCCCACTACCAGCGACCCCTTGCTAAAACAGTGTGCATGTTTGTGAAGGGTGGGGGGTGGCTTTGGGGGGGCCTTGATGACAGGTTGCCTCCCTTTGTCTATGGCGGAAGCCATTATTGTGGTTTTACCTAAGAAAGGAAAGGCTCTATTATCTCTGGCATCCTACAGACCAATCTCATTGCTTACTTCAGATTTTCAAATTTTAGCTAAAATCTTGGCGAGTAGGTTAAATAAAGTTATTGCATCTATCATTCATTCAGACCAAACTGGTTTTATGCCCAACTCTTCAACTGCTGTGAATATAAAACACACTTTCTTAAATATCCAAACACCGGTTGATAACTGACAAAAAGAGCACTGCTGTCTTTAGATGCTGCCAAAGTGTTTGACAGCATAGAGTGGAGTTACAGTATCTCACAAAAGTGAGTACACCTCTCACATTTTTTTAAAATATTTTATTATATCTTTTCAGTGACAACACTAAAGAAATTACACTTTGCTACAGTGTAAAGTAGTGAGTGTATAGCTTGTATAACAGTGTACAATTGCTGTCCCTTTAAAATAACTCAACACACAGCCAATTAATGTCTAAACCACTGGCAACAAAAGTGAGTACACCCCTAAATGAAAATGTCCAAATTGGGCCCAAAG
Source organism: Lithobates septentrionalis (assembly GCA_037952835.1). Classification (NCBI taxonomy): domain Eukaryota; kingdom Metazoa; phylum Chordata; class Amphibia; order Anura; family Ranidae; genus Lithobates; species Lithobates septentrionalis. The sequence goes on along the minus strand of JBBDGP010000042.1, from coordinate 7,555,863 downwards.
TGTCAATATTTTGTGTGGCCACCATTATTTTCCAGCACTGCCTTAACCCTCTTCGGCATGGAGTTCACCAGAGCTTCATAGGTTGCCACTGGAGTCCTCTTCCACTCCTCCATGACAACATCACTGATCTGGCGGATGTTAGAGACCTAGCGCTCCTCCACTTTTAGTTTGAGGATGCCCCACAGGTGCTCAATAGGGTTTAGCTCTGGAGACATTGCTTGGCCAGTCCATTACCTTTACCCTCAGCTTCTTTAGCAAGGCAGTGATCGTCTTGGAGGTGTGTTTGGGGTCGTTGTTATGTTGGAATACTGCCCTGTGGCCTAGTCTCTGAAGGTAGGGGATTATGCTTGATTATAGGGACTTGGTTGACTCCACACACACTTGACACCATCTGAACTAAATATGCTTATCTTGGTCTCACCCGATCACAGGACATGGTTCCAGTAATCCATGTCCTTAGTCTGCTTGTCTTCAGCAAACTATTTGCGGCTTTCTTGTGCAGTATCTTTAGAAGAGGCTTCCTTCTGGGACAACAGCCAGGTAGACAATTTGATACAGTGTGTATGATCTGAGCACTGACAGGCCCTTCAACCTCACAGACACCCCTTCAACCTCTGCAACAATGCTGGCAGCACAAATACGTCTATTTCCCAAAGATAACCTCTGGATATGACACTGAGCACGTGCACTCAGCTTCTTTGGTCGACCATGGTTAGGCCTGTTCTAAATGTAACCTGTCATGTTAAACTGCTGTATGGTCTTAGCTAGGGCTGAGCCAAATACCCCCCCCGGTTCGGTTTGCATCCAGAACATGCGAACAGACCGAAAGTTTGCGCAAACTTTCGGACACTGTTAAAGTCTATGGGACTCGAACGTGAGAAATTAAAAGTGCAAATTTTAAAGGCTAATATGCAAGTTATTGTCCTAAAAAGGGTTTGGGGCCCCGGGTCCTGCCCCAGGGGACATGTATCAATGCAAAAAAAGTTTTAAAAACTGACGTTTTTTCGGGAGCAGTGATTTTAATGATGCTTAAAGTGAAAAAATAAAAGTAAAATATTCCTTTAAATATCGTACCTGGGGGTGTCTATATGACTGTAAAGTGGTGCATGTGTCCCGTGTTTAGAACAGTCCGTGCACAAAATGACATTTCTAAAGGCATAAAAGTAATTAATGTAAAACTGCTTGCGGCTGTAATGTAATGTCGGGTCCCAGCAATATGGATGAAAATTATTGAGAAAAATGGCATGGGTCACCCCCCAGCCCATTACCAGGCCCTTTGGGTCTTGTATGGATATTAAGGGGAACCCAGCACCCAAATTAAAAAAGAAAAGGCATGGGGCCCCCAGGCCCTATATACTCTGAACAGCAGTATACAGGCGGTCCCAAGAAAGACGGGGACTGTAGGTTTGTTCTTAAGTTGAATCTGTTTGTAATTTGGAACAGGTACATTTTGTAAGTGTAGCTCCAGCCAAAAAATCTATTTTTAGGCTTTTTGGAAAACATAGGGAAGGGTTATCATCACCCCTGTAACATTTGTTTTGCTGTCTGTGCCCCTATTCATACGATTTCACCTCACTTTCTGTCCCAATGACAATTGGATTTTGAAAATTTGGGTTTTTTAGGGAAACAAGGATTGGTGATAAAGCATCAGTGGAGGAGACACCTTTCTCCCATATTAACTCTTACAGGAGAGAATTTCCCTTCCTAGGGGTAGATTTCCTCTCACTTCCTGTTGTCTCCCTCCGTTTGTAAGTAGGAGTAATTTGTAAGTCAGATATTTGAAAGTAGGGGCCTGCCCTATATATCTGTAGAAATTTGGGCCTTAGGTGTTAGTGATACCAGAACACTGTAAGCCCTCACAGTTACTCTTGGTGGGTGCAGGAACTGGCCCTGCTGTGAAATATTAGAACAAATATTGTAATTACATGCCCCTATTAAACAGGGGCAGAAAAATTGGGCTTTAGGGACTGGTACTGGTGCCACAACACTGCAACCCTCACAGATACTCTAGTTGAGCGCAGGAACAAGCCCTGCTGCAAAATATTACAGCAAAAATTGTAATTACATGCCTCTGTTGAACAGGGGCAGAAAAATTGGGCTTTAGGCACTGGTGCTAGTGCCACAACACTGCAACCCCTCACAGATACTCTAGTTGAGCATAGGAACAAGCCCTGCTGCAAAATATTACAGCAAAAATTGTAATTACACGCCCCTGTTAAACAGGGGCTGAAAAATTGGACCTTAGCCACTGGTGGTGGTGCCCAGAACCAAAAATGTTCTTACAAGCTATCAACATGAACATTGAGGAGGAATAGGATAGTCACTCAGCATCAGCATAGGCAGTCTTGAAGGGATCTTAAATTCATAAAAAATTATTCGGTTACATCAGCATCAGGTGCTTGGTAGCTGGTGATCCAAGACTGATTCATTTTTATGAAGGTGAGCCGATCAACCGAGTCGGTGGACAGGCACACTCTGTGATCGGTTACAAAGCCTCCAGCACCGAATGTGCATTCTGAAAGAACGCTGGATGCAGGACAGGCTGGTAGCTCAATTGCATACTGTGCAAGCTCTGGCCAGTGATCCCTCCTCAAGACCCAGTAACCCAGAGGATTTTCGGTTGGAAAGGTATCCAAGTCTGATCTTGCCCCTAGGTATTCCTGCATCATGTAAATCAGACGCTGGTGATGGTTGCTGGAACCGATCATACCTTGGGGCTGTGGACTAAAAAATTGTCTGATGTCAGATGACCATCTTCTCCACCGCTCCTTCTGTGACTGACCAAAGCTTCAGCAACACGTTGTCCAGGACCAGGAATTTGTAACCTCCCAGGCTCTGGAAACGCGTTGCACAAACCTTTCTGCAAGGCCTCCCAAAGATGTTTCATCCTCTGCTCCCTCTGTGATGACTGGATAAGTTCTGCAACCTTACCCTTGCAGCGTGGATCAAGGAGGGTTGCCAGCCAGTACTGATCCCTCTCCTTGATACCACGAATCCGAGCGTCCTTTCGCAGGCTTTGCAGGATCAGGGAGGCCATGCAGCGTAGATTTGCTGAGGCATTCGGTCAGGAGTCCTCTGGGTCACTAAGGACGACCTGATCCGCAGCCACCTCCTCCCAGCCACGTACAAGTCCATGGGTTTCTGGGGACTGTAAACGATCCCTTGAAGACTGCTGCTGATGCTGAGTGCTAGGCTCCACCTCCATGCTGACACAATCCTCCTCCTTCTTCTCCTCCTCCTCCTCTTCCTGTGTGATCGGTGGGACCGCAGGAACACTTTCTGGATAAAGGGGGCCTTGAGAGGTAAGGAAGTCCTCCTCTCCCTCCCTCTGTACCCTGTCCATTATTCCACGCAGCGTGTGCTCCAACAGGTAGACAAGAGGGACAGTATTACTGATGCATGCACTGTCACTGCTCACCATCCTCGTGGCCTCCTCAAATGGTGACAGGACAGTGCATGCATCCTTGATCATGAACCACTGGCGTGGTGAAAAAAAGCCAAGCTCCCCTGACCTTGTCCTGGTGCCATAGTCGCACAGGTACTCATTGATGGTCCTCTGCTGCATGTGCAGCCGCTGCAGCATGGCCAACGTTGAGTTCCATCTGGTGGGCATGTCACAGATTAGGCAGTTCTTGAGCAGGTTGTACACCTTTTGGAGGTCAGCCAGCCGAGCACTGGCATTATATGACTGGCGGAAATGCACACAGACTTTCCTGGCCTGCCTCAGGAGATCCTGTAAGCCTAGGTACCTGCACAAGAACCGCTGCACCACCAAATTAAGGACGTGAGCCAAAAAGGAAACATGGGTAAAGTGTCCCTGTCAGAGGGCGGAGAGGAGGTTGGTGCCATTGTCGCAAACCACCATTCCTTTTTTTTAATAACAAATTTTTTATTTATTTATATCCTATTCCAATCATAAATACACTACAACTCTTTTGGACATTTCATCGTACTTACACAATATTACAAACAATCAATCTGTTGGGGGACTACAACCCAACACAAAACACAACAAACAAACAAACAAACAAAAAAAAAATTATTCCCCTTTCCCCTCCCCTTCCATTCCCCCTCCCTTCTCTCACATCACCTCCACCCGTAACATTCCATAATTACCCCCGTGATTCTATATTCAATCCAAATCAATATGTTCACAATATTTCAACCTTTAACAGTTTTTCCCCCATATCAATATATCATATTCCCCCCACCTCTACCCTCGCGCCTTCCACTTATACATGTGTTAATTCTCTCCCTCCTCCTTTCACCGTTATTCTTACATTTTAATCATCAATTCCTGACGTGTCCTTCAGGTGAAACCAAAGAAACCTCTGAAAAAAACAAAAAAAAACAAAAAAACACCCCACATCCGTTACCTTTACCCATAACATTCTTAAACCTACTCCTTCTTTGGTTACCCCTGTGACTCTATATTCAATCCATTTCATTGTGTTCACATTGTTTCAACATTCCATATTTTCCTTTTCTTTTCCCCCTCTCAATGTGTCAAACTCCCCCCTCCCTCCACCCCCATGCCCCACACTTATACCTGTGTCAATATTCTCTTTCCCCCTTCGTGCCTACAGATTACATGTGTTCTCCTCCCCTCTTTTATGGGGATATAGTGATCGAAATAGGGCATAGCCCAAACGGTAAAGGCGGGAAGGAGAAAAAACCAAAAAAACAAAAACAAAACCCCCCACATCAAATAATCCAACAACACCAAAAATTACATTCCCCATTACCCTCACCCATAACATTCTTAAACCTACTCCTTTAATTACCCCCTTAATTCTATATCCACTCCATTTCATTGTGTTCACATTGTTTCAACATTCCACATTTTTCTTTTCTTTTCCCCCCTCTCAATGTGTCAATTCCCCCCCTCCCTCCACCCCGTGCCCCGCGCTTATACCTGTGTCAATATTCTCCTTCCCCCTTTGTGCCCACAAATTACATATGTGTTCTCCTCCCCTTTTTATGGGGATATAGTGATTGAAAGAGGGCATAGCCCCAGAAGTGAAGGCAGGAAGGAGAAAGAGAAAAAAAAAAAAAAAAAGGGGGAAAAACACTCAAACCTCCCCTCCCTCAATCCTCAGCAATAGATGGGCGAGTCAAGGACTCACCTCGAACCACCCTCCCCACTCTCACCACCATTCCTGGCTGAAGCTGGCGTGTCGTCAGCCACCTCTGAGCCTGCCCCTGCAGAGATGACAGAATCTCTGCCCCAGTGTGGCTCCTGTCCCCTAAGCAGACCAACTCAAGCACCGCATGGCATCTTTTTGCCTGAGTGCTTGCGTAGCCCCTAGAATGCCTACAGAGCACCGCTGGTTCTGAGGACAAATCTACACAGGAAGAGGCCATAGAGGAAGAAGAAGAGGAGGGGGTGGAGGAGAGAGTTGTGGCAGAATCACCACTACCAGCATTTTGGAGGTGTGGTGGCGGAACAAGCTCCAACAATACTGCACCCTGTCCTGCATCCTTCCCAGCTGCCAGTAGGGTCACCCAGTGTGCCGTGAAAGATAGGTAATGTCCATGCCTGCTGGACCATGAGGGTTGCCAGCCAGTACTGATCCCTCTCCTTGATACCACGAATCCGAGCGTCCTTTCGCAGGCTTTGCAGGATCAGGGAGGCCATGCAGCGTAGGTTTGCTGAGGCATTCGGTCAGGAGTCCTCTGGGTCACTAAGGACGACCTGATCCGCAGCCACCTCCTCCCAGCCACGTACAAGTCCATGGGTTTCTGGGGACTGTAAACGATCCCTTGAAGACTGCTGCTGATGATGAGTGCTAGGCTCCACCTCCATGCTGACACAATCCTCCTCCTTCTTCTCCTCCTCCTCCTCTTCCTGTGTGATCGGTGGGACCGCAGGAACACTTTCTGGATAAAGGGGGCCTTGAGAGGTAAGGAAGTCCTCCTCTCCCTCCCTCTGTACCCTGTCCATTATTCCACGCAGCGTGTGCTCCAACAGGTAGACAAGAGGGACAGTATTACTGATGCATGCACTGTCACTGCTCACCATCCTCGTGGCCTCCTCAAATGGTGACAGGACAGTGCATGCATCCTTGATCATGAACCACTGGCGTGGTGAAAAAAAGCCAAGCTCCCCTGACCTTGTCCTGGTGCCATAGTCGCACAGGTACTCATTGATGGTCCTCTGCTGCATGTGCAGCTGCTGCAGCATGGCCAACGTTGAGTTCCATCTGGTGGGCATGTCACAGATTAGGCAGTTCTTGGGCAGGTTGTACACCTTTTGGAGGTCAGCCAGCCGAGCACTGGCATTATATGACTGGCGGAAATGCACACAGACTTTCCTGGCCTGCCTCAGGAGATCCTGTAAGCCTAGGTACCTGCACAAGAACCGCTGCACCACCAAATTAAGGACGTGAGCCAAAAAGGAAACATGGGTAAAGTGTCCCTGTCAGAGGGCGGAGAGGAGGTTGGTGCCATTGTCGCAAACCACCATTCCTTTTTTTTAATAACAATTTTTTTATTTATTTATATCCTATTCCAATCATAAATACACTACAACTCTTTTGGACATTTCATCGTACTTACACAATATTACAAACAATCAATCTGTTGGGGGACTACAACCCAACACAAAACACAACAAACAAACAAACAAACAAAAAAAAAATTATTCCCCTTTCCCCTCCCCTTCCATTCCCCCTCCCTTCTCTCACATCACCTCCACCCGTAACATTCCATAATTACCCCCGTGATTCTATATTCAATCCAAATCAATATGTTCACAATATTTCAACCTTTAACAGTTTTTCCCCCATATCAATATATCATATTCCCCCCACCTCTACCCTCGCGCCTTCCACTTATACATGTGTTAATTCTCTCCCTCCTCCTTTCACCGTTATTCTTACATTTTAATCATCAATTCCTGACGTGTCCTTCAGGTGAAACCAAAGAAACCTCTGAAAAAAACAAAAAAAAACAAAAAAACACCCCACATCCGTTACCTTTACCCATAACATTCTTAAACCTACTCCTTCTTTGGTTACCCCTGTGACTCTATATTCAATCCATTTCATTGTGTTCACATTGTTTCAACATTCCATATTTTCCTTTTCTTTTCCCCCTCTCAATGTGTCAAACTCCCCCCTCCCTCCACCCCCATGCCCCACACTTATACCTGTGTCAATATTCTCTTTCCCCCTTCGTGCCTACAGATTACATGTGTTCTCCTCCCCTCTTTTATGGGGATATAGTGATCGAAATAGGGCATAGCCCAAACGGTAAAGGCGGGAAGGAGAAAAAAACAAAAAAACAAAAACAAAATCCCCCCACATCAAATAATCCAACAACACCAAAAATTACATTCCCCATTACCCTCACCCATAACATTCTTAAACCTACTCCTTTAATTACCCCCTTAATTCTATATCCACTCCATTTCATTGTGTTCACATTGTTCACATTGTTTCAACATTCCACATTTTTCTTTTCTTTTCCCCCCTCTCAATGTGTCAATTCCCCCCCTCCCTCCACCCCGTGCCCCGCGCTTATACCTGTGTCAATATTCTCCTTCCCCCTTTGTGCCCACAAATTACATATGTGTTCTCCTCCCCTTTTTATGGGGATATAGTGATTGAAAGAGGGCATAGCCCCAGAAGTGAAGGCAGGAAGGAGAAAGAGAAAAAAAAAAAAAGGGGGGAAAAACACTCAAACCTCCCCTCCCTCAATCCTCAGCAATAGATGGGCGAGTCAAGGACTCACCTCGAACCACCCTCCCCACTCTCACCACCATTCCTGGCTGAAGCTGGCGTGTCGTCAGCCACCTCTGAGCCTGCCCCTGCAGAGATGACAGAATCTCTGCCCCAGTGTGGCTCCTGTCCCCTAAGCAGACCAACTCAAGCACCGCATGGCATCTTTTTGCCTGAGTGCTTGCGTAGCCCCTAGAATGCCTACAGAGCACCGCTGGTTCTGAGGACAAATCTACACAGGAAGAGGCCATAGAGGAAGAAGAGGAGGAGGGGGTGGAGGAGAGAGTTGTGGCAGAATCACCACTACCAGCATTTTGGAGGTGTGGTGGGGGAACAAGCTCCAACAATACTGCACCCTGTCCTGCATCCTTCCCAGCTGCCAGCAGGGTCACCCAGTGTGCCGTGAAAGATAGGTAATGTCCATGCCTGCTGGACCATGAGTCAGCGGTAATATGCACCTTACCACTGACCGCCCTGCCCAACGAGGCCAAGAGATTGCCTTCCACATGTCGGTAGAGAGCCGGAATGGCCTTCCGAGTAAAGAATAGCCGTTTGGGAACCTGCCACTGAGGTACCGCATATTCCACAAATTCTCGAAAGGGGGCAGAGTCTACCAGCTGAAAAGGCAGCAGTTGGAGTGCTAGCAATTTAGCCAAGCTAGCATTCAGCCGCTGGGCATGTGGATGGCTGGGACCAAATTTCTTTCGCCGGTTTAGCAACTGGGGTAGGGAAATGTGCCTGCTACAATCGGACATTGGTGTAGCGATAGCAGATTGCCCGCAAGTACTTGGCACACTTAATTCTACACCTTCATTCCTCTCAGTGCAGGTTTCTGAGAGAACTGAAGGTATAGTGGGGTTGGAGATCCCAGCTCATGAGGAGCAAGGACAGGTCCACCTTGTTCTTTGGTGTGGGTCTTTTAAGTATGCTTGCCAACGGACTGCATGGGAGTTCGACATATGTCTGGTCAAGCATGTGGTGCCCAAGTGGCTGCTGTTTTGGCCACGCTTGATACGCTTCAGACATATGTTGCAAACAGCAACGGTGCGATCTGCTGCACACATCTCAAAATTAGGCCCACACCAAAGAACTTTAGGAAAAACGTGCAAAGTCAGCAGCGCCCTGCACATGCGGAGCTTTGCGGTGTGATGCAGTGGGTTGGCTGCCCTTAAGCTGACCCCTGGAGGGTATTCTGCCTCGTTGAAGATGTGCCTCCTCCTCATCCTTCTCCTCCTCCTCCTCTCTCCTATCAGGCACCCACATAGAGTCAGTGACCCCATCATCCCCTCCCTCCTTGTCACTGGAGCAAACCTGGCAGTATGCTGCAGCTGGGGGAACATGACTGCCAGTTTGTTGTCCTTCTTAGGCACCCCCTCTCTCTGGGCTCACGTTACTGCATTCCTCAATCTGGGTACCATCATCGGAGCCTTCACAATGCTGCGCATCCTCCTGCAAGCATGTACCCAACACTGTGGTTGAACAGTTCGGGGGACTCCTCAGGGCATGATGGTGGGGCTAGGGAAAGAGTGACTGATGACATTGAGCCAATGGAAGAGGCTGCTTTGGCAGCTGCATTGGCAGCCAAAGTACTCTGAGCCTGGGTGACAGAGGATGAGGAAGATGAGGACGGCTTGGTCATTCACTCTACCAACTCTTCTGCATGTTATGGCTCAACACGGCCAACTGCCAAAAAAAGGACAAGCGTGCCCCACTGCCACATGCTGAGGATGCACCGTGTCCACGACCAGCAATGTTGGCTGCAGACACAGAGCCTGCTTGCCCTCTTTTAGTGGCCTGTGAGCGTCTACCTCTCCTTGTTGGCCTTCCAGACATACTATATTTGATTTATTTGTAATGTATTTGAATAGGTACACCAGGAATGGCCTGCAGTGAGATGTAGCTGCACACAGCTGGGATGTATATTTATACTGATTCTGAATATAGTGCAGCTAACTGAATGAACTGCCTGCCTGTAGTATATTAGGAACAGAACAACAGGAACGGTCCGCAGTGAGATCTAGCTGCACAGGATACAGTACTCAATGTATAAAGCAGCTAACTGAATTAACTGCCTGCCTGTAGTATATTAGGAACAGAACAGCAGGAACGGTCTACAGCGAGATCTAGCTGCACAGGATACAGTACTGAATATACTGCATCTAACTGAATGAACTGCCTGCCTGTAGTATTTTAGGAACAGAACAACAGGAACGGTCTGCAGCGAGATCTAGCTAAACTGGATACATTATACTGAATATACTGCAGCTAACTGAATGAACTGCCTACTTGTAGTATATTAGGAACAGAACAAAAGGAACGGTCTGCAGTGAGATCTAGCTGCACAGGATACAGTACTCAATATATACTGCAGCTAAATGAATGAACTGCCTGCCTGTAGTATATTAGGAACAGAACAACAGGAACGGTCTGCAGCGAGATCTAGCTGCACAGGATACAGTACTGAATATACTGCAGCTAACTGAATGAACTGGCTGCCTGTAATATATAAGGAACAGAACAACAGGAATGGTCTGCAGCGAGATCTAGCTGCTCAGGATACAGTACTGAATATACTGCAGCTAACTGAATGAACTGCCTGCCTGTAGTATATTGGGAACAGAACAGGAACGGTCTGCAGCGAGATCTAGCTGCACAGGATACAGTACTGAATATACTGCAGCTAACTGAATGAACTGCCTGCCTGTAGTATATTAGTAACAGAACAACAGGAACGGTCTGCAGTGAGATCTGGCTAAACTGGATCAACTGCCTGCCTGAAGTAGATTACAAATATTACAGCAGGAACGGTCTGCAGTGAGATCTAGCTAAACTGGATCAACTGCCTGCCTGAAGTAGATTAGAAACAGTACAGCATGAACGGTCTGCAGTGAGATCTAGCTAAACTGGATCAACTGCCTGCCTGAAGTAGATTACAAATAGTACAGCATAAATGGTCTACAGTGAGATCTAGCTAAACTGGATCAAATGCCTGCCTGAAGTAGATTAGAAATAGTACAGCAGGAAGGGTCTGCAGTGAGATCTACCTAACTGAATAAACTGCCTGCTCAAAGTAAATGAAATTACACACTCTCTCTCTCTATCTCTCTATAACGCCAGCAACACACTACACAGGGCCCATGTGCAGGCGGCCTTATATAGTGTGGGGCATGTACTTAACCCCCTGAGCCATAATTGGCCAAAGGCACCCTGCCTTTGGTCAATTCTGGCTCTGTTTGCTTACGGCGCTGTGATTGGCCAAAGCATGCAGGTCATAGTGCATGCTTGGCCAATCATCAGCCAGCAAACCACTGCGATGACACAGTGCATTATGGGCCGTGACGCACCGCTCAAATTTGGCACGAACGTTCCATAATGTTCGATCTTCGTCGAACGATCGAACAGCCGATGTTCGAGTCGAACTCACGTTAGACTCAAACTCAAAGCTCATCCCTAGTCTTGGCCACCGTTCTGCAGCTCAGTTTCAGGGTCTTGGTAATCTTCCTTATAACCTAGGCAAGTGATGACGTACCTTGGCACCTCAGATGTTTTGGAACTACATTTCCCATGATGCTCATGCACTCTGCAGTGTAGTTGAGCATCATGGGAAATGTAGTTACAAAACATCTGGGGTACCAAGTTTTTCACCATCACTGGCCTAGGCCATCTTCATGTAGATCAGCAATTCTTTTTTTCAGATCCTCAGAGTTCTTTGCTATGAGGTGCCATGTTGAACTTCCAGCAGGGGCGGACTGATAACTCATGGGGCCCCCGGGCAATAGGAGATTATGGGGCCCCCAGGCAATCAGAGATTATGGGGCCACACAGTATGCACACACAGTATACAATCACACAGTATACACATACATGTAAACACAGTATACACAGACAGATGTAAAAAAAAACACAGATTAATACATACTATCCATGGTTTTACTGAGGCTGGTAACCCTGATGGGGCCCCCTAGTGGCTCAGGGCCCTCGGGCAGTGCCCGAGTGGCTCAATGGTCCGTCCGCCCCTGACTTCCAGTGACCAGTATGAAAGAGTGAGAGTGTTAACACCAAATTTAACACACCTGCTCCCCATTCACACCTGAGACCTTGTAGCACTAACAAGTCACATGATACCGGGGAGGGAAATTGGCTAATTGGGCCCAATTTGAACATTTTTACTTAGGGGTGTACTCACTTTTGTTGCCAGCGGTTTAGACATTAATGGCTGCGTGTTGAGTTATTTTGAGGGGACAGCAAATTTACACTGTTATACAATTTGTACACTCACTACTTTACATTGTAGCAAAGTGTAATTTCTTCAGTGTTGTCACATGAAAAGATATAATAAAATTTTTACAAAAATGTGAGGGGTGTACTCACTTTTGTGATACTCCATATTCCGATCGCATACGTTCCTGGTATAAGCTCTCAAAGGTTTGGGTGCTGCAGCAACAACCAGCTAGAAACTGGTTTAACCCCTTGCCGACCAGCCACCGTCATTTTACTGTGGTAGGTCGGCACGGATCGGTATAGCGTGCACGTGCCCGCTGCACAGCGGGGGTGCCGATGCTCGTGGCCAATGGTTGCAATGACCGCCAGCCACGAGCGATCGCGGGCACGAGAGGCAGAACAGGGAAGTGTGTGTGTAAACACACACACATCCCTGTTCTGTTTTGTGAGGCGTGACAGATCGTGAGTTCCTATTAGCTAGGAACCACGATCTGTCACTCCCTCTAGGTCAATCCCCTCCCCCTACAGTTAGAAACACACCTAGGTCACCCCTAGTGTTAACCCCTTCCCTGCCAGTGCCATTTTTACAGTAATCATTGCATTTTTATAGAACTGATTGCTGTATAAAGGCCAATGGTCCCAAAAATGTGTCAAAAGTGTCCGATGTGTCCACCATAATGTCCCAGTCCCGATAAAAATCACTGCCATTACTAGTAAAAAAAAAAAAAAATAATAAAAATGCTATAAATGTATCCCCTATTTTGTGGACGCTATAAACTGAGAAAAAATTAGCTTTTTTTTTTTTAAAAAATGGGGATATTTATTATAGCAAAAAGTACAAAGTATTGCGTCTTTTTTATTGTTGCTTTTTTTCTGTTTTTGGAGCAAAAAATTAAAATTGCAGAGGTGACCAAATACCACCAAAAGTAAGCTCTGTTTGTGGGAAAAAAGGACCTCAATTTTGTTTGGGTGCAACGTCGCACGACCGTGCTATTAACAGTTAAAGCGACGCAATGCCGAATTGCAAAAAAAATGGCCCGGTCATTCATCAGCCAAATCTTCCGGGGCTGAAGTGGTTAAAGTCACATTGGAAATATTTGCCGGCACACCATGCATTGACAAGAAAGCGTCCCAAAAATTTTTTTTTATTGCATGATCACATCACAGAGCAGTGCAACGTTTCTGAGTCACGCAGGACCCCTTCGTACTTTTGTGAGATACTGTATATATGGGAGATGCTTAAGCGTTTTGGCTTTGGTAACATCTTTTGTGACTGGGTTAAGCTTTTATATATGTGCCCTAGAGCCTCTGTTCGAGTCGATAGGAGAATGTCAGGTTCCTTTCCATTGTTTTGTGGAACCAGCTAAGGGTGTGCATTATCACCTCTTCTGTTTTTATAAGCTGTAGAGCCCCTTGCGGCCCTGCTGTGACAAACTGCAAGGGTGAAGGGGTTCTGTAGAGGAAAATAGGAAAAAAAACAGCTCTGTATACAGATGATATACTGTTATACTTAGCTGACACCCAGGTATCATTATCTACTGCAATGTCTGTTATAGAGAAGTTTGGTACTGTGTCTAGTCTCACAATAAACTGGAATAAGTCTATATTACTGTAGCACCCTCTGGTGTGCTAGAAGGATAATGTATGTTTTTTTGTGAGAGTAGGTAGATTTCCAGGTTTGGGTGTGTTTTGATCTTGGTTGGGAGTGGCTCAGAGTAGAGCTGGGTGACTCACAGGCAGAATCACCAAGACCTCCCACTTCTTTCCAAAATGTTCTAGTGTTTTCTGTAAAGGAAGGAGGAGAGGGGAGGTGGTGCTGTCTGATGTGTTCTAAGGAGCCCTGACCAATCCCCAATCTGGATTGGCAGGGGGCAAGCCTCCTTAACCACTTCAGCCCTGGAAATATTTGCCCCCCTTAATTACCAGGCCATTTTTTGTGATATAGCACATGCGCCGCTGTACCCAAACAAAATTAACGTCTTTTTTTACTCACAAATAGAGCTTTCTTTTGGTGGTATTTAATCACCTCTGGGTTTTTTTTTGCACTGTAAACAAAAAAAGACCAACAATTTAAAAAAAAAAATATTTTACTTTCTGCTGTAATACATATGCCAAAAAAATATATAAAAAAACAAATTTATTCATCAGTTTAGGCCGATATATATTATTCTTCATATTTTTGGTAAAAAAAAAATTGCAATAGGCATATATGGATTGGTTTTCGCAAAAGTTATCGTCCTTTTTTACTCACAAATAGAGTAAAACAAACTAAGAGATAGATTTAGTCTACAAACTAAGGGATAGATTTAGGGATTTTTTTTTATTGTTTTTACTGGTAATGATGGTGATCTGCAATTTTTAGTGGGACTACAACATTGCAGCAGACAAATATGACCCCAAATGACACTTTTTGGGGACCAGTGACATTATTACATTGATCAGTGCTATAAAAATGTACTGATCAATGTAAAAATGACACTGGCAGGGAAGGGGTTAACACTAGGGGGCGATCAAGGGGTTAAGTGTGTTTCCTGGGTGTGTTCTAACTGTAGGGGGGTGGGCTTACTGGAACATGACAGAGATCACTGGCAGGTCATCTAGCAGGGGAATCGCCTTATTTACATAGGCAGTTCCCCGTTCTGCCTCTCCTCACCACAATCGCTGGTCACCGGCGGACATTGAGTCCGCGGGACCTGCGAGCATGCTCCGGTGGCATGCCCACTATCCTCCTTGCAGGGACCAACATACAGGTACGTCGGTTCACGCAGCAGAGCCGACCTGCTGCAGTATATCTGCATGAGCTGGTCGGCAAGGGGCCGGATGCCTGAATAGGGGGTGGCTACAGCGGACATGGATAGATTCATGCAATGCATAAATCTATCCATTTTACATAGCGGGGGTGCCTGGAGAGAGGGGCAGCACCTGTGCGCCCTTAATGGACGCGCCACCACTGGGTTTTACTCAATCCTACTTTTGGGGATTGGATTCGGGAAATGGATAAATATGTAATGTTTGAAAAATACACTTCTTTCAATACAATGCCTTTCAGAAGTTTGAAAGGATATGGCAAAAATGGATAGATGGATTAAATTCTAATTTCAGTTTAAATCCATTTATAAAGACTGGATATGTTTTTAGTAGAGGGGAAAGGCCTGTTGCAGAAATGTTTCCTTATATACTATCTTTACCGGAGTATTACTGAATATTTTTTTGAATATCTTGGGAAAATTAGATGATAGTGTATTAAATGTACTGATGCTCATACTGCTTGGTGTGGTGATTTTTTTTGTTATTGGCTGTTTTTGCCTTTCTTTTTTTTTTTGTGTTATTGTTTATTAGTTCTAAAAACGTTTTAAAAAAACTGAATTAAAAAAAATATACACATGGAAAGAAGCGCCTCATTTTATTTGTCATAGCTTCCATGGAAATTTAAACACAAAGATTTAGCAGTGGGATATCAATGAAAATAATTAATATAGCCACCCTGCTCTAAGCAGGAGTGATTGTCAAAATTTAGTCTGCTGGGAGGTAAAAACAGCCCAAGCTGATTTGTATTCAGTGCTCATTTGGCCTTCCCCTAAACTGAGTGTCACTGTTGCTTCTCCCTGCTGCCAGTGGGTGTCACAGCTATTTCTGACAATAGATTGATAGGTCACAGTAATACTTATGAATATGTATGTTCTCTCTGGCCATCCACTAGGAGTTTTATTGCCAGTGGTGCATGCTAGGAGAGAACAACAACAACAAAAAAAAAATTTGGGACTGACTTGATGTGTGTCACTTCCCCTGGGGGTTAGGCCTGTAGAGTGTATTAGGTCTTACATGTTCTTGCTACCCTGTTTCCCCGAAAATAAGACCTAGTGTGATTGTCGATGATGGCTGTATTATAAGCCCTACCCCCCAAATAAGCCCTAGTTAAAGTTCTTGTAGGTCTTATTTTCAGGGTAGGGCTTATTTTCAGGGAAACAGGGTAGGGCTTATTTGGGGGGTAGGGCTTATATTGCAGCGATCACCGACAATCACGATAGGTCTTATTTTCGGGGAAACAGGGTAATGGAGGCCTGGATTTGGGATACAAGCTGTCCTGCCTGGAAGAAGGGGGACGATGCCTAGTCATCTTGAGAGCCAGAAGCCTGGGATGGAATCTCTGCTGGAGAGAAGAGCATGATCGATCTGCAGGGAATTGGTACTCTCCTGGATGAAAGCACAGAGAAGTCTGTTATCCAGCTGGATTGAGCTATTCCACAGTGTTTCCGGTGTCAGTTTGAAAGTCCTTAACACTGTACTAGCTGGAAATGTATTGGCATCTGTAAGTGTTGGTATGAACAATATATCTGTACCCCTAGCCCATTCTCTCTGAGAGTTGTCAAAGCAATATATCCTTTGGGTGCCAGTCATTTTTTAAGTTTTCAATCTTTCTCAATCGCCATTACTAGCTATACATTCAACCCTATTCTGTTCTCTTCCATTCTCTCCACACAGTTTGGTTTTGGCCAGATCTCGCTATTCTCACAGTGTTGTAAATTACATATTCCTGACCACTGCACTCTGTAAGGCTCACACTGAGGAGTTTAAAAAATGCCCATAAAACATCTAGCGCTACTGTTGGGTTTCACACGCGCTTTTACCACGTTAGTGCTAAAATTAGCGCTAGTGTGTTTTGATGCACTTTTGAAGCGTTAGCATTAGCTTACAATCCCACCCCATTACAGCACATCCTGTACACTTCCTGGTATTTCGTGGGTGAAGAGACTGAACAAAGAGAAGATCGAGTTTACTGAGCTGCTGTTACTTTTTGTGCTAATGTTTTGAGAACATATCTTGAAACAGAGGCAGGAATGTCACTATTGGATCTATCCCATCCTACAAACGCACTCCTCAAGAGGACAATTTGTGCTGCTCTATCAGGACTTGAGAGAGCACCCAGTAAAGTTCAGAAATTACACACGGATGAGCATGGCAACGTAAGTGATAATATCCCATCTCATTGAGACTATTCCCAAATCCCTAATCCCTAAAATCACTTCTACTAGTCCCCAATCCCTAACCCTAATCCCACCCCACTTGTCCCAAAGCCCTAATCCTAACCCTAATACCACCCCCACTAGTCCCAAATCCCTAACCCTAACCCTAATCCCGCCCCCCACTAGTCCCTAATCCATAACCCTAACCCCAGCCCCACTAGTCCCAAATCCCTAACCCTAATCCTAATCCCGCCCCCACTAGTCCCAAATCCTTAACCCTAACCCTAATCCCGCCCCCACTAGTCCCAAATCCCTAACCCTAATGCCTAATCCCACTTCTACTAGTCCCAAATCCCTAACCCTAACTCTAATCCAATTTGAGTTAGGATTGTCATAGAGTAAGCATAAGGTTAGGTTTTGTTAAGTTAGTATAGGTTTATCTGTGGGATTAGCATAATGTTCATGTTAACACAGTGTTGTGTTTGGATTATGGTTAGCAGTGGATTTTCTAAAGCTTTAAATTCAATTTTCAAATTTAATTTCAATTTTCCTATTTCCTTTACCAGATTTGACTTTCTGCTTGACATCTTTACCCCTGACTTGTTAAGACAGGATACCAATTTCGGGGTGGCAATATCACCATGTGAATGTTTACTTATAATGCTAAGGTATGTATGTATGAATAATTAATAAGTGCACATTTAAACAAGTAATAAAACGGCCATCAAAATATTTGTCAAAAATTATATATTTATTATTGTATATATATTAACAAAAATGCACAACATTTGTAAAACACAAAACATTTTATGATATACCATCAACATGTGCATTATTACGAAAACATTCTATCAACCAATGTAAAACTTTACAAAAAAAGATATCAAACAAAAACTGTCACAGATTATGATAGGTGGGAGGAGGATGGTGTGTCTCCTCTAGAGGGGTGGGAGGAGGAGGTTGAACATGTTGAAAATATTGCTGCATTTCGTAAGCTCCTCCATGAAAACGAGGTTGGTTAAACCTTTGGGACGTGATTTGAAATCTGGAAGTTGTAGCAGATGGGTATGTGTGTGAGCATGAGGTACCTGGACCATCGTACGTCCCTTAAAACTGATTAGCAATGTTGCTCTCATATGGTGCATCTCTGTTTTGTGCAGATTGCTGCTGGTAGTACTGAATGAGACGCTTTACTTCAGAGCGCATCTCACATTGATAATCGGATGATACTTTGGCCATTTGAGGAACCAGGCTTCTGGCAAAGGACTCCAATTCTGATCCATCTTTTTGTTGTTTGTTAAACAATTGTTTAACAACATCTAGGAAGTCCTAGTTGTTTTGTTAGTTTCCTTAGTTTATTTCTGTTGGTGGGCAATGTTGCTTCTGGTGTTTCAGCTTTAGTTTCATTTATTTGCGAATTGTCTGCAGCATCTAATTCGTCGATCTTCTCTGAATCCTTAGGGTCCTCTTTACTTTCAGACTCCATATTACTTTCTGTAAATAGAAAAATAGACAATTTGTAAAACTTGGTAAAAATGTTGTTATACCGTACACTCCTAAAAATAAAAATGTAATATTAGACAATTCTATCTAAATAATCAAATTTACCTAAATGTTGTTATACTTACGGTCTCATCTCTATGACGGGCTTCAGGAAAATGAGCTCCTCATAGTGACAATACACTATCCCTTTTCTCTTCCCACCAGAACCACTCCGTATCTTAGTTTGTAGATTGTGTTCTCTCCTATAGTTATCCTTCATAGTCTTCCACCTTTTCTTTATTAGTCGTACAGAAAAAAATACGATTTTTTGTTTTTATTACAGATATCTTCCCACAGGAAATAACTATACATCATTACATTATGAATTCAGAACAGGAATGTCGAAAATTGGAGAAATTGTGAAGCTAACATGTGATGCTATTTGGACTTTGCCTATTCCAAATAAAGAGAAATGTAATGATGTTGCTAATCAGTTCTCGAGCAAAATAAACTTTCCAAACTGCCTGGGAGCAATTGATGGAAAACACATTCGGCTAATAAAACCCTGTCACAGTGGTAACTGATATAATTACAAAAAATATTTTTCTGTTGTTCTAATGGCTGTGGTTGATGCAGACTATAAATTCCTATTTATTGATGTAGGAGCATTTGGGAGTTCTGCAGACTCTTCTGCTTTACTAAATTTGGGACGCATCTTCAATCTAATCGACTTGATTTGCCTGAAAACTGACCATTACCTGCTACAGAAAGTCCATATATGCCATTTGTTTTCGTGGCTGATGAGGCTTTCGCTATCAATGAACATTTAATGAAGCCCTACTCACGGAGGAATCTTGACACCCAGAAGAGAATCTTCAATTATCGTATCTGTCAGGCACATAGGCTGGTTGAATGTTCCTTTGGCATTCTTGCCAACAAATGGCAAATATTCCATAAACCTATCAATCTCAAGGTCAAAAATGCATGCAAATTAATAAAGACAGCATATGTGTTGCACAATGTGGTAAGGAATAGAGATGGCATCAATTTTGAGAACACATTGTCTCTTTTTTTATGAGCCCTGCTGGAGCAGTAAATTGGCAAGGAAATATGATTTAAATCTTTGATGTATCAAATAAAAATGATCATTACTATGTTTCATTGAATATTTTCTCTTGTTTGCAAGTATATACTTACAAAAATAATTGCATATTGTTATCGATTCTAAATATTTGTTTATTGCTGTATTGATTAAAGACAATAAAAACATGTTTACTTTGATGTTGTTTCTACTTTCTTTAGGAGTTCAATAATAACAATAATATACATGAACTTACAATGACTTTTGTTTGGAGATTTGGCACTACAAGGACTGGGATTAGGGTTAGGGATTAGGGACTAGTAGAAGTGGGATTAGGGTTAGGGTTAGGGATTTGGGACTAGTAGAAGTGGGTTTAGAGATTAGGGACTAGTAGAAGTGGGATTATGGTTAGGGTTAGGGATTAGGGACTAGTAGAAGTGGGATTAGAGTTAGGGATTTTGGACTAGTAAAAGTGGGATTAGGGTTAAACTTTTGTGTTTTGGCACTATTCTGACTGGAATTAGGGATAAACTTTTGTGTTTTGGCACTATTATGACTGGAATTAAGGTTAGTTATGGGGTTTGGGATTAGCGGGAGTGGCAGTGAGAATCACACTCCCGCTTATCTGACAAGGATTATGGGATATGTACTCATTTTTGGAGGCTTTTTGTTTTCTTGTAAGCTCACTGTCAGGACCTTGGTAGGAGACCGAGTTGCTGAGAGGGCTCCCCTTGCGGCCGAGTGCAGCACAACCCTGAATATGGTATAGGGATGTGGTGCTCACAGAAGCACGGGTTGCCTGGAAGTAGGAGCCGGTGTTGGTGGCTTGATAGAGAAAGTCCGTAGAGGCAACGTGCTTAGGGTCCAAGGAGGGGACCAATGGAAGTCCAATAAGAAAATCAGAAGCCAGGCCAGGGGGTCAAACACAGTAAGCAGTCCGAGAATCAAAGCAACAAGTCCAGGTACAGGAGACAGAGGAATGCGGAGTCCGTTTAGCCAAGCCGGGGTCAGATGCAGGAAGCAGACAGGGAAAGTCAGAAGCAAGCCAGTTGGATAAGCCAGGAGGTCCAGAGGAGTCGATAACAAGCTGGGTCGGTACACAGGAAGTCAGGACAACAGGAATCACAATCACAGGAACACAGGAAGAGCTGACGATAATCCAGCAATGTGGCACTGTCAGTGGGATGTGTAGCCTCCCTGGTGGTTTTCCCGAGTGTGGCTCGGGGTTAAAATTCAGGACCATTAGCGGTAACCCCGAGCCACACTCGGGACTGCATCGCAGGATCCTGGTGCCTCCTTACTTACCTTGTCCCCGGGATCCTGCGATGTCCCCCGCAGTGTCCGCGGGCTGTGTCCTGTTCCGAAGCCTCTCTGTGCCAGGCTCCGTTCCCTGCGAGCGTCGCAACGCACGGGGGCGGAGCCTGGCGGCAAATTCAAAAAAATGTAAAAATCATAACACATACAGTACTGTAATCTTACAGATTACAGTACTGTATGAAATCATTTCACATCCCCTTTGTCCCCAGTGCTCTGGCCCATGCCCTGCATGCAGTTTTATATTGCATATACTGTTCTTTCTGCCTGGAAACTGGAGATTGTCCATAGCAATCAAAAAGTGTCCCTTTACGTCAAAACTGGCTTTAGACCAGCTAGAAAACAGCGATAGTAAATTAGAACACTTGCAGAATTGAGCGATAGTGAATCGTGTGGAAATTTATTTTATTACTATTTATTTTTATTTTTTTTAATTTTTTTTTTTTTTATTATATTATAATTTATGTTTTTGTGTTTCAAACTTTATCATACCCGGGATATCTACTAGACTCTTGTTTGGACAGATTTAAGTGTGTTATTGTTAAGAATTACAGGCCTACAATATAAAACGCCAAATTTCCATGCAAAATAATTGTACCGCTTTCAGCACCTAAAATCAGAAAGAATCATACCACCAGGGAGGTTAAATAGACAAGGCGTAGTATCACGTCGTACGCACACCGTTCCGTTCATGCGTTCGTAACATCGCGACGTTGCTACGCACGCGCACTCGTCCGAATGTGGCGCCAGGCGTCCGCCTAGTAGAAACATTGCACACCCGTGTGCGTTGATGTGCGTTAGCGCGACCTTGCCTGTGCTGGTTTGCTAGCCTATTTCCCTGACACTCACTCCAGTCCTCAATATGATGTTCAGCAATGGCATACCATCCTAGACTTTTTGCTGCGATTGGCATACCAGGGATTTTTGGTGTCCCAAAGTTCAGGGTGGTCCCGCACTGATTGAATAAACTCCTCTGGTTCTATTGCTGCTGCTGAATTGAATCCGGATGGTCTTGCCACATTTTGTCCACTGTTTTGCATCCGGTTATCTGCAGCATCCATGCTCTCTTGTCTCTCCTCAACACCTCTCAACAGGATTTCCTGGATCCCAGCATCCTACACTGCACTGCGGTCATGTGACCTTCCCACAGCTTCAGGGTGGTTTTCAGGTGCTTTTAAGGCACTTTTAAAGCGTTTACCATTCATTTCACTGGACTTGGGCATTTTTGAAGCTCTTTTTTTAGCGCTTTAAACAAGCGCCAAAGATGCTGCTTGCAGGACTTTTCCCCACGCCCCGCCAGCGCAATGCCCCAGTGTGAAAGCATCCATTGAGATGAATGGGAGGCAGTTTTCAGACGCTTTACAAGCGCTATTTTTAGCGCTAAAGTGCCTGAAAAGCGCCTCGGTGTGAAAGTAGCCTAAGCTGTGCTGTACTGTACATACTCCTGACTGCTGTCTGTAAGCTTTGCATGCACAACATTATCAAAATGTCCCTCTGTTGGATGTGATATTTTGGAGGTGTACCTTCCTCTCCTTGTGACCCACAGATAGGCCCTTCCGTTCAGAAAAGCCCTTTTATCCCGCACTTTTGTTTTTATCCTTTTTGGTCAAAATTTGTTTATTAAATACTTCTTGGTAATTTTTCAACTTCTGTTCATATTCCTCAGATTTGCCACTGGAACATAAGGGTGTTTGAGAATCCCGCAGGGCAGTTTTCCAACATAACGACCCCAAACACACCTCCAAGACGACCACTGCCTTGCTAAAGAAGCTGAGGTTAAAGGTGATGGGCTGGCCAAGCATGTCTCCAGACCTAAACCCTATTGAGCATCTGTGGGGCATCCTAAAACAGAAGATGGAGGAGAGAAAGGTGTCTAACATCCACCAGCTCCATGATGTCATCATGGAGGAGTAGAAGAGGACTCCAGTGGCAATCTGTGAAGCGCTAGTGAACTCCATGCCCAAGAGGGTTAAGGCAGTGCTGAAAAATAATGGGGGCCACACAAAATATTGACACTTTGGGCCTGATTTGGACATTTTCACTTAGGGGTGTACTTACTTTTGTTGCCAGCAGTTTAGACATTAATGGCTGTGTGTTGAGTTGTTTTGAGGGGACAGCAAATTTACACTGTTAGGCCTCTTTCACACGGACGGCTGTTCTGCCGCTGTTAAAAGTATGTTTTGTCATTTTGAAATTCCAAGACTCCAGGCACAGTGATCACTTGCAATTGTACAGTGCGATTAGCAGTGTTTATATGTGTATACATGCGGCTGTGTTTAGCTGCATTGGAACATTCTTGCCATTTCTGATGTGCTTCCTGTTGTTTTTCTTTCCTTGTTGACGCTGCTGTCCGCAGGTGAAATAGTACCTGTTGTACCTGTGGTTATGTACAAATAGCTTCACTAAATCGGTCCTGGACGCAGTCAAATTGATTTTTTCTAACTGCACAAAACCCCATGTAATCAAACTATCGCTAAACACAGTGTGTGAATGGGACCGTAAAAAAAGCATTGTGTGAGTTTAGCTGCGGTAGATAACTTCATCTATCTGCAGCTAAAAGCTGAATTCTATCTGCCCATGTGAAAGGGGCCTTATACAAGCTGTACAGTCACTACTTTACATTGTAGCAAAGTGTAATTTCTTCAGTGTCGTCACATGAAAAGATATAATAAAATATTTACAAAAATATGAGGGGTGTACTGTATGTAGATCATAGATTAGGGGGTCAGATTGGTATAACTTCTGTGCAATATATGCAGGTTATATGGCCCTGCTGCTATACATGTTTTAATTGTTTTTTTTAGTGTTTTAGCAATATAGTGTGTACATGTATTTTGAAATATGAATTAATAAAATATTTAAGTTTTAATTCTACCT
The DNA here is from genome assembly GCA_037952835.1 of Lithobates septentrionalis. NCBI lineage: Eukaryota > Metazoa > Chordata > Amphibia > Anura > Ranidae > Lithobates > Lithobates septentrionalis. The sequence goes on along the minus strand of JBBDGP010000042.1, from coordinate 7,532,203 downwards.
TGTAATCTGTGGTTAGCATTGGCGTGCCAGCCTTCATCCAAGGCCTATATATCTTGTTCCCCTTGTTATTATTTATTTATTATACTCTTATTTATCCATGTGATGTTGACACAGAATGTATACCTGAATTAATATCTAATATGTGCATTCATATAACTAAAAACTTTTTACCCAGAGTTCCCAGGAAAAAATCTTGGCAGTGCAAACGCTTCCTGAGTAGGAATGAGATTTGAAGTCTAAGCTTCCATGGGTTCAAGGTAAATCCTGTGGGTTTCAGATTCCTGGTTCTCGCAAATTACGGTGAATTTGTTGGGCTGATTCTTTTTAACTATAATGCACAACCGGTGGTCTTTAAACTTGGATCAGCTAGTTCAGAAGGGCCAATAATGGGGTCTTTGTGGTCATATTTTTTATAATATGTTTTGCTTTGATACATATCCCCCATGGCAGTGCCCAACTTCCCATGCATTTTTTTCTACAGTAATTTGCCTATTAGCCCTAAAAAAGGCCAGAGCTTACTAACAAGATTTGCCCTCCACATACTTCAATGGGATTCAATGCTAAGTTTGTGTTTTTTGGATTTGAGGCAGGATTTGCAGAACCCCTGGTAAATAATCCTGGAAAAATTAGCCCATCCCTGTTTCTCAGTGCTCAAGTGCTCTCAGTGGTTTAGGCAGGGAAGAAAGGAACCTGTTGCTCCACCATCCTCTGAACTTATACTTCTGGATGAGATACTGCGTGACATCTTTGAATGTTGCTGAAACCTAGAATGTAAATATTACTAAAAAAATCATCATTTACAAACCAACTTGGGGGTGGACTACCTACTTGTTCTTTAAGGGAGGCAGGTAGGTGGAACATAACCACACCAGGGTCCCATTAGTATTGGGCACTGAGGCTATAGGAGGGGAACATGTTTATTTGTGAATATTCTTCCCATAGCAGATGTGGACTGGTATCAACATATCAGGGGGGCTGCAAGCTAGTAGCTAAACATATGACCTATTAGACTTCTAAACCTATTATAGAGGCCTCTATATACAGTATGCGCTCAGTAGCATAATATAATCACTACACTTAGGCATCATCCTGTAACATAATTTCTGAAATCACTAGAGTTCTCATCTGTTGGAGCAGGTCTGAGCTTAGGCTCTCTGCCTTGTCCTGCTCTGTATCAACAGATCACTGCAATAATGATCTACAGCTTGCTTTTAACAATAAGGAGCTGCTTACTATTATAGGATATGTGTTGTAGCAGAGGTTCATGGAGTGGGTGCTAGTTTAGGTGAGGGGGCACCTTGAAGAAAAAAAAACAAAACATAATTAAATCAAAAAAGGTACTCTTTTTTTGCCCAGTAACATTCAGGTCCCAGTTAACAACCTATTATAAACCTGTGGAAGCAGTCACATGGTATCATTTCCCATTTGTTCTGTCAGCTCAATTTGTTAAAAATGGGGGAAAAGCTCTCTTAAACGAATTATGAACTTTGATTTGGAGTTACCGCTCTGTCATGCTTGGGTGTGTCAGGCAATGTCTCTTCTTGTTGAGCTACCTGGAATGCTGAAATCAAAAATTCTTATCTCAATGCCCAGTTTGGTAGCTATGATGGTGCCACATCCCGGTAAGTAGATATAGAAAGGAGATTTATGGAAATAACTTTTGGAAAGGCACCATTATGTCAAGTATATAACAATACAAATATAATTTTATTAAAAACAATCTTAAGACACTAATAAAATACATGCAACAGTAAATGCAAAATTTGCACAGAATGATAGGACTTTCTTCATACAAGAAAAAGCTCTAGATCCCAAAAAAGGGGTACCCACGATTTTTTGGAATCTAGAGCTTTTTTTGGATGAAGAAAGTCCTATCATCCAGTGCAAATTTTGCATTTACTGTTACATGTATTTTATTAGTATCTTAAGATTGTATTTAATACAATTATATTTGTATTTTTATATATTTGTCATAGTGATGCCTTTCCAAAAGTCCCTTCCATAAACCTCCTTTCTGTATCTACCTGGAAAGCTGGACTGTTCCAGGGACAATTCCTTAACTGATCCTGTCTTGAACCTTGTTTGTCTTGAACCCTGAACTCTTTGCTCCTCCCATGAACTTCCTGATTTAAGCCATGTCTCTGCATTTGGTGCTTGCCAGATTATTGTGCTTTCTCAAGCCAGAATCTCGCTCCTGTCTTCCCTGCTGGCGTCCATATTTTGCTACCACTCGTTTTTGACCCTTTGCTTGTTCCTCAAATATGCTTCTGCCTGATCCCAACTTGCAACTACTCGCTATCGACCCTTGGCTTATTCCTCAACTAAGCTTCTGTTTGATCCCTACCTGCATATCTGCCACTGAACCCCGGCTTGCTCACCTTCTGGTGGAGCGATCCTGAGGACCACAACCTGGTACTAACCTGCAGCCACCATAAGGAGCTCTGGTGAACACCAGTTAGACTCCGCACCTCAGGTGAGCTTGCGTCATTCACCACAGTGACTGCCTGTTGGTTGGTGGTAGTTCCACTACTGCTATAGCAACTGGTCTTCGAGCCTGACCTCTGATCATGACAGTATTCTTGTACACTGAACGATTTGTTGAGTATATTTCTCAGTAAACCTCTAAGGCCACAATATTCACTTAAGTGTTGCAAAAAAGGTAACCTGCAGCTTTTGGTAGAGTTCTGAAGAGGCAGTGGAATTTCACTAAAGGTGCCTCCCATTGCTTGCACATGTAATTTGTTAATGTCTAAAGTGAATTGGAGTCCTGTTACCCTGGTCACTCTATAATACAAAAAAGTGCACAAACCTGCTATGGTCTCGCTATGGTTGCCCTTCCCTGCTTTCCTTGCCTCCCTACCTGCCACAACATGATATGTAATTGGTGGTCAATATCAAGGAGAAGGGAACATAAAAGGGAAGTCACAGGGCAACTCTAGCAGCCATTGGTTAAAGGAAAACCAGGCAGCTCTGGAAGTTACATGTAGGTTTCAGAAAGTTCCAGCAGAAAGACCCTACTGCCTTTTTCGGGGCCCTAACAAACCGGGGTTTGTTGTATAGAGGTGCTAGTAGTGAAGTGGTTAACATAATTCTTAGACTGTTATAATTGTATGAAATCAAATTCATTATAGCACCGTTTAATTTCTACGAAAAGGAACAAAATGTAAGAGAAGCCTAATGATGTTTCCTTTACTCTGGGAATTATTTTCATTAATTAGTCGATTTTTTTCTTTACTGTGGAACCCTTCATAACCTAGTTACTATTTATAATTATTATAATAAGTGTAGCTGGTTACATTACAGCATTGTAGCATTTAAAGTCACATATTCTCCTTTAAACTTGTGCATTTAGGTAAATTTAAAAAAAAAATAATTGCTTTTTTATTTTTCTTCCAATTTGCTTTGTCAGTTACTGGAGACCCCTGAAGAAGCTTGATAAAGAATCTAATTATGGGCTTTAAATCTATGTTTGTAGTAGACCACCACTGTGGCTAGCTTTGGGCTGAAAAACAATGAAAGTATATCTAACACGAAAACTTTTTTTTAATATGGAAGCATTGAAACCATTGCAAAGTTGTTTTTTTTTTCAGAGACTCAATATGGAAAATTGTCAGTGAATTTTTGTTTATATTTTTTTTATTGTTTTTACGACAGAAAGTGATGAAAAATGGAAATTCCTTAACTATTGTTTTGGAGACAAAAACAATCACTTCCTGTTGTGCTTCTGGGATATGAAATTAAGGGGAAATCTTTCCAACAGGACATAGACAACAACAAAAACCTTTTAGGGATTCAAACTATTCTCTACCTTCAGGGCAATTTTAAAGTACCATGGGGCCCAGGGCAACCAATTTTTTAGGTGGGCCCCCTTTACATCTTTTCATCCCTGGGTCTGCTAGGGAACCATAGCTGAAAACTCTGCAGATTTAGTCTAGAGAATCTTGGTGCTCAATTTAATTACTCTGGGTGGCTGACAGGAGTTCCCTATTGCTCTGCCAACAATAGGATGATAGGAGTAATAAAATTAGTATTAGCCACTAGCTGGTGTAATGAGTTCTTTAGTGGAGAGGAGGAGGGAGGTGTGCAGATATGCAGAGATTGTACTCTCTCCTGCTTCAGCTCCCTGTGGCCGGAGGGAGATGGATATGCTGTATGCTCCTCGAAGCCTAGAGTAGGTCAAGAGTAGGGGAAACTGCTCGGGCTCTAGTAATTTGGAAAGTAGAAGAAAGGTGTGGGGAGCTGGATCTCTTAAAGCAGTGTGTGTTTTTTTTTATACTGATTTTTATTGAACATTTTTGACAAAAAGACAAAATGCAGCAGATATGGCATATCAGTTGTACAGAGCATACTTCCAAACAGTCATCAAATGGACAAACCCCAATCACCATGAAGGTGAGCTTTACAAGAGGATTGAAATTTCACATGGTCAAAAAGAAGATAGTGTGCTGCGTTATAGTTCGAAGACACAGAAGGAAAATAGAACTCAATTAAAACAACAAGTTCCAGTCAGATAACCTTTTAAGCATGCAATATTATCTATACCAAGAAAATAGGTAAGTTTATCTCTGAAACATAAAGTGTATGCCTCTATGAATAAACAAAATACTGGATAAAAAAAACAACTAATTAGGTCTGAGGTGTCTCACTCCCTCTCAGCAGTGGGTGTTTTCAGTCAGGTTTTAATCAATGTAGAGGAAATGATTATTAGCTCTTGGAGTAGAGACTTGGTGTGCAAGGAGGAAAGAATCAACAGCAAAACAATTGAAGTCTCAATTTAATTTTATTCAGACTCTTGTATCATAAAAACTCCATGTGTTTTGGGGGTTTTAAAGGGTCTCCCTTCATTAGGACTTGATGCTTTTGAATGAAGTATGCACTGGATTGGTAAAATTGTAGGAATCCTGAAGGATAACTATTCTGGCTTGCACACTGATTCCTTGGGTTCCAGTAAAGTCACTGTTATTGTTGCTGTAATCAATGAAAATGTGGAATGCTGGGGTACCCACTATTTATCTCATAACGTTATATACATAAATGCAAATAACTAATAATCTCTTCAGTGAAAAAATCCTATGTGAATGTATAAACATCCAAACGTGCAAATAAAACACTGTACCAATACGCACAATATAATGTTTAATACAAACTGTGATATCCAATATAATACCCAAATGTTGCAAAGTTCAAAAAAGATATCCCCAAATTTATATGAGAAGAACATCCAAGAAACAGATTATGCAGAGAAAATACAGAAGCTGCTTACCAGATAGTAATGACCATCATAAAATATAGGGTGGCAGGAATGTTAAAGGGCAAAAACACACACATAATAATAAAAAAGAACTACTTTATTAAACATATATTAAGCTGAAAACTCATAGAAAACACAGGCTCATAAATAAGATGTGAACAATAACCAAAGGCTCAAACAGAGCCAGTTGACTATATGATGTAATACAGAACCCCTTGATATAGCATTGGCTGGGGAATTGATTATGATCCAGATAGTGTGGTTCCAATGTCCAATGCATTTCAAGACTGAAGCTCTTTTTCAGGGCCAGTCCCGGAACCTTGGCATTCAAAAGAGGACACTCACCAATATTAATTAATGATACAGATATCAATATGAAACATGAAACATTATGTTCATGACTTACAGATTGAAGATTTAGATTGCAAGCTCCATGAGCAGGGCCCTCCTATTCCTTTTGTACTGAACTGTATTTTAACCACTTCCCTCCCGGCCTATAGCAAAATGATGGCCGAGTGTTGGTTCTGTTATCTTGAATGGGCGTCATATTCAGGATAACGAGCCGGTGCGTGCCTGTGGGTGCGCGCAGTGTGGGGATCGGTGGTGTGGTGTGTCAGACTGAGTAAAAAGGAGTCCAATCACAGCTGATCACAGTGTAAACAGGAAGAGCCATGTATCGGCTTTTCCTTTATCGTGTCTGACAGACATGACTAGAGGAGAGCCGATCGGCTGCTCTCCTGACAGGGGAGGTCTGCGCTGATTGATTATCAGCGCAGCCCCCAGAGAATGCCTACATAGGACCACCAAGGATGCCACCAGAACCACCTTGTATGCCCACCACTGATGACCACCAGGTATGCTATCCTTGGCCACCAGGGATCCCAATCTATGCCCACAAATGATGGCAATCTCTGCCCACAACCGATGCCAATCAGTGCCTATCAGTAATGCCTCCTTATCAGTGATGCCCATCTGTGCCACCTATCAGTGTCCATCAGTGCCACCCATCAGTGTCCATCAGTGCCCATCTGTGGCCATCAGTGCCACCCATAAGTACCCATCAGTGCAGCCTTTCAGTGCCCATCAGTGTCACCTATCAGTCCCACCTATGAGTGCCCATCAGTACCGCCCATCAATGCCCATCAGTGCTGCATATCAGTGCCACCTATCAGTGCCCATCAGTTCAGCATATCAGTGCCCATCCATCAATGCTTCATATTAGTGCCCATCATCAGTGCCCATCAGTGCCACCTCATCAGTGCCACCTCATTGGTGCCACCTCATCAGTGCCCATCAGTGCCGCCTTATCAGTGCCCATCGGTGAAGGAAAAAACATACTTATTTACAAAATTTTATAACAGAAACAAAGAAAAACTTTTTTTTCAAAATGTTCGGTCTTTTTTATTTGTTTAGCAACAAATAAAAACCCCAGAGTTATTTGTGGGAACAAAATGATAAAAATTTTTTTTGGGTACAGTGTAGCAATTGTCATTTAAAAAGTGACAGCACTAAAAGCTGAAAATTGGCTTGGGCAGGAAGGGAGGGAAAGTGCCCTGTATTGAAGTGGTTAATCATGCTGTCTCCCTTTATATTGTAAAGCACTGCGTAAACTGTTGGTGCTATATAAATGGTAAAGTATCACATATACTGTAAGAATAAAGCCTGTGAGAAATTCTAAAAAAACACATATTGTGTGATACATATGTGCTCAATCAAGACAACAATGAGCAAGGACTGACAGGCAGGGTCAGACGACGCCAATAGAGATCTATAGCAAACAATATTGAAATCAAATGACAAAAAGAAAAAAAAGAAAAAACACAACCAAGCAAACTTGTTTTTATTGCAAACAAACAAAGGGAGAAAAACCTACCTGTTACCATTCATGTAGGAGACCGATCCGGCTGCACAACCGTCCAACATAAGATGAGCAGTGTCAGCCATGTGGCTAACACAGGTCTTAAAGCGGGGTTCCACCCAAATTTTGAACAATATCTGTATGTATTCTCTTCCTTGCCTAGATGCTGACATGCTGTTTAAAAAAATTTAAATCGCCGTAATTACCTTTTATTTTTCTATTCTTCTTTGCACTTCCTGGTTCTCCTCCCATGGGAGTAGGCGTGTTTCTAGCCTCTCCCAGACTCCTGGGAGCTAGTCTCAGGCTTCCCAGGATGCCACTGAGCATGTGCGGGAACGAGCAGTGAATGCTGGGAGCACAGCATTCACCACATCCAGGAACTAAATGCTTGTGGGCTTCAAATGCCCACAATGAAGATGGAAACCGCCTGCAGTGAATAATATAAGTTATTCTTTCCGACAAAATCTGACACAGGCGGACATATTACACACAATATGTGAGTATGTAATGCTGAGAAGAAAAGTTTGTGAATGAACTAAAAAAAAAACAAACGATAGATAGGTGGACCCCCGCTTTAAGTGATCATCTTCGGTATAAATTCTTGTTTGTAAAAGCTCAACTAATCCCTTCTAAATTTCTCCAAATCTGTGTTCCCTGGCTTTAAGACTCTAGATCAGTGCTTCTCAACCTTTTTTCAGTCAAGGCACCCTTTAAAATTATAAACAATTTCAAGGCACCCTTTAAAATTATGGACAGTCTCAAGACACCCCATTCTAAAATGTACAAAAACTATTCTAATAGCTTTACATAATGCAGCAACATTCACAAGTAGGACATCCAACATTAGAGATGAGTTATTGTTCCAAAGCAAATACACTTTTGCACACTGGTACTGACTAGTATGCCAATGTTTCTCTTCTCCCTCAATTTCTCTCCATCAGTCAGCTAATTTCACCCCAGTGTGGAGGGAGAGGGGCACAGGAGGTCAAACAAGGATGCTGTGGAGGAAACAGACATCCTCCTTATTAATTGATGATGACATTGGTTGTTATGATGCCAGTGTCTAGAAAGTCGTAATGGTGCATAATGAAAACCTGTGGCTTTGTGTTAATTAAAAGGCAGCTTTGATCCACCTGCTTGTATAAAAGGCATCCCTGAGGAAACCTCAAGGCACCCCTGAGTGCCTGGGCACCCTGGTTGAAAAAGGCTGCTCTAGATGCATACCTTTAGTTTGTAATGTAATGCCCTTGTCTCATCTCCAATTTATCCTCAAAATTTTACTCACTCTTGCTGCTACTTACATTAGGAAATATGGGGACATCTATTGGTTCTGCTATTCATACATCTTGGGCTTCTATACTTCTATAGTTTGCAACTTTAACTGTATTACTTCCTTACTAGTATGCTCAGTGGAGCCACGGTGAGGCCCATGCTGATTTAGTGCCCACCGTGGCACCATCGTACAACACATTCTCGTATATCAGTTATGCACTCCTAAAACAAATGTTTTATTATTGTACCAGACCAATGTCTTTCCATTGAATCATACTGATTTACCGCTGTCTTTTTATCTTTTTATTTATTTATTTTTTTTGTTGTTCTGATTTATACATTTTTTCCAAACTTAATAAAGAGATAAAGTATAAAATTAAAATTGACAGCTGTTTTGATCCCTCTCCACGCTATCCAAAACTAAAAAAAATATGTTGCCTTTGGTTATACTGTACCCTTTTACCCCATCTCTTCTCCTACATAGGGATGAGCCCAATGTTCAAGTCGAATGTAAGTTTGACTCGAACATCGGGTGTTCACCCGTTCGCCGAACAGCGAACAATATGCAGCGTTCGCGCTAAATTCAAAAGCCTCGGAATGCCGTTAAAGTCTATAGGACACGAACATGAAAAACCAAAAGTTCTAATTTTAAAGGCTTATATGCAAGTAATTGGCATAAAAAGTGTTTGGGGACCCGGATACTGCCGCAGGGGACATGTATCAATGCAAAAAAAAACCTACGGAGACCTCTACGCTATTTTTTTTTATACATTTTGGCTTGGGGTTCCCCTTAAAATCCATATCAGACCTGGAGGGCCTGGTATGGATTTTGGGGGGACCCCACGCAATTGTTTTTTAAAATTTGTGTGCAGGGTTTTTATCGGGTCTTCGGACACTGTGATCGAAGATGAATGGAAAACTGCTGTTTTTTTTAAAAAAAAAATTTGCATTGATACATGTCCCCTGGGGCAGGACTCAGGTCCCCAAACACTTTTTATGACAATTGCATATAAGCCTTTAAAATGAGCACTTTTGATTTTTCATGTTCGTGTCCCATAGACTTTAACGGTGTTCGCGTGTTCGTACAAATTTTTTGCCTGTTCGCAAGTTCTGGTCCCTTATCCTGCACATTTGTACATAACCCTGCACATCTGTATGTAACCCTATCATCTCTATTGTCCCACTGTATGTTACCTGTATATTATCCTATTGATCTCCTCCCTATGTGAATTACCTGTATGCACTGTATCTAGCAATCTCCATATTTTAACCCATTTAATATCAGCGTCTTCAGTTTCCAAAAATTGTGGCAAAAAGTGAGATCACCATTTACTCTCAAAAATATGTAATTTTATTCACTTTTAAAGCATTTTTATTTTAACAGAAAGTAAGGAAAATATTTTTTTTATTTTATATTTTTATTTTTCCTTTATATGGTACAAAAATTATAAAAAATGGTTATTAAATGCTGTCTCAAAAATGATATTAACCTCCTCCTGCCTGCGCTATAGCCAAACACGGCTACAGCATGTGCCTTAATTGCTGGGAGGGCATCCATGTACGTCCTCCTGAGCATGCGCTATCCAAGTGCCCCCTGCAGGGTGCACGCCTCACGCTCTGTGATCACTCAGTCAATGAGATTCGGCTGATCACAGATCCTGGCCCCTTACCACGTGATCAGCTGTCAGCTGATGGCAGCTGATCACGTGATGTAAACAGAAGATCAGTAATCGGCTTTTTCCCCCCTTTTATGTTTGTGAGTAGGGATGAGCCGAACACCCCACGGTTCGGTTCGCAGCAGAACATGCGAACATGCAAAAAGTTTGTTTGAACGCGCAAACACTGTTAAAGTCTATGGGACACGTGCGTGAAAAATCAAAAGTGCTAATTTTAATGGCTTATATGCAAGTTATTGCCATAAAAAATGTTTGGGGACCTGGGTCCTGCCCCAGGGGACATGTATCAATGCAAAACAAAGTTTTAAAAACAGCCGTTTTTTCAGTGATTTTAAAAATGCTTAAAGTGAAACAATAAAAATTAAATATTCCTTTAAATATCATGCCTGGGGGGTGTCTATGGTATGCCTGTAAAGTGGCACAGTTTCCCCTTGTTTAGAACAATACCACAGCAAAACTACATTTCTAAAGGAAAAAAAGTCATTCAAGCACTGCTTGCGACTAGGGATGAGCTTCGAGTTTGAGTTGAACCCATGTTCGACTCGAACATCGCATGTTTGACCGTTCGTTGAATTGCGAACGATATGGGCCGTTCGTGCCAAATTTGAGTGGTGCGTCACGGCCCATAATTCACTGCGGCATCGCAGTGCATTGCTGGCTGATGATTGGCCAAGCATGCACTATGACCCGCATGCTTGGCCAATCACAGCGCAATCTGTACAGAGAGCCGTAATTGGTCAAAGCCAGGGTGACTTTGGCCAATTATGGCTCAGGGGATTTAGTACACGCCCCACACTATATAAGGCAGCCTGCGCGTCGGCCCTGTGTAGTGTGTTCCGGCGTTGAGAGAGAGATAAAGAGAGAGAGAGACAGTGTCATTTGATTTAAGTTAGATAGAGTAGGCAGGCGAGTCAGTTAGCTGCACTTACAGTGCATCCTAGGGGTTGTATATATGTATACTGTATATATACACTGTATTTAGTTTAGCTAGATCCGTTCCTGTTATTCTCTTCCTAATATACTTACAGGCAGGCAGCTGCAGTATTTTATCTTCCTACTGACAGGCAGGCAGGTGTTTTTACAGTATTTAAAGCTACCTGAAGAAAAGTGCTGGTGTTCTTCTGATCCTATTAGTCCTATTAGCTACAGTATTTACAGTTAGTGTAGTGCGTCCTCTGCACAGTGTGCACCTAAAGCTACCTGAAGAAAATTGGTGGTGTTCTTCTGATCCTATTAGTACCGCAGGCAGCTGCAGCATTTACAAGTTAGTGTAGTGCATCCTCTGCACAGTGTGCACCTAAAGCTACCTGAAGAAAATTGGTGGTGTTCTTCGGATCCTATTAGTACCGCAGGCAGCTGCCGTATTTACAAGTTAGTGTAGTGCGTCCTCTGCACAGTGTGCACCTAAAGCTACCTGAAGAGAATTGGTGGTGTTCTTCTGATCTTATTAGTACCGCAGGCAGCTGCAGTATTTACAAGTTAGTGTAGTGCATTCTCTGCACAGTGTGCACCTAAAGCAACCTGAAGAAAATTGGTGGTATTCTTCTGATCCTATTAGTACCGCAGGCAGCTACAGTATTTACAAGTTAGTGTAGTGCATCATCTGCACAGTGTGCACCTAAAGCTACCTGAAGAAAATTGGTGGTGTTCTTCTGATCCTATTAGTACCGCAGGCAGCTGCAGTATTTACAAGTTAATGTAGTGCGTCCTCTGCACAGTGTGTACCTAAAGCTACCTGAAGAAAATTGGTGGTGTTCTTCTGATCCTATTAGCATCGCAGGCAGCTGCAGTATTTACAAGTTAGTGTAGTGCGTCATCTGCACAGTGTGCACCTAAAGCTACCTGAAGACAATTGCTGTTATTCTGATCCTATTAATACCACAGGTAGGCAGCTGCAGTATTTATAGTTAGTGTACTGTTTCCTCTGCACAGTCTGCATCTAAAGCTACCTGAAGACAATTGCTCTTGTTCTGATCCTATTAATACCACAGGCAGGTAGCTACAGTATTTACAGTTAGTGTACGGTGTCCTCTGCACAGTGTGCACCTAAAGCTACCTGAAGAAAATTGGTGGTATTCTTCTGATCCTATTGGTACCACAGGCAGGCAGCTGCAGAATTTACAGTTAGTGTACTGCATCCTCTGCACAGTGTGCACCTAAAGCTACCTGAAGACAATTGCTCTTGTTCTGATCCTATTTATATTACAGGCAGGCAGCTACAGTGTTTACAGTTAGTGTACTGCGTCCTCTGCACAGTGTGCACCTAAAGCTACCTGAAGAAAATTGGTGGTGTTCTTCTCATCCTATTAGTACCATAGGCAGGCAGCTGCAGTATTTACAGTTAGTGTACTGCATCCTCTGCACAGTGTGCACCTAAAGCTATCTGAAGACAAATGCTGTTGTTCTGCTCCTATTAACCCCACAGGCAGGCAGCTACAGTATTTACAGTTAATGTACTGTGTTCTCTGCACAGTGTGCACCTAAAGCTACCTGAATAAAATTGGTGGTGTTCTTCTGATCCTATTAGTACTGCAGGCAGCTGCAGTATTTACAAGTTAGTGTAGTGCGTCCCCTGCACAGTGTGCACCTAAAGATAACTGAAGAAAATTGGTGGTGTTCTTCTGATCCTATTAGTACCGCGGGCAGCTACAGTATTTAAAGTTAGTGTAGTGCGTCCTCTGCACAGTGGGCACCTAAAGCTACCTGAAGAAAATTGGTGGTGTTCTTCTGATCCTATTAGTACTGCAAGCAGCTGTAGTATTTACAAGTTAGTGTAGTGCGTCCTCTGCACAGTGTGCACCTAAAGCTACCTGAAGACAATTGCTGTTGTTCTGATCCTATTAATACCACAGGCAGGCAGCTACAGTATTTGCAGTTAGTGTACTGTGCCCCCTGCAAAGTGTGCACCTAAAGCTACCTGAAGAAAATTGTTCTTTTGATCCTATTAATTACACAGGCAGGCAGCTACAGTATTCACAGTTAGTGTACTGCATCCTCTGCACAGTGTGCACCTAAAGCGACCTGAAGAAAATTGGTGGTGTTCTTCTGATCCTATTAGTACCGCAGGCAGCTGCAGTATTTACAAGTTAGTGTAGTGCATCCTCTGCACAGTGTGCACCTAAAGCTACCTGAAGAAAATTGGTGGTGCTCTTCTGATCCTATTAGTACCGCAGGCAGCTGCAGTATTTACAAGTTAGTGTAGTGCATTCTCTGCACAGTGTGCACCTAAAGCTACCTGAAGAAAATTGGTGGTATTCTTCTGATCCTATTAGTACCGCAGGCAGCTACAGTATTTACAAGTTAGTGTAGTGCATCCTCCGCACAGTGTGCACCTAAAGCTGCCTGAAGAAAATTGGTGGTGTTCTTCTGATCCTATTAGTACCGCAGGCAGCTGCAGTATTTACAAGTTAGTGTAGTGCGTCCTCTGCACAGTGTGCACCTAAAGCTACCTGAAGAAAATTGGTGGTGTTCTTCTGATCCTATTAGCATCGCAGGCAGCTGCAGTATTTACAAGTTAGTGTAGTGCATCATCTGCACAGTGTGCACCTAAAGCTACCTGAAGACAATTGCTGTTATTCTGATCCTATTAATACCACAGGTAGGCAGCTGCAGTATTTATAGTTAGTGTACTGTTTCCTCTGCACAGTCTGCATCTAAAGCTACCTGAAGACAATTGCTGTTGTTCTGATCCTATTAATACCACAGGCAGGCAGCTACAGTATTTACAGTTAGTGTACGGTGTCCTCTGCACAGTGTGCACCCAAAGCTACCTGAAGAAAATTGGTGGTATTCTTCTGATCCTATTAGTACCACAGGCAGGCAGCTGCAGTATTTACAGTTAGTGTACTGCGTCCTCTGCACAGTGTGCACCTAAAGCTACCTGAAGACAATTGCTGTTGTTCTGATCCTATTAATACCACAGGCAGGCAGCTACAGTATTTACAGTTAGTGTACTGTGCCCTCTGCAAAGTGTGCACCTAAAGCTACCTGAAGAAAATTGTTCTTTTGATCCTATTCATTCCACAGGCAGGCAGCTACAGTATTCACAGTTAGTGTACTGCATCCTCTGCACAGTGTGCACCTAAAGCTACCTGAAGACAATTGCTGTTGTTCTGCTCCTATTAATACCACAGGCAGGCAGCTACAGTATTCACAGTTAGTGTACTGCATCCTCTGCACAGTGTGCACCTAAAGCGACCTGAAGAAAATTGGTGGTGTTCTTCTGATCCTATTAGTACCGCAGGCAGCTGCAGTATTTACAAGTTAGTGTAGTGCATCCTCTGCACAGTGTGCACCTAAAGCTACCTGAAGAAAATTGGTGGTGCTCTTCTGATCCTATTAGTACCGCAGGCAGCTGCAGTATTTACAAGTTAGTGTAGTGCATTCTCTGCACAGTGTGCACCTAAAGCTACCTGAAGAAAATTGGTGGTATTCTTCTGATCCTATTAGTACCGCAGGCAGCTACAGTATTTACAAGTTAGTGTAGTGCATCCTCCGCACAGTGTGCACCTAAAGCTACCTGAAGAAAATTGGTGGTGTTCTTCTGATCCTATTAGTACCGCAGGCAGCTGCAGTATTTACAAGTTAGTGTAGTGCGTCCTCTGCACAGTGTGCACCTAAAGCTACCTGAAGAAAATTGGTGGTGTTCTTCTGATCCTATTAGCATCGCAGGCAGCTGCAGTATTTACAAGTTAGTGTAGTGCATCATCTGCACAGTGTGCACCTAAAGCTACCTGAAGACAATTGCTGTTATTCTGATCCTATTAATACCACAGGTAGGCAGCTGCAGTATTTATAGTTAGTGTACTGTTTCCTCTGCACAGTCTGCATCTAAAGCTACCTGAAGACAATTGCTGTTGTTCTGATCCTATTAATACCACAGGCAGGCAGCTACAGTATTTACAGTTAGTGTACGGTGTCCTCTGCACAGTGTGCACCCAAAGCTACCTGAAGAAAATTGGTGGTATTCTTCTGATCCTATTAGTACCACAGGCAGGCAGCTGCAGTATTTACAGTTAGTGTACTGCGTCCTCTGCACAGTGTGCACCTAAAGCTACCTGAAGACAATTGCTGTTGTTCTGATCCTATTAATACCACAGGCAGGCAGCTACAGTATTTACAGTTAGTGTACTGTGCCCTCTGCAAAGTGTGCACCTAAAGCTACCTGAAGAAAATTGTTCTTTTGATCCTATTCATTCCACAGGCAGGCAGCTACAGTATTCACAGTTAGTGTACTGCATCCTCTGCACAGTGTGCACCTAAAGCTACCTGAAGACAATTGCTGTTGTTCTGCTCCTATTAATACCACAGGCAGGCAGCTACAGTATTTACAGTAAGTGTACTGTGTCCTCTGCACAGTGTGCACCTAAAGCTACCTGAAGAAAATTGGTGGTGTTCTTCTGATCCTATTAGTACCACAGGCAGGCAGCTGCAGTATGTACAGTTAGTGTACTGTGTCCTCTGCATAGTGTGCACCTAATGCTACCTGAAGACAATTGCTGTTGTTCTGCTCCTATTAATACCAGAGGCAGGCAGCTACAGTATTTACATTTAGTGTATTGTGTCCTCTGCACAGTGTGCACCTAAAGCTACCTGAATAAAATTGGTGGTGTTCTTCTGATCCTATTAGTACCACAGGCAGCTGCAGTATTTACAGTTAGTGCACTGCGTCCTCTGCACAGTGTGCACCTAAAGCTACCTAAAGACAATTGCTGTTGTTCTGCTCCTATTAATACCACAGGCAGGCAGCTACAGTATTTACAGTTAGTGTACTGTGTCCTCTGCACAGTGTGCACCTAAAGCTACCTGAAGAAAATTGGCGGTGTTCTTCTGATCCTATTGGTACTACAGGCAGGCATTTAATTCTGCTAGCTGCAGTATCAGTATATATATATATATATACATCCCAGCTTTGTGCAGCTACATCACACTGCAGGCCATTAGTATGCCTGGAAGGCCAACAAGGAGAGACAGACAGTCACAAGCCAATAAAAGAGGGCAAGGAGGCTCTGTGTCTAGAGGCAACAGTGCTGGTCGTGGAGACGGTGCATCATCAGCACGTGGCCATGGGACACGCTTGTCCTTTTTTTTCGACAGCTGGCCCTGTTGAGCTGCAACATGCAGAAGACTTGGTAGAGTGGATGACCAAGCCATCCTCATCCTCCTCATTCTCTCTCACCCAGGCTCAGGGTACTTTGTCTGGCAAAGCAGCTGCCAACGCGGCCTCTTCCCTCAGCTTAATGGCATCAGTCACTCCTTCCCTAGCCCCACCATGTCCTCCTGAGTAGTCCCCCGAACTGTTTGACCACAGTGTTGGGTACATGCTCCAGGAGGATGCCCAGCGTTTTGAAGTCTCCGATGATGGTACCCAGCTAGAGGAAGGCAGTAACGTGAGCCCAGAGAGAGGGGGTGCCCAAGAAGGACAGCAATCTGGCAGTCATGTTCCCCCAGCTGCAGCATACTGCCAGCTTTGCTCCAGTGATGAGGAGGGAAGGGATGAGGTCACTGACTCCACGTGGGTGCTTGATAGGAGAGAGGAGGAGGCACATCTCCAAACGAGGCAGGATGCCCTCCAGGGGCCAGCTTAAGGGCAGCACACTGACTGCATCACACCGCAGAGCTTCGCATGTGCAGGGCGCTGCTGTCTCTGCACGTTATTCCAAAAGGTCTTTTTTGAGATGAGTGCATCAGATCCCACCACTGCTATTTGCAACATATGTCTCAAGCGTATCTCGCGTGGCCAAAAATCACCCGCTTGGGCACCACATGCTTGACCAGACATATGTCGACCTGCCATGCAGTTCGTTGGCAAGCATACCTAAAAGACCCCCACCAAAGCACAAAGCGGACCTCTCCTTGCTCTTCATCAGCTGGGATCTCCAACCCCACTATATCTTCAGTCCTCTCTGAAGCCTGCACTGAGAGGAATGAAGGTGTAGAATTAGATGTGTCACAGCCAAGTACTTGCGGGCAATCTGCTATCGGTACACCGACGTCAGATTATACCAGGCAAATTTCCCTGCCCCAGCTACTGCACCGCTGAAAGAAGTTCGCTCCCAGCCATCCACATGCCCAGTGGTTGAATGCTAGCTTGGCTAAATTGCTAGCACTTCAACTGCTGCCTTTTCAGGTGGTAGACTCTGCCCCCTTCCGTGAGTTTGTGGAATGTGCGGTTCCTCAGTGGCAGGTTCCAAAACACTTTTTCTCACGGAAGGCGATTACGGCTCTCTATCGGCATTTGGAAGGCAATGTCTTGGCCTCGCTGGACAGGGCGGTCAGTGGTAAGGTGCATATTACAACTGAATAATGGTCCAGTGGGCATGGACAGGGATGTTACCTATCTTTCACTGTGCACTGGGTGACTCTTCTGGCAGCTGGGAAGCATGCAGGACAGGGTGCAGTAGTGTTGGAGGTTGTTCCGCCACCACGCCTCCAAAATTCTACTAGTGGTGATTCTGCCACACATCTCTCCTCCACCCCCTCCTCTTCTTCTTCCTCCTCCTCTTCCTGCGCTGATTTGTCCCCGGAACCAGAGGTGCTCCATAGGCGTTCAAGAGGCTACGCAAGCATGCAGGCAAAAATATGCCATGCTGTGCTTGAGCTGGTGTGCTTGGGGGACAGGAGCCACACTGGGGCAGAGATTCTGTCAGCTCTGCAGGGGCAGGTTCAGAGGTAGTTGAGGCCATGCCAGCTTAAGGCAGGTATGGTGGTTTGTGACAATGGCACCAACCTCCTCTCTGCCCTCCGACAGGGACAACTGACACATGCTCCCTGTTTGGCTCATGTCCTTAACTTGGTGGTGCAGTGGTTCTTGGGCAGGTACCCAGGCTCACAGGATGTCCTGTGGCAGGCCAGGAAAGTCTGTGTGCATTTCTGCAGGTCATATAAAGCCAGTGCTTGGCTGGCTGACCTCCAAAATGAATTTAACCTGCCCAAGTACCGCCTAATCTGTGACATGCCCACCAGGTGGAACTCAATGTTTGCCATGCTGCAGCGGCTGCACACGCAGCAGAGGGCCATCAATGAGTACCTATGCGACTATGGCATCAGGACAGGGTCAGGGGACCTTGTTTTTTTTCCCACGCCAGTGGGCCATGATCAGGGATGCATGCACTGTCCTGTCACCATTTGAGGAGGACACGAGCATGGTGAGCAGTGACAGTTCATACATCAGTGACAATTTCCCTCTTGTCCACCTGTTGGAGAACACGCTGTGTGGAATAATGGACAGGGCACTTGAGGCAGAACAGAGGGAGGAAGAGGAGGACTTCCTTACCTCTCAAGGCCCCCTTTATCCAGACAGTGTTCCTGCGTGCCCACCGATCACACAGGAAGAGGAGGATTGTGTCAGCATGGAGGTGGAGCCTGGCACTCAGCATCAACAGCAGTCTTCAAGGGATCATTTACAGTCCGAAGAAACCCATGGACATGTACGTGGCTGGAAGGAGGTGGCTGTGGATCATGTTGTCCTTAGTGACCCAGAGGACTCTGGACCGAATGCCTCAGCAAACCTATGCTGCATGGCCTCCCTGATCCTGCAAAGCCTGCAGAAGTATCCTTGTATTCCTGGTATCAAGGGGAGGGATGATTACTGTCTGGCAACCCTCCTTGATCCACATTACAAGGGTAAGGTTGCGGACCTTATCTTGCCATCGCAGAGGGAGCAGGGGATGAAACATCATCGGGAGGCCTTGCAGAAAGGTTTGTGCAACTCGTTTCCAGAGCCTAGGAGGTTACAATTTCCTGGTCCTCCTGGACAACGTGTTGCTGAGGATTCGGTCAGTCACAGAAGGAGCGATGGAGAAGGTGGCCATCTGACCGATGCGTTCAATTTTTTAGTCCGCAGCCACAAGGTCTGATCGGTTCCAGCAACCATCGCCAGTGTCTGATTCACATGGTGCAGGATTACCTAGGGGCAAGATCAGACTTGCACACCTTTCCCACCAAAAATCCTCTGGGTTACTGGGTCTTGAGGATGGATCACTGGCCAGAGGTTGCACAGTATGCAATTGAGCTACTGGTCTGTCCTGCATCCAGCGTTCTTTCGGAACGCGCATTCAGTGCTGCTGGAGGCTTTGTAACCGATCACAGGGTGCGCCTGTCCATCAAATATGTTGATCGGCTGATCTTCATAAAAATGAATCAGTCTTTTATCACCAGCTACCAAGCACCTGATGCTGATGTAACCAATTTTTTTTTATGTGAGATCCCTTCAAGACTGCCTATGCTGATGCTGAGTGACTATCCTGGTATGCTTAGTCACAATCCTCTTCCTCCTCAATTTTCATGCTGATAGCTTGTAAGTACATTTTTGGTTCTGGGCACCGCCACCAGTGGCCAAGGCCCAATTTTTCTGCCCCTGTTTAACAGGGGCGTGTAATTACTATTTTTGATGCAATACTTTGCAGCAGGGCTCATTCCTGCGCTCCAACTAGAGTATCTGTGAGGGGTTGCAGTGTTATAGCACCAGCACCAGTGCCCAAGGCCCAATTTTTCAGCCCCTGTTTAACAGGGGCGTGTAATTACAATTTTTGATGCAATACTTTGCAGCAGGGCTCATCCCTGCGCTCCAACTAGAGTATCTGTGAGGGGTTGCAGTGTTGTGGCACCAGCACCAGTGCCCAAGGCCCAAATTTTCAGCCCCTGTTAAACAGGGGCATATAATTACAATTCTTGATCTAATATTTCACAGCAGGGCCCATCTGTGAGGGGTTGCAGTGTTGTGGCACCAGTGCCTAAGGCCTAATTTTTCTGCCCCTGTTCAACAGGGACATGTAATTACAATTCTTGATCTAATATTTCACAGCAGGGCCCGTTCCAGCGCCCACCAAGAGTAACTGTGAGGACTTACAATGTTGTGGCACCAGCACCACCACCACCACCAAAGGCAACACCAACACCTAAGGCCCCAATTTCTGCAGAGTATATAGGGCAGGTCCCTATTTTCAAACATTCAACTTACAAACGACTCCTAATTGCAAACGGAAGGAGACAATAGGAAGTGAGATGAAATCTACCCCTAGGAAGGGAAATTCTCTCCTGTAAGAGTTAATATGGGAAAAACGTGTCTCCTCTTCACCAATCCTTGTTTCACTAAAAACCCCAAATTTTCAAAAAACATTTGTCATTGGGACAGAAAGTGAGGTGAAATCTTCTGAAGAGGTGCACAGACAGCAAAACAAATGTTACAGGGGTGATAACCCTTCCTTATGTTTTCCAAAAAGCTTAAAAATAGATTTTTTGGCTGGAGCTACACTTTAAAAATGTACCAGTTCAAAATTACAAACATATTCTACTTAACAACAAACCTACAGTCCCTGTCTTGTTTGCACCGCCTGTATACTGCTGTTCAGAGTATATAGGGCCTTGGGACCCCACGTCTTCCTTTTTTTTAATTTGGGTGTGGGGTTCCCCTTAATATCCGTACAAGACCCAAAGGGTCTGGTAATGGACTGGGGGGTGGGGGGTACCCATGCCGTTTGTCTCACTGATTTTCATCCATATTGCCGAGACCCGACATTACATTAAAGCCGCAAGCAGTTTTAAATGACTTTTATTCTTTTAAAAATGTCATTTTGTGCAGGGACTGTTCTAAGCATGGGAAACACGTGCCACTTAACAGGCATACTATAGACACCCCCCAGGTACGATATTTAAAGGAATATTTGACTTTTTTTTCACTTTAAGCATCATTAAAATCACTGCTCCCGAAAAAATGGCCATGTTTAAAACTTTTTTTGCATTGATACATGTCCCCTGGGGCAGGGCCCGGGTCCCCAAACCCTTTTTAGGACAATAACTTGCATATTAGCCTTTAAAATTAGCACTTTTGATTTCAAACGTTCGAGTCCCATAGACTTTAATGGGGTTCTAAAGTTCACGCAAACTTTCGGTCCGTTCACAGGTTCTGGTGCGAACCGAACCGGGGGGTGTTTGGCTCACCCCTACTTGCGACTGTAATGTATTGTCAGCTCCCCCTCTGCAGAAAATTGCGCCTTAGGTGGTGGTGGTGCCACAACACTGTAAGCCCTCACAGTTACTCTTTATGGGTGCAGGAACGGGCCCTGCTGTGAAATATTAGATCAAGAATTGAAAATACATGCCCCTGTTAAACAGGGGCAGAAAAATTGGGCCTTTGGTGGTGGTGGTGACACAACACTGTAAGCCCTCACAGTTACTCTTGGTGGGCACAGGAACGGGCCCTGCTTTGAAATATTAGATCAAAAATTCTAATTACATGCCCCTGTTAAACAGGAGCAGAAGAATTGGGCCTTAGGCAGTGGTGGTGGTGCCCTAAACCAAAAATATTGTTGGAAGCTAGTATCATCAGGAATAGGATAGTTACTCAGCATAGTCTTCAAGGGATCCCACATCCATAGATAAATCAAGCATCAGGTGCTTCATAGCTGCTGATCCAAGACTGATTAATTTTTATGAATGTGAGCCTATCAATGGAGTCTGTGGACAGGAGCACTCTATGATCTGTTACAAACCCTCCAGCAGAACTGAATGTGCGTTCAGAAAGAACGCTGAAAGCAGGACAGGCCAGTAGCTCAATTGCATATTGAGCAAGTTCTGGCTGGTGGTCCATCCTCAAGACCCAGTAACCCAGTGGATGGTCTGTTGGAAAGGTCTCCAAGTTTGCTCTTGCCCCTTAGATATTACTGCACCATGTAATGCAGATGCTGGCGATGGTTGCTTGAACTGATCAGACCTTGGCGCTGAGGACTGAAAAATTGTCCAAAGGCATCGGTCAGCTGGCCACCTTCTCCACCGCTCATCCTCTGACTGAACGAAGCCTCAGCAACACGTTTTCCAGCACCAGGAAATTGTAACCTCCCATGGTCCAGAAATGCATTGCACAAACTTTTCTTCAAGGCCTCCTGAAGATGTTTCATCCTCTGCTCCCTCTACGAAGGCAGGATGAGTTCTGCAACCTTACCCTTGTAACGTGGATCAAGAAGGGTTGCCAGACAGTAATGAGCCCTGGGTCTGATATGCTTCAGACATGTGTTGCAAACAGCAATGGTGCGATCTGCTGCACACGTGTCAAAAAAGGCCCACACCAAAGAACTTTTCAAAATATGTGGGGAGTCAGTAGTGCCCTGCACCTGCTTAGCTCTGCGGTGTGATGCAATAGGGTGGCTGCCCTTAAGCTGGCCCCTGGAGGACATCCTGCCTCATTGGAGATGTGCCTCCTCCTCCTCTCTTCTATCAGGCACCCAAGTAGAGTCAGTGACCTCATCATCCCCTCCCTCCTCGTCACTGGAGCAAACTTGGCAGTATGCTACAGCTCAGGGAACATGACTGCCAGTTTCTTGACATTCTTGGGCACCCCCTCTCTTAAGGCTCACATTACTCCCTTCCTCAACCTGGTTACCATCATCGGAGCCTTTAAATCGCTGCGCATCCTCCTGCAGCATGTACTGTGGTCGAATAGTTTGGGGGACTCCTCCGTGCATGATGGTGGGGCTAGGGAAGGAGTGACTGTTGACATGGAGCAGATGAAATAGGCCGCTTTGGCAGCTGCATTGGCAGGCAAACCACTCTGAGCCTGGGAGACATAGGATGAGGAGGATGAGGAGGGCTTTGTTATCCATTCCACCAACTCTTCTGCTTGTTGTGGCTCAATAACATTGCAGCCGCAGAAAAAAAGGACAAGCGTGCCCCACGGCCATGTGCTGAGGATGCACCGTTTCCATGACCAGCACTGTCGACTGTAGACACAGAGCCTGCTTGCCCTCTTTTAGTGGCCTGTGAGCGTCTGCCTTTCCTTGGTGGCCTTCCAGACATGCTGTAAATTTTGTTTAGCAAAACCACACTACACTATATTGTGTACTGTGTACGCCACCAGGAAAGTAATAGCAACTGCACTAGGGGTGCACGGTACTGTGTACACCAACAGAAGTTTAACAACAACTATGGATTCACTGTATGTATTGTGTACTGTGTACACCACCAGAAAAGTAGCAGCAACGGCACTAGGGGTGTACGGTACTGTGTACACCAACAGAAGTTTAATAACAACTATGGGTGAACTGTATGTATTGTGTACTTTGTACACCACCAGAAAAGTGGTAGCACTGGCAACTGCACTAGGGGTGCATGGTACTGTGTGCACCAACAGAAGTGTAATAACTATGGGTACTTTATTGTGTACACCACCAGAAAAGTAGTAGCAACTGCACTAGGCGTGCATGGTACAGTGTACACTAACAGAAGTGTAATAACAACTATGGGTGTACTGTATTGTGTACACCACCAGAAAAGTAGTAGCAACTGCACTAGGGGTGAACGGTATTGTGTACAGCACCAGAAGTCTAATAGCAACTATGGGTGCACTGTATCTATTGTGTACACCACCAGAAAAGTAGTAGCAATTGCACTAGGGGTGCACAGTACTGTGTACACCAACAGAAGTGTAATAACAACTATGGGTGCACTGTATGTATTGTGTACTATGTACACCACCAGGAAAGTAGTAGCAACTGCACTAGGGGTGCACGGTACTGTGTACACCAACAGAAGTTTAATAACAACTATGGGTGAACTGTATGTATTGTGTACTGTGTACACCACCAGAAAAGTAGTAGCATTAGCAACTGCACTATGGGTGCACGGTACTGTGTACACCAACAGAAGTGTAATAACAACTATGGGTGTACTGTATGTATTTTGTACTGTGTACACCACCAGAAAAGTAGTAGCAACTGCACTAGGGGTGCACGGTACTGTGCATACCTACAGAAGTGTAATAACAACTATGGATGTACTGTATTGTGTACACCACCAGAAAAGTAGTAGCAACTGCACTAGGGGTGCATGGTACAGTGTACACTAACAGAAGTGTAATAACAACTATGGGTGTACTGTATTGTGTACACCACCAGAAAAGTAGTAGCAACTGCACTAGGGATGAACGGTATTGTGTACACCACCAGAAGTCTAATAGCAACTATGGGTGCACTGTATGTATTGTGCACTGTGTACACCACCAGAAAAGTAGTAGCAAATGCACTAGGGGTGCGTGGTACTGTGTACACCGACAGAAGTGTAATAACAACTCTGGGTGCACTGTATGTATTGTGTACTGTGTACACCATCAGGAAAGTAGTAGCAACTGCACTAGGGGTGCACGGTACTGTGTACACTAACAGAAGTTTAATAACAACTATGGGTGAACTGTATGTATTGTGTACTGTGTACACCACCAGAAATTAGTAGCACTAGCAACTGCACTACGGGTGCACGGTACTGTGTACACCAACAGAAGTGTAACAACAACTATGGGTGTACTGTATGTATTGTGCACTGTGTAAATGTCACTGTCTAAATGTCACTGATGAGTGTGCACCTAGTCTGAGCAGAAATTATAATAATATCTTGTGTCCATCCCCGAATCAACACACAGGGGATAACCGTTTTAGACAGGATTTTCAACAGGCCGGCAGGGGAAGAAACAAGAGAAATGGCGACGCAAGAGAGGGTGCAGAGGGGGGAGGAAACTTCACCCCAAAAAGGAGGAGAATTTAGATGCTACTGGTATTATTAACCTAAGCACTAAAGAATTTTCAAAAGAAGAACTCGCCACTCTGAATAAAGGTCTGAAGTTTGTCCCACCTCAGAATCTTGACAAATTTCAGACGTTTATTGACGTGCAGAAGTATACACGCAAACTGAACATAAAAAGGTACATTATGAGCAACTCGTCAAGGCAATTAACTAGGGAGGCACCGGTGTTCGTCCATTCTGGGTTATCCAATGCCTCGCTCTTTAACCCTCCTGGTAACTCAGCGCCCAACATCACTATCGTTCGTGATCTGGTGCTGAATGAACTAGCTAAATTGAGAGTAAGATCGGTGCAATCGCAGCAGAACATCAGAGTTGGAATAGATACTTTGTGTAACAGGAAGGACATAATCATATGCCCCGCAGATAAAGGTGGGGCTATTGTTATCCAGGATAAGGATTCCTATGTTAATGAAATACATAGGATCCTTTCTGATGAGGATACCTATTTGCCTCTGCCATCAGATCCAACGTCGGCCTATAAACGCGATTTGAGTGCTCTGATAGATAAAGGATTCAATATGGGGATTCTAAATAAAAAAGAGAAGGAGCACTTGGTCCCTCTAGCTCCTCGTTTACCTGTCATATACATATTACCGAAGGTTCATAAAACTCTGGATAACCCTCCCGGTAGGCCCATCATCAGTGGTATAGACTCTATCACATCACGTGTGGGAAAATATATTGATTTTTTCCTGCAACCACTGGTGATGGGCACACCTGCTTTTCTTAAGGACACTAAAAATGTCCTTAATCTATTGGGTGAGATTGAATGGAAGGCCACATACATGTTTGTGACGGCCGATGTCGCATCGCTTTACACGTCCATATCTCATCAGTTGGGACATGAAGCGGTGCGACATTTTCTCTATCGGGACGCCAATATCCCCATCACTCAATGTAATTTTGTGATGGAGCTATTGGACTTCTCGATGGAACACAACCACTTTTGGCATAATGGCACACACTATTTGCCGGTAAAGGGGGTGGCCATGGGAGCAAAATTTGCCCCCAGCATGGCCAACCTCTTTATGGCCAAATGGGAGGAAGATGAGGTTCTACATGACAAGCCTTCCCAGCCTGTCATGTGGAAAAGATTTATAGATGACGTCCTGTTTATATGGGACGGTGATCTGGAATCTGTTACCACTTACCTATCTTCTCTCAACAACAATAATAGAGGCATAGTGCTCACATATGAAGCTAGTCCAACTGAGATCCACTTTCTTGATCTAGTCATAAAAATTGATAATGGTAGGATTATCACTTCCACCTTTTTAAACCTACCGACAGGAATAGTTTCATTCCATTGGATTCCTGTCACCATCGTTCTTGGTTATCTGCTGTCCCCAAGGGACAATTTCTGCGCTTAAGGCGTAACTGCTCGGATGTGGATCAATTTTATAAGGAAGCCTGCACCTTGAAATCTAGATTTTTGAGCAAGGGCTACGATCGGATAGTCCTTGACTCTTTGATCACAGAAGTAGGTAACAGGGACCGTAGGGACCTATTAGTGGACAAACCCCCGCAGGCGGAAAACAGAGAGGACTTCGGGTTGGCTTTTCTTACAACTTACTCGAGCCAACATTGGGCCATTAAAAGGATTATCAAAAAACACTGGGCAGTTATTAAAAACGATAGGATTCTTGGGCCCTTATTGTTAGACAAGCCTCGGATTTTGTTCAGAGGAGCCACTAGCTTCAGACATATTTTGGCACCTAATGTCCCAGACCCACCCACACGTTTGAGCTTTTTTGGCGATCTAAAGGGCTTCTGCCCTTGCAGGAAGTGCAAGGTTTGTAGGGTAAACACATTAAGAGAAAGGAGATTGACTGAATTTACTTCAACCAACACGGGTCTAACATACCCCATCAAATCACTTATCACATGTACCTCTAAATGTGTTGTATACCTCCTTAGGTGCCCATGTGGGCTGGAATATGTGGGACGTACCATTAGAATGTTGCATGTCAGGTTAGGGGAGCACATTACCAACATTAAGCAAGGCTTTGACAAGCACAGTGTTTCTAAACACTATGATCTTGTGCACAACAGAGATCCGACAGGCACCACCTTTATTGGTATTGAGAAATATGGCCCCCACTGGCGTGGTAGCAATGGTAAGAGAACCATTTCTAGATCCAAAACTAACTGGATTTATAAATTAGGTTCTCATGCCCCCAATGGCTTGAATATAGAATGGGACATCAACTGTTTTATTAATAACAGTTGATGTCCCTTCTTGAAGCTACAGACTGTCATGTGATTATGTGTGTGCCTTTAAGGTAGTTTCCCTGATAGTGATTAATATCTTCTGTTTGGGATTTCTACCAATATGATTGTCTGCATTTGGGATTTTTATACAATTTATCTTTGGCGATCATATTAATGGATTTATGTTCAAGATGTTTATTTATTTTTTTCCTCTGTTATTTGGAAGTGAATCTATATGTATATCATCTCTTTTGTTAGCTTCCAAGCTATATTAATACATACCTTGGATAGTCATCTTTATTTCTTTTTGACTTCTGCTATTTGCACCTCTGTCATTATGTCCAGCAGATGGCATCAATTTGGAAGATACGCTACATATTATATGTGCTCCACAGCGTCATTTTTAGCAAGACCTATTAAAGATCTTTTACCCACATACGTCTTTCTTGGTAATTTTTAAAATGTCCACTAGATGGTACTAGCCATGGCAGAGTTCTATTCTTTTTCTTGGCAATTTTTAAAATGTCCACTAGATGGTACTAGCCATGGCAGGGGTCTATTCTTTACATGCCTAGTAGCCTTCTCAGCAGCTTATCAATAAAGGAGGCTTGGCCCGCCCTGCCCTTGGGATAATGATTTTTAATTGACCTATCGTGTTGTCTAGTTTAGATGAAGCTAGCCAATGACGGTGAGTTCCAAGCTCCGTCTGGCTATATAATGCGCATGTGCGTGCGCGATTGCGTACCCCTGATGACGTCAGTTGTGACGAAACGGCCATAGGGTCACAATGTGAACACGCATCGCGCATGCGCGGTTTTAATTCAAAACAGCGGCAGAGCTTTTTTTACTGTTTCCCAGCTTTTTTTACTGTCTCTCTGCTTGGTTTTGCTGGGGCATTGTATATGCTATTTAATGCAGTGTATCTGCTATTTTATCTGTTTTTGGAATAAATGGAACTTGATTCTCTGCACTATGGGAGTTCCTTTTTCTTTTATATGACTAACCCTTGCTGGATTATTTGCTGCTTGGACCATCCTGTGACTAAATGCTCCTGAGTGCTCCTGGCTGTCACCTATAAGCCATCGCGGAGGGAGGTCCGGGGAACTACAGATCCATTAATGGCAGGATATCAACGTTGACCCCCCTGAGTAAGGGCGGTTGCAGGCTCTCTGGTAAGCCTCCATCTTTCTCTCTTGGTGGTGGTCGTCACTCTCAAGTGGATCTTTGGATCTTGGATTATATATTCTTCATCCTACACCCTTTTTGGAATTTTTCTTTGGCCTTTTTTATCTGAACATTCTTTGGGATTTATTGAGGTGTTATGAACATTTATTTTTCACTAATTGACTTTTCACATTGATGGCTAATGATTTTGATTGCTCACATCATTTCTTTCGTACATTGCCACTTATATTGTTGTGTTAGTTTTGATATGATGTTATTATCATTGGTTGGTATAACAATTTATTTAGTTTTATGTCCAGCGCTGCACTGTCTATTATCTATACATCTTTTGCCTTATATCGAGGTTATAGTGTTCAGCAGCAGGACTCCTATCACAGATATTTTGTCTTTATAATTTTTTTATTCACTATTTTTTCACCTAGCGCAATTCTCTTTTATATTTATTCCTACTGTGTACAATCCAGAAAAGTAGTAGCAACTGCACTAGGGGTGCACGGTACTGTGTATACCAACAGAAGTGTAATAACAACTATGGATGTACTGTATTGTGTACACCACCAGAAAAGTAGTAGTAACTGCACTAGGGATGCACGGTACAGTGTACACTAACAGAAGTGTAATAACAACTATGGGTGTACTGTATTGTGTACACCACCAGAAAAGTAGTAGCAACTGCACTAGGGGTGAACGGTATTATGTACACCACTAGAAGTCTAATAGCAACTATGGGAGCACTGTATGTATTGTGTACTGTGCACACCACCAGAAAAGTAGTAGCAACTGCACTAGGGGTGAACGGCATTGTGTACATCACCAGAAGTCTAATAGCACCTATGGGTGAAATGTATCTATTGTGTACACCACCAGAAAAGTAGTAGCAACTGCACTAGGGGTGCACAGTACTGTGTACACTAACAGAAGTGTAATAACAACTATGGGTGCACTGTATGTATTGTGTACTGTGTACACCACCAGGAAAGTAGTAGCAACTGCACTAGGGGTGCACGGTACTGTGTACACCAACAGAAGTTTAATAACAACTATGGGTGAACTGTATATATTGTGTACTGTGTACACTACCAGAAAAGTAGTAGCACTAGCAACCGCACTATGGGTGCACGGTACTGTGTACACCAACAGAAGTGTAATAACAACTATGGGTGTACTGTATGTATTGTGTACTGTGTACACTACCAGAAAAGTAGTAGCAACTGCACTAGGGGTGCGCCGTACTGTGTATACCAACAGAAGTGTAATAACAACTATGGGTGTACTGTATTGTGTACACCACCAGAAAAGTAGTAGCAACTGCACTAGGGGTGCATGGTACAGTGTACACTAACAGAAGTGTAATAACAACTATGGGTGTACTGTATTGTGTACACCACCAGAAAAGTAGTAGCAACTGCACTGGGGGAGAACGGTATTGTGTACACCACCAGAAGTCTAATAGCAACTATGGGTGCACTGTATGTATTGTGTACTGTGTACACCACCAGAAAAGTAGTAGCAAATGCACTAGGGGTGCACGGTACTGTGTACACCAACAGAAGTGTAATAACAACTATGGGTGTACTGTATGTATTGTGTACTGTGTACACTACCAGAAAAGTAGTAGCAACTGCACTAGGGGTGCACGGTACTGTGTACACCAACAGAAGTGTAATAACAACTATGGGTGTACTGTGTACACCACCAGAAAAGTAGTAGCAACTGCACTAGTGGTGCATGGTACTGTGTATACCAACAGAAGTGTAATAACAACTATGGGTGTACTGTATAGTGTACACCACCAGAAAAGTAGTAGCAACTGCACTAGGGGTGAATGGTATTGTGTACACCACTAGAAGTCTATTAGCAACTATGGGTGCACTGTATTTATTGTGTACTGTGCACACCACTAGAAAAGTAGTAGCAACTGCACTAGGGGTGCGCGGTACTGTGTACCATGCACCAACAGAAGTGTAATAACAACTATGGGTGTACTGTATTGTGTACACCACCAGAAAAGTAGTAGCAACTTCACTATGGGTGCACGGTACTGTGTACACCAACAGAAGTGTAATAACAACTATGGGTGTACTGTGTACACCACCAGAAAAGTAGTAGCAACTGCACTAGTGGTGCACGGTACTGTGTATACCAACAGAAGTGTAATAACAACTATGGGTGTACTGTATTGTGTACACCACCAGAAAAGTAGTAGCAACTGCACTAGGGGTGCACAGTACAGTGTACACTAACAGAAGTGTAATAACAACTATGGGTGTACTGTATTATGTACACCACCAGAAAAGTAGTAGCAACTGCACTAGGGGTGAACGGTATTGTGTACACCACCAGAAGTCTATTAGCAACTATGGGTGCACTGTATGTATTGTGTACTGTGTACACTACCAGAAAAGTAGTAGCAACTGCACTAGGGGTGCACAGTACTGTGTATACCAACAGAAGTGTAATAACAACTATGGATGTACTGTATTGTGTACACCACCAGAAAAGTAGTAACAACTGCACTATGGTTGCACGGTACAGTGTACACTAACAGAAGTGTAATAACAACTATGGGTGTACTGTATTGTGTACACCGCCAGAAAAGTAGTAGCAAATGCACTAGAGGTGAACGGTATTGTTTACACCACCAGAAGTCTAATAGCAACTATGGGTGCACTGTATGTATTGTGTACTGTGCACACCACCAGAAAAGTAGTAGCAACTGCACTAGGGGTGCACGGTACTGTGTATCGTGCACCAACAGAAGTGTAGTAACAACAATGGGTGTACTGTATTGTGTACACCACCAGAAAAGTAGTAGCAACTTCACTATGGGTGCACGGTACTGTGCACATAAACGGAAGTGTAATAACAACTATGGGTGTACTGTGTACACCACCAGAAAAGTAGTAGCAACTGCACTAGGGGTGCACGGTACTGTGTATACCAACAGAAGTGTAATAACAACTATGGGTGTACTGTATTGTGTACACCATCAGAAAAGTAGTAGCAACTGCATTAGGGGTGCACAGTACAGTGTACACTAATGCCCCGTACACACGGTCGGATTTTCTGATGCAAAATGTCCGATCGGAGCGTGTTGTCGGAAATTCCGACAGTGTGCGGGCTCCATCGGACATTTTCCATCGGATTTTCCGACACACAAAGTTGGAGAGCAGGAGATAAAATTTTCCGACAACAAAATCCGTTGTCGGAAATTCCGATCGTGTGTACACAAATCCGACGGACAAGGTGCCACGCATGCTCAGAATAAATAAAGAGATGAAAGCTATTGGCCACTGCCCCGTTTATAGTCCCGACGTACGTGTTTTTCGTCACCGCGTTTAGAACGATCGGATTTTCCGACAGCTTTGTGCGACCGTGTGTAGACAAAACAAGTTTGAGCCAACATCCGTCGGAAAAAATCCTAATAACAACTATGGGTGTACTGTATTGTGTACACCACCAGAAAAGTAGTAGCAACTGCACTAGGGGTGAACGGTATTTGTACACCACCAGAAGTCTATTAGCAACTATGAGTGCATTGTATGTATTGTGTACTGTGCACACCACCAGAAAATTAGTAGCAACTGAACTAGGGGTGAACGGTATTGTGTACACCACCAAAAGTCTAATAGCAACTATGGGTGCACTGTATGTATTGTGTACTGTGCACACCACCAGAAAAGTAGTAGCAACTGCACTAGGTGTGCGCGGTACTGTGTACACCGACAGAAGTGTAATAACAACTCTGGGTGCACTGTATGTATTGTGTACTGTGTACACCACCAGAAAAGTGGTAGGACTGGCAACTGCACTACGGGTGCTCGGTACTGTGTACACCAACAGAAGTGTAATAACAACTATGGGTGTACTGTATTGTGTACACCACCAGAAAAGTAGTAGCAACTGCACTATGGGTGCAGGGTACTGTGTACGCCAACAGAAGTGTAATAACAACTATGGGTGTACTGTGTTCACCACGAGAAAAGTAGTAGCAACTGCACTAGGGGTGCACGGTACTGTGTATACCAACAGAAGTGTAAAAACAACTATGGGTGTACTGTATTGTGTACACCACCAGAAAAGTAGTAGCAACTGCACTAGGGGTGCACAGTACAGTTTACATTAACAGAAGTGTAATAACAACTATGGGTGTACTGTATTGTGTACACCACCAGAAAATTAGTAGCACCTGCACTAGGGGTGAAAGGTATTGTGTACACCACTAGAAGTATAATAGCAACTATGGGTGCACTGTATGTATTGTGTACTGTGCACACCACCAGAAACTTAGTAGCAATTGCACTAGGCGTGCACGGCACTGTGTACAGTAAACCAACAGAAGTGTAATAACAACTTTGGGTGTACTGTATTGTGCACACCACCTGAAAAGTAGTAGCAACTGCACTATGGGGGCATGGTACTGTGTACAACAACAGAAGTGTAATAACAACTATGGGTGTACTGTGTACACCACTAGAAAAGTAGTAGCAACTGCACTAGAAGTGCACAGTACTGTGTATACCAACAGAAGTGTAATAACAACTATGGGTGTACTGTATTGTGTACACCACCAGAAAAGTAGTAGGAACTGCACTTGGGGTGCACGGTACAGTGTATACCAACAAAAGTGTAATAACAAATATGGGTGTACTGTATTTTGTACACCACCAAAAAAGTAGTAGCAACTGCACTAGGGGTGAACGGTACTGTGTATACCAACAGAAGTGTAATAACAACTATGGGTGTACTGTATTGTGTACACCACCAGAAAAGTAGTAGCAACTGCACTGGGGGTGAACGGTATTTTGTACACCACCAGAAGTCTAATAGCAACTATGGGTGCACTGTATGTATTGTGTACTGTGCGCACCACCAGAAAAGTAGTAGCAACTGCACTAGAGGTGCACGGTACTGTGTACCGTGCACCAACAGAAGTGTAATAACAATTATGGGTGTATTGTATTGTGTACACCACCAGAAAAGTAGTAGCAACTGCACTATGGGGGCATGGTACTGTGTACAACAACAGAAGTGTAATAACAACTATGGGTGTACTGTGTACACCACCAGAAAAGTAGTAGCAACTGCACTATGGGTGCAAAGTACTGTGTACTGTGTACACCACCTGAAGTATATTAGCAAAAGTACTCCAGGAACAGCCTGCAGTACAGATACAGTGGATACACATACACGAGACTGTCTGTATATATATATATATATATATATATATATATTATATATTAAATACACTGCAGCCAACTGAATAATAGGGATGAGCTTCGAGTCGAGTCGAACTCACGTTCGACTCGAACATCGGCTGTTCGCCATTTCGCCGAACAGCGAACAATTTGGGGTGTTCGCGGCAAATTCGAAAGCCACAGAACACACTTTAAAAGTCTATGGGAGAAATCAAAAGTGCTAATTTTAAAGGCTTATATGCATGTTATTGTCATAAAAAGTGTTTGGGGACCTGGGTCCTGCCCCAGGGGACATGTATCAATGCAAAAAGAAGTTTTAAAAACTGCAGTTTTTTCGGGAGCAGTGATTTTAATGCTTAATGTGAAACAATAAAAGTGTAATATTCCTTTAAATTTCTTACCTGGGGGGTGTCTATAGTATACCTGTAAAGGGCCGCATGTTTCCTGTGTTTAGAACAGTCTGACAGCAAAATGACATTTCCTAAAGAAAAAAAGTAATTTAAACTACTCGCGGCTATAATGAATTGTCGGTCCGACAATACACATAAAAGTTAATTGATAAAAACAGCATTGGATTTCCCCACAGGGGAACCCCAAACCAAAATAAAAAAAATGCATGGGGGTCCCCCTAAATTCCATACCAGGCCCTTCAGGTCTGGTATGGATATTAAGGGGACCCCCGCGCCAAAATTAAAAAAAAAATGGCGTGGGGGTCCCCCTCAAAATCCATACCAGACCCTTATCCGAGCACGCAACCTGGCAGGCCACAGGAAAAGAGGGGGGACGAGAGAGCGCCCCCCCTTCTTGAACCGTACCAGGCCACATGCCCTCAACATTGGGAGGGTGCTTTGAGGTAGCCCCATAAAGCACCTTGTCCCCATGTTGATGGGGAGAAGGGCCTCATCCCCACAACCCTTGCCCGGTGGTTGTGGGGGTCTGTGGGCGGGGGGGCTTATCAGAATCTGGAAGCCTCTTTAACAATGGGACCCCCAGATCCCGGTCCACCCCTGTGTGGATTGGTAATGGGGTACAAATGTATCCCTACCATTTCACAAAAAAAGTGTCAAAAAGTTTCGCCTCAGTGGGAGTCTTCAGCCATGTGATGCTTCGCTTCTTCTGACATTTCTTATATAACAGAGGACGGGGCCACCCGATGACCCCACCCTCCTCTGATGCACTGGGAATTCACGGAGCGGAGAAGAAGCCTGGAGGAAGATGCGGGACGAGAAGAGTGGAGGAAGAAGAAGATGGAGAAGAAGAAGATGAAGAAGAAGATGGAGGAAGAAGAACAACACCGAAAGAACACCAGAAGAAAGAAGATGGAAGAAGAAGCCGAAAAAAGAAGAAATTAATAAAGGACTTGTCAAAAACCGTCTCTTGTGTTTTTTAACCTTTTTTACACTTTTTTGTGAAATGGTAGGGGTACATTTGTACCCCATTACCAATTCACACAGGGGGGGCGGGATCTGGGGGTCCCCTTGTTAAAGGGGGCTTCCAGATTCAGATAAGCCCCCCGCCCGCAGACCCCCATAACCACCGGGCAAGGGTTGTGGGGATGAGGCCCTTCTCCCCATCAACATGGAGACAAGGTGCTTTGGGGGGTTACCTCAAAGCACCATTCCAATGTTGAGGACATGTGGCCTGGTACGGTTCAGGGGGGGCGCTCTCTCATCCTCCCTCTTTTCCTGCGGCCTTCCAGGTTATGTGCTCAGATAAATGTCTGGTATGGATTTTTTGGGGGACCCCACGCCATTTAAAAAAAAAATTTGGCACGGGGTTCCCCTTAAAATCCATACCAGACCTGAAGGGCCTGGTATGGAATTTAGGGGGACCCCAATGCCATTTTTTTTATTTTGGTGCGGGGTTCCCCTTAATATCCATACCAGACCTGAAGGGCCTGGTATGGAATTTAGGGGGACCCCCACACATTTTTTTTAAATTTTGATTCGGGGTTCCCCTGTGGGGAAATCCCATGCCATTTTTATCAACTAACTTTTATGTGTATTGTCGGACCGACGACTCATTATAGCCACGAGTAGTTTTAAATGACTTTTTTTCCTTTGAAATGTAATTTTGCTGTCAGACTGTTCTAAACACAGAAAACATGCACCCCTTTACAGGCATAGTATAGACACCCCCCCAGGTACGAAATTTAAAGGAATATTACACTTTTATTGTTTCACTTTAAGCATAATTAAAATCACTGCTCCCGAAAAAAATGGGCGTTTTTAAAACTTGTTTTTGCATTGATACATGTCCCCTGGGGCAGGACCCAGGTCCCCAAAGACTTTTTATGACAATAACTTGCATATAAGCCTTTAAAATGAGCACTTTTGATTATTCATGCTCGTGTCCCATAGACTTTAATGGTGTTCGCGTGTTCGAACAAATTCTTTGCCTGTTCGCATGTTCTGATGCAAACCGAACCGGGGGGGGGGGGGGAGGTGGGCAGGGCGGAGTTCGGCTCATCCCTACTGAATAACCTGCCTGCCTGAAATATATTAGAAAAAGTACACCAGGAACGGCCTGCAGTCAGATATAGCTAAACTGGATACAGTGGATATATATATATATATATATATATATATATATATATATATATATATATATATATATATACACGAGAATGTCTGTATATATATGTTAAATACACTGCAGCTAACTGAATAACCTGCCTGCTCAATCTAAATGACACTCTCTCTCTGTCCACGCCAACAACACACTACATGGTGCTGACGTGCAGGCAGCCTTATATAGTATGGGGCGTGGACTTAGTCCCCCTGAGCCATGATTGGCAAAAGGCAACCTGCCTTTCGCCAATTATGGCTTTCTTAGCTGAGGGTACTGGGATAGGCCAAAGCATGCAGGTCATGGTGCATGCTTTGGCCAATCATCATACAGCAATGCACTGCACTCCTGCAGTGCATTATGGGCTGTTACGCGCCGCTCGAATTTGGCGTGAACGGCCCATAATGTTCGGTTTTTGACGAACGGGCGAACAGCCATTGTTCAAATCAAACTAATTTTTTACCCAAACAGAAAGCTCATCCCTAAACAGCAACGATGTGATCTGCTGCATACATGTCAAAAAATGCCCACACCAAGGAACTTTTCAAAATCAGCGGGGAGTCAGCAGCACCCTGCACCTGCAGAGCTCTGCGGTCTGATGCAGTAGGGTGGCTGCCCTTAAGCTGCCCCCTAGAGGACATCCTGCCTCATTGGAGTTGTGCCTACTCCTCCTCCTTTCTTCTATCAGGCACCCAAGTAGAGTCAGTGACCTCATCCCCTCCCTCCTTGTCACTGGAGCAAACATGGCAGTATGCTGCAGCTGGTGGAACATGACTGCCAGTTTCTTGTGCTTCTTGGGCACCCCCTCTCTCTAGGCTCACGTTACTCCCTTCCTCAATCTGGGAACCAACATCGAAGCCTTCAAACCGCTGCGCATCCTCCAGCAGCATGTACCCGACACTGTGGTCGAATAGTTCATGGGGACTCCTCCTGCATGATGGTGGGGCTACAGAAGGAGTGACTGTGGACAAGGAGCCGGTGGAATAGGCCACTTTAGCAGCTGCATAGGAAGGCAAACTACTCTGAGCCTGGGTGACAGAGGATGAGGAGGATGAGGACGGCTTTGTTATCCACTATGCCAACTCTTCTGCATGTTTTGGCTCAATAACACGGCCAGCAGCAGAAAAAAAGGACAAGTGTGCCCCACGGCCACTTGCAGAGGATGCACCATGTCCACGACCAGCACTGTTGACTGTAGACACAGAGGCTGCTTGCCCTCTTTTAGTGGCATGTGAGCATCTGCCTCTCCTTGGTGGCTTTCCGGACATGAGGTATATTTTGTTTTGCAACACCACACTACACTCTATTGTGTACTGTGTACACCACCAGAAAAGTAGTAGCAACTGTACTACGACTGCACTGTATTGTGTACTATGAAAACCAACAGAAAAGTAGTAGCAACTGCACTACGGCTGCACTGTATTGTGTATTGTGTACACCACCAGAAAAGTAGTAGCAACTGCACTACAGCTGCACTGTATTGTGTACACCACCAGAACAGTAGTAGCAACTGTACTACAGCTGCACTGTATTGTGTACTGTGTACACCACCAGAAAAGTACTAGCAACTGCACTACGGTTGCACTGTATTGTGTACTGTGTACACCACCAGAAAGATAGTAGCAACTGTACTATGGCTGCACTGTATTGTGTACTGTGTACTCCATCAGAACAGTAGTAGCAACTTTACTACGGCTGCACTGTATTGTGTACTGTGTACACCACCAGAAAAGTAGTAGCGACTGCACTACGGCTGCACTGTATTGTGCACTGCATACACCACAATAAAAGTAGTAGAAACTGCACTACGGTTGCACTGTACTGTGTACTGTGTACACCACCAGAAAAGTAGTAGCAACTGCACTACGGCTGCACTGTATTGTGTACTGTGTACACCACCAGAAAAGTAGTAGCAACTGCACTATGGCTGCACTGTATTGTGTACTGTGTATACCACCAGAAAAGTAGTAGCAACTGCACTATGGCTGCACTGTATTGTGTACTGTGTACACTACCAGAAAAGTAGTAGCAACTATACTACGGCTGCACTGTATTGTGTACTGTGTACACCACCAGAAAAGTAGAAGCAACTGCACTACGGTTGCATTGTATTGTGTACTGTGTACACCACCAGGAAGGTAGTAGCAACTGCACTACAGCTGCACTGTATTGTGTACTGTGTACACCACCAGAGCAGTAGTAGCAACTGCACTACAACTGCACTGTATTGTGTACTGTGTACACCACCAGAACTGTAGTAGCAACTGTACTACAGCTGCACTGTATTGTGTACTGTATACACCACCAGAAAAGTAGTAGCAACTGCACTACAGTTGCACTTCATTGTGTACTGTGTACACCACCAGTAAAGTAGTAGCAACTGCACTAATGCTGCACTGTATTGTGTACTATGTACACCACCAGAACAGTAGTAGCAACTGTATTATGGCTGCACTGTATTGTGTACTGTGTACACCACTAGAAAAGTAGTAGCAACTGCACTACATCTGCCCTGTATTGTGTACTGTGTACACCACCAGAAAAGTAGTAGCAACTGCACTACGGTTGTACTGTATTGTGTACTGTGTACACCACCAGAAAGGTAGTATCAACTGCACTATGGCTGCACTGTATTGTGTACACAACCAGAACAGTAGAAGCAACTGTACTACGGCTGCACTGTACTGTGTACATCACCAGAAGTGTAGTAGAAACAGTATACCACGGAATGCACTGTAGATATAGGCTACACTGGATGCAGAGTATAATATATATATATATATATATATATATATATATATATATATATATATAATTTTAAAGTGGAGTTCCACCCAAAAATGGAACTTCCACTTTTTGGATTCCTCCCCCCCTCCAGTGTCACATGTGGCACCTTTCATGGGGGAAGGGGGAAGAGGGAGCAGATACCTGTCTAATACAGGTATTTGCTCCCACTTCCTGGCATAGATCACCGCGGCGCTTGCGGTGACCTACGCCACTTCCGGCGCCTACACTGTTCTCCACCGCTGTATTCTGTGAGACACAGAACACAGCAGGGACCAGAGAGGATGCACAGCACGACTCGCGCATGCGCAGTAGGGAACCAGGAAGTAAAGCCGCACGGCTTCACTTCCTTATTCCCTTACAGAGGATGGTGGCGGCAGCAGCCAAGAGCCGACGGACGGATCGGCTTCGGCTGCCGACATCGCGGGCTCCCTGGACAGGTAAGTGTCCATATATTAAAAGTCAGCAGCTGCAGTATTTGTAGCTGCTGGCTTTTAATATTTTTTTTTCAGCGGACCCCGGCTTTAATACACCGCCTGAAGTATATTAGAAATAGTACACCACGGAATGCACTGTAGATATAGGCTAAACTGGATGCAGAATATATATATATATATATATATATATATATATATATATATATATATATATATTTATAAATATCCGAAGGGTGAGGTGCACTTCAATCACAGTTGTTCGTGCTTAGCAATCGAGCCTTCCCACAGGCTGTGATATAGAGAAAATTCCAAAATGGCATTGCTGCACAAAATGTATTTATTAGTAAAAAAACATCAAAAAAGACATCAACACAACATCTTTACAATAAGGCAAACATGATATTGACACTTCGGGCTATTGTAGATCACGCCCTTCCTCAGAGTATCATGCCTATACAATGATCATAAACACAATAGTATATATAGCTTACTAATGATCAATTAGAAAAAATGAACAATTTATCTGGAACTAATCATTCAATCATTTGGATTATCCATATGTGTCATCAGACTAGTATTCACTATGATCCTTGGAATCAATAAGTCTCATGCTGGAACGTAAATTATGCTCACACCTTCTAGGATATCATTAATCAGGAATCCTAAAAATAGATTAAGAAATAATAAGTTATCCAAAACTCAAAAAATAGAATAGATAAACTCAATGACAAAGTGGTAATAAAAAATATTAAAACCACTTAATCACTGTTCCAATGTTCATCCGTGTGTGCTGGCACGCCTCTGCAACTCCTGCCTATAATATGCATGAAGCTGCATAAGCGGCTTCACACAAACCAATAAGCAATATAAACAATTTCATAGATATAATGCATCATCAAGTGTTCAAAGGAATAAGTACAAGTCGAAATCAGAGTTCAACCCTTTCGGCTGGAGAGTATCCAGCCAATGTATCCTGCTGACCTCTCTCTTCCTAACAGCCAAATTCTCTATCACCCCCATGTCTGTTTTTAGCAATGCCATCTTTTATCATAAATCTTAGTTGTGATACAGTATGTCCTTGTTCAATAAAATGTCTAGCTAAAGGGAGTTTAACAAGCTTATCTCTAATCGAACACTTGTGCCTAGCAATACGGTCTTTAACTTTCTGTGTGATCTCCCCTACATAAAGAAGACCGCAAGGACATTTAATAATGTACACAACGTAAGACGATTGACAAGTATAATGTTCTCTAATTGGGATATTGTAACCTCTAAGGGGATGAGAGAAACTTTTTCCTTTGATCATATTGGAGCATTGAATACAACTGAGACACGGAAATTAACCTGTATTTTTAGGACCTAAGAATGTTACCCGTGGACTTGGTGTGGAATATTGATCTGATTTCACCAATTTATCCCAAATGGTTCTCCCCCCGTCGATATGACGGTAAAGGGGGACTACTAAATTCAGTAACCGCAGGAGCAGGATAGCCATTGTGTAAAATGGACCAGTGTTTCCTAATAATATTATTAATCTTTCGTGAAAAGGGATGATATTGAGCAATTAAAGTCATTCTGCGACTGAAGTTTTTAATAGGAGAAATAGGAGAAAAACGAAATCCATAGGATAACCTCATTGTCGCAGCCTGTCTTCCATCTCATTTAATCTCACATCACAGGTGTTTGTTTCACTGGTGATTCTAGTTACACATTTAAATTGACTACGGGGGATAGATTTAAAAACCCCTGGAGGATGAAAACTAGAAAATAACAATAAATGATTGCGGTCAGTAGGCTTTCTGTATAAATCACTGACTATGTGTCCATCTTTAATAAATAACAATGTATCCAAAAATAGAACAGCATCAGTATTGAAAACACATTGAATTTTAACCAGGTATTAATGAATTTAAGTAAAGATTAAATAAGGACAATGAATGTAAGTAACCAGTCCATATAGTGAAGGTGTCATCAATGAACCTGTACCAAGTCGCACAGTGTTCATTGAATAACGTACAGTGAAATATAAAAGCTTGCTCAATCATATCCATAAATGCGTTCACATAAGGTGGAGCTACATTACTACCCATCGCTGCCCCAGCCAATTGTAAATAATAATTATCCTTAAATAAGAAGAAATTTTCTTCTAATACAATGGTTAATAATTCCAGGAGAAACTAAATTTGGGCAGAAGTATATTTTTTAGAATTCATCAGTAAGCATTTCCATGCTTCTATACCTAGATCACGTGGAATGGCCGTATATAAATTGGCAACGTCCCATGTAACCAGCAGTGCATCAGATGGAATGATAAGCGATCAAATTTTATCTAAAAAATCCTGAGTATCTCTTATGTATGAACAAGTCTTTGCAATCAATGGTGTTAAACATTTATCAAGTAAAATAGAGAGACACTAGAGAGGAAAACGAGGGTTTGCTGCTCACCCCTTGGAAACTGAAAACAAAGGAGAAGTTCCCCCAGAGTGGGGTTTTTAGGCAGCACAATGATAAAGGGAGTCAGATTCAATATCAAAAATGTAACAAATTTATTGAGGTGTATCATAAAAGTTAAAACAATGAACTCCAGTGGGGGGTACTCGAGATAAAATTACATGTTATATAAGCTGAACATATATTGGCAGACACATATTCACAACAACACTGGGTAGCATGAATATTTAGACCTGACGCGTTTCAACCCCTATACTTGGGGTCTTCTTCAGAGGATTAGTCTGCAGAGAAATATACATAGATGAAATTGATACATGTAAGTAAATTACATTGATATAATAGTAGTTGCATTCACCATATAGAGTATGGATACAGTATAATTACCCAATAATGTATGTTCAGCAGAGAGAGGGGCAAGGCCTCCCATATGGAGATCCCCTAGAAGGACTGTCCTCCCATCCTCCCCAGAGGAAGGGCACCGGGCACCCCTACCGCCAACGCGGTTCGGACCAGGGTAGTGAGGACAGCGACGTGGCTTGCGAGAGGTCACACTCTTGAGCACCACCCACCAAACTAGTAGTCAACCAGGGAGCACAGAGAATTACACCTGTGATGGTAACCAAAGAATTTCTCATGATAAATCCAGTCATTTAAACAGTATTGGTCATGTGTCCAAGAGGGGACGCCGGAGAACAACTGTCTCCAGCGCTTACCCAGGTCACAGACACAAAAAGTGTACAAATTGTATACATATATATATGGTGTTCTTCATAGGCAGTATAAGGTATAGGCAGCCCCTCAGTATGTGCTCAATGTGACAGTGATCCAAGTGAGAATGTGAAGAAGCTAAGGTGAAATGGAAAGGTAAAAAATAAGTGATAGGTAGTGAAGACTGAGTGTGGGGATGTGATAAAATAAGAGTGATTGCACCGAAAGTGCTGGGAGTGAAACAGGTATGGGGGGGGAAGAGGGGAAGTGGGAAAGATGGGAGGGGGGGAAGGGAGAGAAAGAAGGGAAAGGGGGGGAAGGGGGGGGGGGAGAAGACAGAAGATTGCACAGAAGAGAAAAATTAAGATTGGATTAATTACCTCAAGGGGTACTAAAAGACATGTGTTTTGGCACTATGTTGCCCCATACATACAAGACTGTTGCCTGTCAGTCAACCCGGGATTGGTCACAAGCTATAGCGGGCTCGGTGGATTGGTATCCCACACTGAGTCCACCAGTCTAAAAGTAAGTAAACACAAAAGTATAAGTTGTAGAGAACAGATAGTGGCCAGGCCATTGTACGGCAGGGCCACTATAGATAGATGGGGGTCAATG
This sequence comes from Lithobates septentrionalis, assembly GCA_037952835.1. Classification (NCBI taxonomy): domain Eukaryota; kingdom Metazoa; phylum Chordata; class Amphibia; order Anura; family Ranidae; genus Lithobates; species Lithobates septentrionalis. The sequence goes on along the minus strand of JBBDGP010000042.1, from coordinate 7,489,418 downwards.
CGAAGTCAAATAGTATTCACACGAACCCCCATTATATAGGGCAAAGAGTGGTGCCAAAACAAAGAAAAACACAAAATAATGGAGGTGGTACTTACATAGTGAAAGGTGAAAAGTGCCTGCTGTTCACCAGGGAGGAAAGGAGACTGAGGGTATGCTGCAGATATCGCTTTTATACTGCCTAATGGGGGTGTGTACTCACTTGTGATTAATCCAGGTGTGTGTGCTAACCCTGGTCGCTCTACGGTGGGCGGCATGGCCGCCATTGAGGCAGTCGAGCGTGGCTTCCCCGGCGTTCAGGAAGAGCTAGGCTCTGACTCAGCGTCACTCTCGTCGAAATCTCGCGATGCCAGTGACGTCACGCCGCACGCGCAGGGCCCCGCGCATGCGCAGTGGCGAAAGACATCCGAGAGTGTTCCGGAATGCCGCCGGCAAGGAGGAAGTGATCCCCAATGTAGCGCCCGGTGGCCATCCGGGCATCCAATGGGGAAAACATGGGGGGGAGGAGCCACCTGGAACAGGCCGGCTCGTTCCCCCCCCCACCTTGCCGGGAAGCCAGATCGCGAATCACCCCTGATCCTGAGGTGAGGGCGGAGACAGCACCACAAGACTCCCTCAATCAGGAGGGGAGGGGGGGCAGTCCCCAGGGGAAAGATATACAAAAGAAGATTAAAAAATTGTACATAACATATATCTGTTGGTTCATAGCAATGCCATTCCTGTTACACATTGGCATATATACCTATCTATAAAGAGCATCAGTACAGAAAGAAAACTTCAAATGCATATGTTTGCATCTATATAGCATCCCAATAAAAGAATGATGGGTAACAGTGGATAAAATAAATATATATATATTAATAATACATACTAGTATAAAAATATAAAATAGTATAAAAAAACCCAGGGAATGAAGAGCACAGGAAAGAAGAAGGGGGAGCAGAACTTTTTGTCACGGATTTTGTGAACTGTGTATAGTTTCATTAGGAATTAGCTATTGTGTTTTTCCGGAAACAAAACCCTTTAAAAAAGGGGCAAATGAAATAGCCTCATTGAGTCCTGGGAACGAGGTGGAATTTAACTTAAAAATCCACCTCTGCTCAAGTTGCAACAAAGTTTTGTTCCAATCGCCGCCTCGCATGGGTATGTGAACTCGATCGAGTGCGGCGAAGGATACTTTGGGCATTACAGAGTTGTGGATTTCCATTACATGTCGCCCAAGGGGTAAATATGGATTGCTAATTTGCATGTGGTAGATATGTTTTGATATCCGCTGATGGAATTCTTGCTTGGTCTTACCCACATAATGCGCTCCACACTCGCAGGACATAAGATATACCACCCCTCTTGTTTGGCAGTTGGTAAAGTGCCTGGGTTTGAAGATTGACCCATTTGGAAGGTGAAAGACCTTTTCACGTCTAATGTATTGGCAATACGAGCAATGCCCACAGGGAAAGGATCCCAGAACAGAACAGTGTTTCCGTCTTTTTTGTGCGTTTCTGAACTCACTCTGAACTAGTTTGTCCCTCAGTGATGTAGCTCGTCTGTAAGTAATGGAGGGGGTACCTGAAATAAACTTACTAACTTTTGGGTCATCTAAAAGTATAGACCAGTACTTACGGATGATATTACTTATCTCATTGTGCTGTTTCGAGAAGCGTAAAATCACCCTGGTGGTAGCCATGTCCTGGTCGCGTCTCACTCTCTCTTTGAACAACAATGTGTGCCTCGGCTGTGTGACCACTCTGTTGTATGCCTTACGTAGGCATGAGCGGCTATAGCCTCGCGCTAGAAGCCTCGTTTGTAGTTTTTGTGCTTCTTGTTTGAAAGATGCCTCGTCGGAACAATTCCTACGAACACGTAGATACTGTCCATAAGGAATGGAATTTTTTAGGCGTGTAGGATGAAAGCTATCCGCGTGAAGGATGGTATTTCCTGCGGTGCTTTTTCGAAAGAGTGTGCTAGAGATTGTATCCTCAGAGGTACGTCTCAGCTGTACGTCCAAGAATGTGATCTGGTCACGATCGTAGGACATAGTAAATTTTAAATTAAATTGGTTTGCGTTGATTTGATCAAAGAACTTTAGTAATAGCTCTTCCGGGCCATCCCAGATGAGGAGGACATCATCAATGTATTGTCGCCACATATGTATGTGGCTCCTATACCTGGCAATGTCCTCCCCATCATCAAGCACTTTCTCCCACTCCCCCAGGTACAGATTGGCGTAGGCCGGGGTGCAACAGGTGCCCATGGCCACGCCCTGCACCTGGAGGTAGTGGGAGTTGTCAAAGACGAAAAAATTGTGATTGAGGATGTAATCGAGTCCATTAATAATGAACTCGTTTACTACCCCATCGTATCTCAGATGTCTTGACAGGAGTGCCCGTATAGCCTCGATCCCCTTGTTATGGGGTATTGAGCTATACAGGGCCTCGACGTCAATAGCCACAAGGAGGGAATTAGGTGGGAGTGATATTCCCTGAATAAGTTGAAGTAAGTGCATTGTGTCCTTTACAAACGAGGGCATACAGGTGACAAGGGGTTGCAAGAGCGAATCAATCACTTTGCTGAGGTTTTCTGAAATCCCCCCATTGCCGGAGACGATTGGTCGTCCAGGGGGTTTTGTTTGGCTTTTATGAATTTTGGGCAAACTATAAAACGTGGCCATACGTGGATATTTGACTCGAATAAATTCGTATTGGTCTCTGGTGATGGCTCCTTTGTCAAGAGCGGACTGAATTAGATCATAAAATTGGGTGTAGGATTTTTGTATGATTTTAGTTGGGATGATTTTGTACCATTCACCATTGTCTAGAATATCTAGACACATGCGTACATAGTCCTGATTGTCCATCAGGACCACGTTACCACCCTTATCAGATGGTTTTATTGTGATCTCAACATTGTTGCACAGAGAGTCAATAGCCATCGATTCCTCGGTTGTTAGATTTTGAGGTAATGTTTTTTTGTTTTTATGTGAGAGTTTGGCAATATCCCTAAGTGTTTGTTTTACGAAAATCTCTATACTGGGATTCATACTGAGTGACGGAAATTTTCCAGAGGGTTTTTTAAAGTTTGTTAACGGATTCTGAGTGGGTTCATTCACACCTTCAAGAAGGGTTTCCAGGTCAATTTGGTCTATAAGGTCTATGGTGTTGTTCTCTTGGAACAAGAGGGTCAAATCGCGTAAAGCTTTTAACTCCTTTATACTGAAGGTGTCCCCTTGGGTCACATCCGTGTCGGTGTCAATTTTTGCATGGAGGCTCTTCAAGAGTAGCCGGCGTGCAAATAATTGTAAATCAGTTACAACTTCAAATAGATCAAAGTTCCCTTGTGGACAAAAGGTAAGCCCGCGTGACAGTACATTAGTTTCAGCTGGGGACAAATGGTGTGATGATAAATTGATCACACTAAGGGATTCTGTTGGATCCGCGTAACGTACGCATCCAGATTCCCCACTCCCCTGTTTGATTGGGACGGAGAGGATCCCCATGTTTGGTTTAAAGGGGTCTGTGATCCAAGTTTTTGACATCCTGATGGTGAATTTCCAGGCATTTTATTTCCTACTGAGTTGGGTGGAATTATGGTTTCATTTGTGGCTAGATTTAATGTATCGGATTTGGATCCTATGGGCCTCACCTCATTGGTATGGACTTCCAAAACAGTCTCCGGAGCGGTCTCTATAGTCCGCTTCTTTCTGTCTTGTTCTGGAGAACCCTTGTTGTTACGACTTCTTTTGAATTTACCCCGCTCTTTGGGTGTTTTTAAATTCTGGCTGGAGTCAAGATCTTTCTTGGGCCTTGGTGCACTCTTTGGATGTTTAAGTTGTTGGTGTGGTGTGTATTGCTTATTTTTCTGATAGTTGGATTGGGAGTTATTATTCCATTTATATGCTCGTCCTTCGGAGAAGGCGGCGTGATCCCTCCAGAATTTGGACTCCTTTTTCTGCAGGACGTTCCTATTATAGGACGACAGGTCGTTCCGAAGTTTGGCCTGTAGTTCCAAGTATAGGGCGTGTTGCATAAATGGTCTCAAGGAGGTTTCTATATTGCCAATTTCTACATCCAGCAATATCATTTGTTTGTTATATTCCTTAGTGAGGATAGTCATCATCTCCTGGGAACAGGCATTTAGATTAGCCTCCCATTGGCTTTTACATTCAGTGCTAATCTGATCCAAATTCGGGAATATTTGAATCCGTAGGCCTAGAGGACTGATCTTATCTTCTTTGTATCTATTTAGGGTTTTAATGTGCCAAAATATTGCGGATTTTTTCTCAAGTGTTCTATTTAGTTTGTGAAAAAGAGATGAGATCTGAGTTTTGGCTCGATCTCCTTGTTCAAAATCTGTCTCATAGCCTGACATTAGGTTAACCCATTCGGTACCCTGGAATTTACTCATACTTAACAATAATTATTCAATGGTTCTTAACACTATTATACAAATACCAACAGCATATAAAATAATCAATCCTATATACTGGAGCTCATGTTTCCACTCTCATGTGTCAGGAGGGGGAAAGAAGGGGTGTTTAACCACCCAAATGGATTTGTAAAATAGAGAGACACTAGAGAGGAAAACGAGGGTTTGCTGCTCACCCCTTGGAAACTGAAAACAAAGGAGAAGTTCCCCCAGAGTGGGGTTTTTAGGCAGCACAATGATAAAGGGAGTCGGATTCAATATCAAAAATGTAACAAATTTATTGAGGTGTATCATAAAAGTTAAAACAATGAGCTCCAGTGGGGGGTACTCGAGATAAAATTACATGTTATATAAGCTGAACATATATTGGCAGACACATATTCACAAGAACACTGGGTAGCATGAATATTTAGACCTGACGCGTTTCAACCCCTATACTTGGGGTCTTCTTCAGAGGATTAGTCTGCAGAGAAATATACATAGATGAAATTGATACATGTAAGTAAATGACATTGATATAATAGTAGTTGTATTCACCATATAGAGTATGGATACAGTATAATTACCCAATAATGTATGTTCAGCAGAGAGAGGGGCTGTCATGGACATACTACTTCCAGACCTGCAACAGGGCTCAGGCGCATCCCCACCAACAGGTTCCCAGTAACGAACAGGCGTGCGCCAATGCGCATGTGCCGATCGCAGAGATCGCACACGCACAGTGATTCGGTTTTGGCGCCCAGTGGCCTTTAAGAGGGGCTTCCACAATTCAGCACTTGCTGTTTGATCTGCAGCTTCACCTGTGACCTGTTCCTGTAATCAGCATCCGATTACCTGACCTGGCTCTCTGACCACGCTGCTGTCTCCAATCCTGAACCTTGGCTTTCCCTGACTCTGATTCTGTTTACCTGCCTGTCTGATCTCCTGTTACCAGAAACCAGCCCGAACTTGACTATTCCTTGCCTGCCGAATCTGTTGAACTGATCCACTGTGTATGACCCGGCTTGTCTGACCTTGCTTCTGCCTGCTGTGTGCATCCTGCTGACCTGCATCCAGCTTACCTGCAGCCTGCTGACCTGCATCCAGCTCACCTGCATCCTGCTGACCTGCATCCGGCTTATCTGCTGACTTGCATCCAGCTTACCTGCACCCGGCACTCCAGTCAGTTCCAGTGTCTCCCAGTGGACATCATCTCCAGTTCCAGAGAATCCACCAGGCACTCATACCCCGCTGTGCTCCTACGGTCACTGTCCTCAACTCCAGTGATCTGGGAACCAGGGCTGTACGAGAGGTCTCCCTCTGCACGTCAGGCTCACATACAAGGTACGTGTCAGTATCAAACAGCCATGCCTGAGCCTGCAAGAGGGACCTCTGCTACTGATGAAATCTGCCAATTACTCTCCGTCCTCACTCAAGAGGTGAAATCTCTTCAGGACAGCTATGAACACCTGGTGAGACAAGTGCAGTCCCGGATGAGTATTACCAATCCTTCTTCCAGTGGGTTGTCATCAGAGGCTTCCCCCGCACTCCCTGTAATGATGTTATCTCCAGAACCCAGGGTCCCAATTCCGGAGAAGTTTTCTGGGGATCGAAGCAAGTTTCGGACTTTCCGTAATGCATGTGAGCTGTACTTTTCCTTACTACCCTTAACCTTTTTGCGGGAAAACACCAAGGTGGGTTTTGTTGTCTCACTTCTGCTGGGAGATCCACAAGCCTGGGCTCATCACCTGCTGGAAGAACACCATGTTTCTCTGGACTCTCTGTCATCCTTCTTTGACGCAATGTCACTCTTATATGATGACCCCCAACGAACTTCCACTGCCGAAGCTGCTCTTAGCACGCTCCAGCAGGGCCGCAAAGTGGTCGAAGATTATATAATGGACTTTAGACGCTGGAGCGCGGATACCCAGTGGAACCATGCAGCTTTATGGCACCAGTTTCGCCTAGGCTTGTCAGAAGGACTAAAGGATGAACTGGCTCGGGTCGGTGTACCAAATTCCCTGGAATCCTTGATGACCCTAACTATTCAGATAGACCGTCGTCTTCGGGAACGCAGGATGGAGAGGGTGACCCAGCAGACTCAACCAACTTGGATGTTACCCCAAGTGCCTACGACCTCTCGCCCTGTTCCCCTTAGACCGGTCCCAGTTAATTCTGCACCAACCAAACTAAAACCGGACTTTCAGAAATCTGGGCAGGTCGGACTAATGAGACCCGCATTGTCTGCTGAGGAACGTCTACGTCGGCAACAGCTCAACCTGTGCTTGTACTGCGGGGGACCAGGCCATTATGTACATTCGTGTCCTGCCAAGTACCGTAGATCTTCATCCATCCCACCACACAGTCACCCAGCTCTCTCTACTCACCTGGCTATTCCCATCACCCTTCAGTTTTCTGGAAAGACTGTGTCTGTTACTGCAATAATAGACTCTGGTGCATGCAGTTGTTTTATTGATTTGAACTTTGCCAACCAACAACGCATTCCACTCCAGCACAGGGCTCAAGGACTGTCTGTTTTCTTGGCAGATGGATCCCGTATTAAATCTGGCCAGGTGACTCAAGAGACTCCCCCACTGCCTGTAATTACTGTCTCAAACCACAAGGAACTGCTTAAGTTTGATGCTATTGCTTCCCCTCTGTTCCCGATCATCTTGGGTCTACCGTGGCTTCAGGCCCACAACCCGCAAATTGACTGGGGCTCCGGAGAAATCAGGTTTCAGTCCCTCTACTGTCAAGAACATTGTCTGCCCTTACCTTCCAAGATATCTGGTCCTTTGCTGTGCCTGGAAGCTGACTCAGAATTACGCTCAGCAGTACCTGAACAGTATCACGAGTTCTTAGACGTTTTTAGTAAACGAGGGGCAGAGACACTTCCTCCTCATCGTTCCTACGATTGCCCGATTGAGTTACTGCCCGGAGCTGAAATCCCCTTTGGGCGAATTTTTCCTCTGTCTGAGCGGGAGTTGGAGGTTTTAAAGGAATATGTTGACGAAAACCTTAAGAGGGGGTTCATCCGGCCATCCACCTCTCCAGCTGGGGCAGGGATCTTTTTTGTGGAGAAGAAGGACCACTCATTGCGTCCCTGTGTGGACTACCGGGAGCTGAACAAGGTCACGGTCAAGAACCGGTATCCCTTACCCCTGGTACCTGAGCTTTTTCAAAGATTAAGAACTACTGTTGTGTTCACCAAACTCGATCTTCGTGGGGCCTACAATTTGGTTCGCATTCGTGCAGGGGACGAGTGGAAAACGGCCTTCCGTACCAGGTTTGGCCATTATGAATATCTGGTGATGCCCTTCGGCCTGTGTAATGCCCCTGCGACCTTCCAGCACCTGATAAATGATATCTTCAGAGATTATCTGGACATTTTCGTCATAGCCTACTTAGACGATATCCTGATCTTTTCCTCATCCTTGGATCAGCACCGGAAACACGTCAAGATGGTACTCTGCCGACTCCGTCAGCATGGCTTATATGCCAAACCAGAAAAATGCGAATTTGAGCGGCAGAGTATCCAATTTCTGGCCCTGGTAATTTCCACAGAAGGGTTCAAGATGGACCCACAAAAAGTCACAGCTGTTCTGGACTGGCCTGCACCCTCAGATAAAAAGGGGGTGCAACGTTTTGTTGGCTTCGCCAATTTTTACAGAAGGTTCATCAAAGGATTTTCTGCAATTATCTCTCCGATCACCCAGCTAACAAGACAAAACGTCCGATTCCAGTGGAATCCCCAGGCTCAAGCGCCTTCTCTACCCTAAAGGGACTCTTTACCTCTGCCCCCATCTTGAGCCATCCGGATCCCTCTCTTCCTTACCTACTCGAGGTTGATGCCTCAGAAACAGCTGTGGGGGCAGTTATTTCTCAGCGCCAAGGACTCAAGGATCTCATGCACCCCATAGCATTCTTCTCTCGGAAGCTTTCGCCTGCAGAGAAGAATTATGATGTGGGGGACCGTGAACTTTTGGCCATTAAAGCCGCACTCGAAGAATGGCGATACCTGCTAGAGGGAGCGGCACATCCCATACTTATTTACACGGATCATAAAAATCTGGAATATTTACGAACTGCCAAACGTTTGAAGCCGCGTCAGGCACGATGGGCGTTATTCTTTTCCAGATTTTCATTTCACATCACCTACCGGCCAGGATCAAAGAACATCAAGCCTGACGCTCTCTCTCGGATGTACGATGACCCCAAAGAAACTTCAGTTCCGGACACCATCTTATCTGAGGGCAACTTTCTGCTTTTCCAGACAGACCTGATGTCCGGTCTAAAACAAGCCTCAGAGGGGGTGTCCGGTCCTCCAGGATCAATCTTGATACCCAGGGATGGGATGCTTTGGAAGGACAGCAAAATTTTTGTGCCAGAAAGTTGCCGGACAGAAGTGTTGAGCCTGTGTCACGACCACCCGCTGGCCGGACATTTTGGGGTTCACAAGACTCGTGAACTAATCCAGCGCATGTTTTGGTGGCCGAAGCTTGAGGAAGATTGCAAGGACTATGTTAAGTCATGTGTCATCTGTACCCAAAGCAAGTCTGCCAGGACCAAGTCCTGGGGCCTCCTCAGACCACTACCAATTCCTGACAGACCCTGGAGCATGATTGCCATGGACTTTGTAGTGGAACTACCCCCTTCTGAAGGACATACAGCTATCTTTGTAGTGGTTGACCGTCTGTCTAAGATGGCCCACTTCATACCCCTAAAGAGTACGCCGTCTGCTTTGGAAACCGCCCGGGTGTTCATCAGGGAGATCGTAAGGCTGCACGGGGTACCAACCAACATTGTATCTGACAGGGGAGTCCAGTTCACCTCCCGCTTCTGGAGATCACTATGCCAAATTCTGAAAATTGAACTTTCCATGTCATCTGCTTTCCACCCCCAGACTAACGGACAAACTGAAAGGACGAACCAAACCCTGGAACAGTACATCCGTTGCTTTACCTCATTTGTCCAAGATGATTGGGTAGCACTGTTGCCTTTAGCGGAATTTGCTTTCAACAATGCCAGCCATTCAGCCACAGGTCAGTCACCGTTCTTTGCGAACTATGGGTCTCATCCTGTCTTCCTGCCTAACATTATTCCAGAATCTCCTGTTCCAGCAGTACAAAGCACTGTCGAGTTCCTGGGTCGCAACAACAAGTTGTTGCAAGAAGCTATGGCCAAGGCGCAGGCAACCAACAAGAGGCTTTATGACAGGAAGAGAAGAGGTGAATTACGTCTCCAACCAGGTGATCAGGTGTGGTTATCTACCACCAACCTCAAGATGGCTTGCCCTTCAAAGAAGCTGGCACCCAGATTCATTGGCCCTTTCCCAGTTAAAAGGAAATTGAATGAGGTCTCCTATGAACTTACCCTGCCTGAGTCGCTCAAAGTGCACCCGGTGTTTCACGTGTCTCTGCTTAAACCCACAGTACCCGACCCTTTCCCGGACAGAGGAACGGGGCCACCCGGACCCGTTATTATTAATAAGGATGAGGAGTATGAGGTGGAGGCTGTCGTAGACTGCAGGAGAAGAGGTAACCAACTTCAATTTTTAATCAAATGGAAGGGCTATGGACCAGAGGAGAACTCATGGGAACCTAAGCAAAATGTGCATGCCCAAGAACTGATCCAGGCCTTCTTCCGCAGACATCCTCATAAAAGAGCTCTTTTGGGCACCCGGAGGTTGCCCTTAAGGGGGGGGCAATGTCATGGACATACTACTTCCAGACCTGCAACAGGGCTCAGGCGCATCCCCACCAACAGGTTCCCAGTAACGAACAGGCGTGCGCCAATGCGCATGTGCCGATCGCAGAGATCGCACACGCACAGTGATTCGGCTTTGGCGCCCAGTGGCCTTTAAGAGGGGCTTCCACAATTCAGCACTTGCTGTTTGATCTACAGCTTCACCTGTGACCTGTTCCTGTAATCAGCATCCGATCACCTGACCTGGCTCTCTGACCACGCTGCTGTCTCCAATCCTGAACCTTGGCTTTCCCTGACTCTGATTCTGTTTACCTGCCTGTCTGATCTCCTGTTACCAGAAACCAGCCCGAACTTGACTATTCCTTGCCTGCCGAATCTGTTGAACTGATCCACTGTGTATGACCCGGCTTGTCTGACCTTGCTTCTGCCTGCTGTGTGCATCCTGCTGACCTGCATCCAGCTTACCTGCAGCCTGCTGACCTGCATCCAGCTCACCTGCATCCTGCTGACCTGCATCCGGCTTATCTGCTGACTTGCATCCAGCTTACCTGCACCCGGCACTCCAGTCAGTTCCAGTGTCTCCCAGTGGACATCATCTCCAGTTCCAGAGAATCCACCAGGCACTCATACCCCGCTGTGCTCCTACGGTCACTGTCCTCAACTCCAGTGATCTGGGAACCAGGGCTGTACGAGAGGTCTCCCTCTGCACGTCAGGCTCACATACAAGGTACGTGTCAGGGGCAAGGCCTCCCATATGGAGATCCCCTAGAAGGACTGTCCTCCCGTCCTCCCCAGAGGAAGGGCACCGGGCACCCCTACCGCCAACGCGGTTCGGACCAGGGTAGTGAGGACAGCGACGTGGCTTGCGAGAGGTCACACTCTTGAGCACCACCCACCAAACTAGTAGTCAACCAGGGAGCACAGAGAATTACACCTGTGATGGTAACCAAAGAATTTCTCATGATAAATCCAGTCATTTAAACAGTATTGGTCATGTGTCCAAGAGGGGACGCCGGAGAACAACTGTCTCCAGCGCTTACCCAGGGCACAGACACAAAAAGTGTACAAATTGTATACATATATAAATGGTGTTCTTCATAGGCAGTATAAGGTATAGGCAGCCCCTCAGTATGTGCTCAATGTGACAGTGATCCGAGTGAGAATGTGAAGAAGCTAAGGTGAAATGGAAAGGTAAAAAATAAGTGATAGGTAGTGAAGACTGAGTGTGGGGATGTGATAAAATAAGAGTGATTGCACCGAAAGTGCTGGGAGTGAAACAGGTATGGGGGGGGAAGAGGGGAAGTGGGAAAGATGGGAGGGGGGGAAGGGAGAGAAAGAAGGGAAAGGGGGGGAAGGGGGGGGGAGAAGAGAGAAGATTGCACAGAAGTGAAAAATTAAGATTGGATTAATTACCTCAAGGGGTACTAAAAGACATGTGTTTTGGCACTATGTTGCCCCATACATACAAGACTGTTGCCTGTCAGTCAACCCGGGATTGGTCACAAGCTATAGCGGGCTCGGTGGATTGGTATCCCACACTGAGTCCACCAGTCTAAAAGTAAGTAAACACAAAAGTATAAGTTGTAGAGAACAGATAGTGGCCAGGCCATTGTACGGCAGGGCCACTATAGATAGATGGGGGTCAATGCGAAGTCAAATAGTATTCACACGAACCCCCATTATATAGGGCAAAGAGTGGTGCCAAAACAAAGAAAAACACAAAATAATGGAGGTGGTACTTACATAGTGAAAGGTGAAAAGTGCCTGCTGTTCACCAGGGAGGAAAGGAGACTGAGGGTATGCTGCAGATATCGCTTTTATACTGCCTAATGGGGGTGTGTACTCACTTGTGATTAATCCAGGTGTGTGTGCTAACCCTGGTCGCTCTACGGTGGGCGGCATGGCCGCCATTGAGGCAGTCGAGCGTGGCTTCCCCGGCGTTCAGGAAGAGCTAGGCTCCGACTCAGCGTCACTCTCGTCGAAATCTCGCGATGCCAGTGACGTCACGCCGCACGCGCAGGGCCCCGCGCATGCGCAGTGGCGAAAGACATCCGAGAGTGTTCCGGAATGCCGCCGGCAAGGAGGAAGTGATCCCCAATGTAGCGCCCGGTGGCCATCCGGGCATCCAATGGGGAAAACATGGGGGGGGAGCCACCTGGAACAGGCCGGCTCGTTCCCCCCCCACCTTGCCGGGAAGCCAGATCGCGAATCACCCCCGATCCTGAGGTGAGGGCGGAGACAGCACCACAAGACTCCCTCAATCAGGAGGGGAGGGGGGGCAGTCCCCAGGGGAAAGATATACAAAAGAAGATTAAAAAATTGTACATAACATATATCTGTTGGTTCATAGCAATGCCATTCCTGTTACACATTGGCATATATACCTATCTATAAAGAGCATCAGTACAGAAAGAAAACTTCAAATGCATATGTTGGCATCTATATAGCATCCCAATAAAAGAATGATGGGTAACAGTGGATAAAATAAATATATATATTAATAATACATACTAGTATAAAAATATAAAATAGTATAAAAAAACCCAGGGAATGAAGAGCACAGGAAAGAAGAAGGGGGAGCAGAACTTTTTGTCACGGATTTTGTGAACTGTGTATAGTTTCATTAGGAATTGGCTATTGTGTTTTTCCGGAAACAAAACCCTTTAAAAAAGGGGCAAATGAAATAGCCTCATTGAGTCCTGGGAACGAGGTGGAATTTAACTTAAAAATCCACCTCTGCTCATGTTGCAACAAAGTTTTGTTCCAATCGCCGCCTCGCATGGGTATGTGAACTCGATCGAGTGCGGCGAAGGATACTTTGGGTATTACAGAGTTGTGGATTTCCATTACATGTCGCCCAAGGGGTAAATATGGATTGCTAATTTGCATGTGGTAGATATGTTTTGATATCCGCTGATGGAATTCTTGCTTGGTCTTACCCACATAATGCGCTCCACACTCGCAGGACATAAGATATACCACCCCTCTTGTTTGGCAGTTGGTAAAGTGCCTGGGTTTGAAGATTGACCCATTTGGAAGGTGAAAGACCTTTTCACGTCTAATGTATTGGCAATACGAGCAATGCCCACAGGGAAAGGATCCCAGAACAGAACAGTGTTTCCGTCTTTTTTGTGCGTTTCTGAACTCACTCTGAACTAGTTTGTCCCTCAGTGATGTAGCTCGTCTGTAAGTAATGGAGGGGGTACCTGAAATAAACTTACTAACTTTTGGGTCATCTAAAAGTATAGACCAGTGCTTACGGATGATATTACTTATCTCATTGTGCTGTTTCGAGAAGCGTAAAATCACCCTGGTGGTAGCCATGTCCTGGTCGCGTCTCACTCTCTCTTTGAACAACAATGTGTGCCTCGGCTGTGTGACCACTCTGTTGTATGCCTTACGTAGGCATGAGCGGCTATAGCCTCGCGCTAGAAGCCTCGTTTGTAGTTTTTGTGCTTCTTGTTTGAAAGATGCCTCGTCGGAACAATTCCTACGAACACGTAGATACTGTCGATAAGGAATGGAATTTTTTAGGCGTGTAGGATGAAAGCTATCCGCGTGAAGGATGGTATTTCCTGCGGTGCTTTTTCGAAAGAGTGTGCTAGAGATTGTATCCTCAGAGGTACGTCTCAGCTGTACGTCCAAGAATGTGATCTGGTCACGATCGTAGGACATAGTAAATTTTAAATTAAATTGGTTTGCGTTGATTTGATCAAAGAACTTTAGTAATAGCTCTTCCGGGCCATCCCAGATGAGGAGGACATCATCAATGTATCGTCGCCACATATGTATGTGGCTCCTATACCTGGCAATGTCCTCCCCATCATCAAGCACTTTCTCCCACTCCCCCAGGTACAGATTGGCGTAGGCCGGGGCGCAACAGGTGCCCATGGCCACGCCCTGCACCTGGAGGTAGTGGGAGTTGTCAAAGACGAAAAAATTGTGATTGAGGATGTACTCAAGTCCATTAATAATGAACTCGTTTACTACCCCATCGTATCTCAGATGTCTTGACAGGAGTGCCCGTATAGCCTCGATCCCCTTGTTATGGGGTATTGAGCTATACAGGGCCTCGACGTCAATAGCCTCAAGGAGGGAATTAGGTGGGAGTGATATTCCCTGAATAAGTTGAAGTAAGTGCATTGTGTCCTTTACAAACGAGGGCATACAGGTGACAAGGGGTTGCAAGAGCGAATCAATCACTTTGCTGAGGTTTTCTGAAATCCCCCCGTTGCCGGAGACGATTGGTCGTCCAGGGGGTTTTGTTTGGCTTTTATGAATTTTGGGCAAACTATAAAACGTGGCCATACGTGGATATTTGACTCGAATAAATTCGTATTGGTCTCTGGTGATGGCTCCTTTGTCAAGAGCGGACTGAATTAGATCATAAAAATGGGTGTAGGATTTTTGTATGATTTTAGTTGGGATGATTTTGTACCATTCACCATTGTCTAGAATATCTAGACACATGCGTACGTAGTCCTGATTGTCCATCAGGACCACGTTACCACCCTTATCAGATGGTTTTATTGTGATCTCAACATTGTTGCACAGAGAGTCAATAGCCATCGATTCCTCGGTTGTTAGATTTTGAGGTAATGTTTTTTTGTTTTTATGTGAGAGTTTGGCAATATCCCTAAGTGTTTGTTTTACGAAAATCTCTATACTGGGATTCAGACTGAGTGACGGAAATTTTCCAGAGGGTTTTTTAAAGTTTGTTAACGGATTCTGAGTGGGTTCATTCACACCTTCAAGAAGGGTTTCCAGGTCAATTTGGTCTATAAGGTCTATGGTGTTGTTCTCTTGGAACAAGAGGGTCAAATCGCGTAAAGCTTTTAACTCCTTTATACTGAAGGTGTCCCCTTGGGTCACATCCGTGTCGGTGTCAATTTTTGCATGGAGGCTCTTCAAGAGTAGCCGGCGTGCAAATAATTGTAAATCAGTTACAACTTCGAATAGATCAAAGTTCCCTTGTGGACAAAATGTAAGCCCGCGTGACAGTACATTAGTTTCAGCTGGGGACAAATGGTGTGATGATAAATTGATCACACTAAGGGATTCTGTTGGATCCGCGTAACGTACGCATCCAGATTCCCCACTCCCCTGTGTGATTGGGACGGAGAGGATCCCCATGTTTGGTTTAAAGGGGTCTGTGATCCAAGTTTTTGACATCCTGATGGTGAATTTCCAGGCATTTTATTTCCTACTGAGTTGGGTGGAATTATGATTTCATTTGTGGCTAGATTTAATGTATCGGATTTGGATCCTATGGGCCTCACCTCATTGGTATGGACTTCCAAAACAGTCTCCGGAGCGGTCTCTATAGTCCGCTTCTTTCTGTCTTGTTCTGGAGAACCCTTGTTGTTACGACTTCTTTTGAATTTACCCCGCTCTTTGGGTGTTTTTAAATTCTGGCTGGAGTCAAGATCTTTCTTGGGCCTTGGTGCACTCTTCGGATGTTTAAGTTGTTGGTGTGGTGTGTATTGCTTATTTTTCTGATAGTTGGATTGGGAGTTATTATTCCATTTATATGCTCGTCCTTCGGAGAAGGCGGCGTGATCCCTCCAGAATTTGGACTCCTTTTTCTGCAGGACGTTCCTATTATAGGACGACAGGTCGTTCCGAAGTTTGGCCTGTAGTTCCAAGTATAGGGCGTGTTGCATAAATGGTCTCAAGGAGGTTTCTATATTGCCAATTTCTACATCCAGCAATATCATTTGTTTGTTATATTCCTTAGTGAGGATAGTCATCATCTCCTGGGAACAGGCATTTAGATTAGCCTCCCATTGGCTTTTACATTCAGTGCTAATCTGATCCAAATTCGGGAATATTTGAATCCGTAGGCCTAGAGGACTGATCTTATCTTCTTTGTATCTATTTAGGGTTTTAATGTGCCAAAATATTGCGGATTTTTTCTCAAGTGTTCTATTTAGTTTGTGAAAAAGAGATGAGATCTGAGTTTTGGCTCGATCTCCTTGTTCAAAATCTGTCTCATAGCCTGACATTAGGTTAACCCATTCGGTACCCTGGAATTTACTCATACTTAACAATAATTATTCAATGGTTCTTAACACTATTATACAAATACCAACAGCATATAAAATAATCAATCCTATATACTGGAGCTCATGTTTCCACTCTCATGTGTCAGGAGGGGGAAAGAAGGGGTGTTTAACCACCCAAATGGATTTGTAAAATAGAGAGACACTAGAGAGGAAAACGAGGGTTTGCTGCTCACCCCTTGGAAACTGAAAACAAAGGAGAAGTTCCCCCAGAGTGGGGTTTTTAGGCAGCACAATGATAAAGGGAGTCGGATTCAATATCAAAAATGTAACAAATTTATTGAGGTGTATCATAAAAGTTAAAACAATGAGCTCCAGTGGGGGGTACTCGAGATAAAATTACATGTTATATAAGCTGAACATATATTGGCAGACACATATTCACAAGAACACTGGGTAGCATGAATATTTAGACCTGACGCGTTTCAACCCCTATACTTGGGGTCTTCTTCAGAGGATTAGTCTGCAGAGAAATATACATAGATGAAATTGATACATGTAAGTAAATGACATTGATATAATAGTAGTTGCATTCACCATATAGAGTATGGATACAGTATAATTACCCAATAATGTATGTTCAGCAGAGAGAGGGGCAAGGCCTCCCATATGGAGATCCCCTAGAAGGACTGTCCTCCCGTCCTCCCCAGAGGAAGGGCACCGGGCACCCCTACCGCCAACGCGGTTCGGACCAGGGTAGTGAGGACAGCGACGTGGCTTGCGAGAGGTCACACTCTTGAGCACCACCCACCAAACTAGTAGTCAACCAGGGAGCACAGAGAATTACACCTGTGATGGTAACCAAAGAATTTCTCATGATAAATCCAGTCATTTAAACAGTATTGGTCATGTGTCCAAGAGGGGACGCCGGAGAACAACTGTCTCCAGCGCTTACCCAGGGCACAGACACAAAAAGTGTACAAATTGTATACATATATATATATATGGTGTTCTTCATAGGCAGTATAAGGTATAGGCAGCCCCTCAGTATGTGCTCAATGTGACAGTGATCCGAGTGAGAATGTGAAGAAGCTAAGGTGAAATGGAAAGGTAAAAAATAAGTGATAGGTAGTGAAGACTGAGTGTGGGGATGTGATAAAATAAGAGTGATTGCACCGAAAGTGCTGGGAGTGAAACAGGTATGGGGGGGGAAGAGGGGAAGTGGGAAAGATGGGAGGGGGGGGGAGGGAGAGAAAGAAGGGAAAGGGGGGAAGGGGGGGGAAAGAAGAGAGAAGATTGCACAGAAGTGAAAAATTAAGATTGGATTAATTACCTCAAGGGGTACTAAAAGACATGTGTTTTGGCACTATGTTGCCCCATACATACAAGACTGTTGCCTGTCAGTCAACCCGGGATTGGTCACAAGCTATAGCGGGCTCGGTGGATTGGTATCCCACACTGATTCCACCAGTCTAAAAGTAAGTAAACACAAAAGTATAAGTTGTAGAGAACAGATAGTGGCCAGGCCATTGTACGGCAGGGCCACTATAGATAGATGGGGGTCAATGCGAAGTCAAATAGTATTCGCACAAACCCCCATTATATAGGGCAAAGAGTGGTGCCAAAACAAAGAAAAACACAAAATAATGGAGGTGGTACTTACATAGTGAAAGGTGAAAAGTGCCTGCTGTTCACCAGGGAGGAAAGGAGACTGAGGGTATGCTGCAGATATCGCTTTTATACTGCCTAATGGAGTGTGTACTCACTTGTGATTAATCCAGGTGTGTGTGCTAACCCTGGTCGCTCTACGGTGGGCGGCATGGCCGCCATTGAGGCAGTCGAGCGTGGCTTCCCCGGCATTCAGGAAGAGCTAGGCTCCGACTCAGCGTCACTCTCGTCGAAATCTCGCAATCCCAGTGACGTCACGCCGCACGCGTGGGGCCCCGCGCATGCGCAGTGGCAAAAGACATCCAAGAGTGTTCCGGAATGCCGCCGGCAAGGAGGAAGTGATCCCCAATGTAGCGCCCGGTGGCCATCCGGGCATCCAATGGGGAAAACATGGGGGGGAGGAGCCACCTGGAACAGGCCGGCTCGTCCCCCCCCCCACCTTGCCGGGAAGCCAGATCGCGAATCACCCCCGATCCTGAGGTGAGGGCGGAGACAGCACCACAAGACTCCCTCAATCAGGAGGGGAGGGGGGGCAGTCCCCAGGGGAAAGATATACAAAAGAAGATTAAAAAATTGTACATAACATATATCTGTTGGTTCATAGCAATGCCATTCCTGTTACACATTGGCATATATACCTATCTATAAAGAGCATCAGTACAGAAAGAAAACTTCAAATGCATATGTTGGCATCTATATAGCATCCCAATAAAAGAATGATGGGTAACAGTGGATAAAATAAATATATATATTAATAATACATACTAGTATAAAAATATAAAATAGTATAAAAAAACCCAGGGAATGAAGAGCACAGGAAAGAAGAAGGGGGAGCAGAACTTTTTGTCACAGATTTTGTGAACTGTGTATAGTTTCATTAGGAATTTCTATGTGGCATGTTCACCAATGCCAGGAGCATGGCGGACAAGATGGGTGAACTAGAGATACGGTTGTACAAGGAGGATTTGGATTTTGTGGGAATTTCAGAGACCTGGTTCAACAGCTCTCATGATTGGCTGGCAAACATTCAAGGGTATACCCTATACCGCAAGGATAGAGAAGGTAAAAAAGGGGGAGGGGTATGCCTATATATCAAGAATAATGTACAAGTGAGTGTGAGAGATGACATCACTGAGGGGGCTAGGGAGGAGGTGGAATCTTTATGGGTAGAGCTCCAAAGGGATGAAGCTAAGGGGAAAATAATACTGGGAGTATGCTATAGGCCCCCAAACCTGAGGGAGGAAGTGGAGACGGATCTCCTATCACAAATTGGATTAGCAGCAAGGATGGGAAGTGTTATCATAATGGGGGATTTTAATTATCCAGACATAGACTGGGCGGAGGGAACCGCGCATTCATTTAAGGCTCGCCAGTTCCTTAGTGTTTTGCAGGACAATTTTATGGGTCAGATGGTAGACGCACCAACTAGAAATAAAACATTACTAGATCTACTGATTACCAATAATACAGACCTGATAACAGATGTGGTAATACGGGGCAATTTAGGTAACAGCGATCACAGGTCAATTAGTTTCAGTATAAATCACACAAATAGGAAACATGAAGGGAACACAAAGACACTGAATTTCAAAAGAGCCAACTTCCCTAAACTACAAACCTTGCTAAAAGGCATAAATTGGGATAAAATATTAGGAACAAAGAATACGGAGGAGAGATGGGTTTGCTTTAAGAGCATATTAAATAAGGGCATTAGCCAATGTATCCCATTGGGTAATAAATTTAAAAGAGCGAACAAACATCCTGGATGGCTTAACTCCGATGTAAAAATGCATATAAAAGCAAAGGAGAAGGCCTTCAAAAAATACAAGGTTGAGGGATCATCCTCAGCATTCAGTATTTATAAAGAATGCAATAAGAAATGTAAGGGTGCAATTAGGATGGCTAAGATAGAACATGAAAGACACATAGCGGAGGAGAGCAAAAGAAATCCCAAGAAATTCTTTAAGTATGTAAACAGTAAAAAAGGGAGGACAGACCATATTGGCCCCATAAAGAATGAGGAAGGACATCTGGTTACAAAGGATGGGGAGATGGCAAAGGTATTGAATTTATTCTTCTCCTCAGTCTTCACAAGTGAATCGGGGGGCTTCAGTAACCAAAACTGCAGTGTTTATCCTCATGACACATCACAGGAAGCACCTCCATGGTTAACAGAGGACGGAATTAAAATTAGACTTGAGAAACTTAACATTAATAAATCACCGGGACCAGATGGCTTGCATCCGAGGGTACTTAGGGAACTCAGTCAGGTGATTGCCAGACCGTTGTTCCTAATATTTACAGACAGTCTATTGACTGGAATGGTACCAGCTGATTGGAGAAAAGCCAATGTAGCACCAATATTTAAAAAGGGCCCAAAAAACATCCCTGGGAATTACAGACCAGTTAGCCTAACATCAATAGTATGTAAACTCTTGGAGGGGATGATAAGGGACTATATACAAGATTTTAGTAATAAGAATGATTTCATTAGCAGTAATCAGCATGGATTCATGAAGAATCGTTCTTGCCAAACCAATCTATTAACCTTCTATGAGGAGGTGAGTTGCCATCTAGATAAAGGAAGGCCCGTAGACGTGGTATATCTGGATTTTGCAAAAGCATTTGACACAGTTCCCCATAAACGTTTACTATACAAAATAAGGTGCGTTGGCATGGACCATAGGGTGAGTACATGGATTGAAAACTGGCTACAAGGGCGTGTTCAGAGGGTGGTGATAAATGGGGAGTACTCAGAATGGTCAGGGGTGGGTAGTGGGGTTCCCCAGGGTTCTGTGCTGGGACCAATCCTATTTAATTTGTTCATAAACGACCTGGAGGATGGGATAAAGAGTTCAATCTCTGTATTTGCAGACGATACTAAGCTAAGCAGGGCAATAACTTCTCTGCAGGATGTGGAAATCTTGCAAAAAGACCTGAACAAATTAATGGGGTGGGCGACTACATGGCAAATGAGGTTCAATGTAGAAAAATGTAAAATAATGCATTTGGGTGGCAAAAATATGAATGCAATCTATACACTGGGGGGAGAACCTCTGGGGGAATCTAGGATGGAAAAGGACCTGGGGGTCCTAGTGGATGATAGGCTCAGCAATGGCATGCAATGCCAAGCTGCTGCTAATAAAGCAAACAGAATATTGGCATGCATTAAAAGGGGGATCAACTGCAGAGATAAAATGATAATTCTCCCGCTCTACAAGACTCTGGTCCGGCCGCACCTGGAGTATGCTGTCCAGTTCTGGGCACCAGTCCTCAGGAGGGACGTACTGGAAATGGAGCGAGTACAAAGAAGGGCAACAAAGCTAATAAAGGGTCTGGAGGATCTTAGTTATGAGGAAAGGTTGCAAGCACTGAACTTATTCTCTCTGGAGAAGAGACGCTTGAGAGGGGATATGATTTCAATTTACAAATACTGTACTGGTGACCCCACAATAGGGATAAAACTTTTTCGCAGAAGAGAGTTTAATAAGACTCGTGGCCACTCATTACAATTAGAAGAAAAGAGGTTTAACCTTAAACTACGTAGAGGGTTCTTTACTGTAAGAACGGTAAGGATGTGGAATTCCCTTCCACAGGCGGTGGTCTCAGCGGGGAGCATTGATAGCTTCAAGAAACTATTAGATAATCACCTGAATGACCGCAATATACAGGGATATGTAATGTAATACTGACACATTATCACACACATAGGTTGGACTTGATGGACTTGTGTCTGTTTTCAACCTCACCTACTATGTAACTATGTAACTATGTAAAGGAATTAGCTATTGTGTTTTTCCGGAAACAAAACCCTTTAAAAAAGGGGCAAATGAAATAGCCTCATTGAGTCCTGGGAACGAGGTGGAATTTAACTTAAAAATCCACCTCTGCTCATGTTGCAACAAAGTTTTGTTCCAATCGCCGCCTCGCATGGGTATGTGAACTCGATCGAGTGCGGCGAAGGATACTTTGGGCATTACAGAGTTGTGGATTTCCATTACATGTCGCCCAAGGGGTAAATATGGATTGCTAATTTGCATGTGGTAGATATGTTTTGATATCCGCTGATGGAATTCTTGCTTGGTCTTACCCACATAATGCGCTCCACACTCGCAGGACATAAGATATACCACCCCTCTTGTTTGGCAGTTGGTAAAGTGCCTGGGTTTGAAGATTGACCCATTTGGAAGGTGAAAGACCTTTTCACGTCTAATGTATTGGCAATACGAGCAATGCCCACAGGGAAAGGATCCCAGAACAGAACAGTGTTTCCGTCTTTTTTGTGCGTTTCTGAACTCACTCTGAACTAGTTTGTCCCTCAGTGATGTAGCTCGTCTGTAAGTAATGGAGGGGGTACTTGAAATAAACTTACTAACTTTTGGGTCATCTAAAAGTATAGACCAGTGCTTACGGATGATATTACTTATCTCATTGTGCTGTTTCGAGAAGCGTAAAATCACCCTGGTGGTAGCCATGTCCTGGTCGCGTCTCACTCTCTCTTTGAACAACAATGTGTGCCTCGGCTGTGTGACCACTCTGTTGTATGCCTTACGTAGGCATGAGCGGCTATAGCCTCGCGCTAGAAGCCTCGTTTGTAGTTTTTGTGCTTCTTGTTTGAAAGATGCCTCGTCGGAACAATTCCTACGAACACGTAGATACTGTCCATAAGGAATGGAATTTTTTAGGCGTGTAGGATGAAAGCTATCCGCGTGAAGGATGGTATTTCCTGCGGTGCTTTTTCGAAAGAGTGTGCTAGAGATTGTATCCTCAGAGGTACGTCTCAGCTGTACGTCCAAGAATGTGATCTGGTCACGATCGTAGGACATAGTAAATTTTAAATTAAATTGGTTTGCGTTGATTTGATCAAAGAACTTTAGTAATAGCTCTTCCGGGCCATCCCAGATGAGGAGGACATCATCAATGTATCGTCGCCACATATGTATGTGGCTCCTATACCTGGCAATGTCCTCCCCATCATCAAGCACTTTCTCCCACTCCCCCAGGTACAGATTGGCGTAGGCCGGGGCGCAACAGGTGCCCATGGCCACGCCCTGCACCTGGAGGTAGTGGGAGCTGTCAAAGACGAAAAAATTGTGATTGAGGATGTACTCGAGTCCATTAATAATGAACTCGTTTACTACCCCATCGTATCTCAGATGTCTTGACAGGAGTGCCCGTATAGCCTCGATCCCCTTGTTATGGGGTATCGAGCTATACAGGGCCTCGACGTCAATAGCCACAAGGAGGGAATTAGGTGGGAGTGATATTCCCTGAATAAGTTGAAGTAAGTGCATTGTGTCCTTTACAAACGAGGGCATACAGGTGACAAGGGGTTGCAAGAGCGAATCAATCACTTTGCTGAGGTTTTCTGAAATCCCCCCGTTGCCGGAGACGATTGGTCGTCCAGGGGTTTTGTTTGGCTTTTATGAATTTTGGGCAAACTATAAAACGTGGCCATACGTGGATATTTGACTCGAATAAATTCGTATTGGTCTCTGGTGATGGCTCCTTTGTCAAGAGCGGACTGAATTAGATCATAAAATTGGGTGCAGGATTTTTGTATGATTTTAGTTGGGATGATTTTGTACCATTCACCATTGTCTAGAATATCTAGACACATGCGTACGTAGTCCTGATTGTCCATCAGGACCACGTTACCACCCTTATCAGATGGTTTTATTGTGATCTCAACATTGTTGCACAGAGAGTCAATAGCCATCGATTCCTCGGTTGTTAGATTTTGAGGTAATGTTTTTTTGTTTTTATGTGAGAGTTTGGCAATATCCCTAAGTGTTTGTTTTACGAAAATCTCTATACTGGGATTCATACTGAGTGACGGAAATTTTCCAGAGGGTTTTTTAAAGTTTGTTAACGGATTCTGAGTGGGTTCATTCACACCTTCAAGAAGGGTTTCCAGGTCAATTTGGTCTATAAGGTCTATGGTGTTGTTCTCTTGAAACAAGAGGGTCAAATCGCGTAAAGCTTTTAACTCCTTTATACTGAAGGTGTCCCCTTGGGTCACATCCGTGTCGGTGTCAATTTTTGCATGGAGGCTCTTCAAGAGTAGCCGGCGTGCAAATAATTGTAAATCAGTTACAACTTCGAATAGATCAAAGTTCCCTTGTGGACAAATGGTAAGCCCGCGTGACAGTACATTAGTTTCAGCTGGGGACAAATGGTGTGATGATAAATTGATCACACTAAGGGATTCTGTTGGATCCGCGTAACGTACGCATCCAGATTCCCCACTCCCCTGTTTGATTGGGACGGAGAGGATCCCCATGTTTGGTTTAAAGGGGTCTGTGATCCAAGTTTTTGACATCCTGATGGTGAATTTCCAGGCATTTTATTTCCTACTGAGTTGGGTGGAATTATGGTTTAATTTGTGGCTAGATTTAATGTATCGGATTTGGATCCTATGGGCCTCACCTCATTGGTATGGACTTCCAAAACAGTCTCCGGAGCGGTCTCTATAGTCCGCTTCTTTCTGTCTTGTTCTGGAGAACCCTTGTTGTTACGACTTCTTTTGAATTTACCCCGCTCTTTGGGTGTTTTTAAATTCTGGCTGGAGTCAAGATCTTTCTTGGGCCTTGGTGCACTCTTTGGATGTTTAAGTTGTTGGTGTGGTGTGTATTGCTTATTTTTCTGATAGTTGGATTGGGAGTTATTATTCCATTTATATGCTCGTCCTTCGGAGAAGGCGGCGTGATCCCTCCAGAATTTGGACTCCTTTTTCTGCAGGACGTTCCTATTATAGGACGACAGGTCGTTCCGAAGTTTGGCCTGTAGTTCCAAGTATAGGGCGTGTTGCATAAATGGTCTCAAGGAGGTTTCTATATTGCCAATTTCTACATCCAGCAATATCATTTGTTTGTTATATTCCTTAGTGAGGATTAGGGATGAGCTTCGTGTTCGAGTCGAACCCATGTTCGACTCGAACATCGGCTGTTCGACCGTCCGTCGAATTGCGAACGTTATGGGCCGTTCGCGCCAAATTCGTGTGGCGCGTCACGGCCCATAATTCACTGCGGCATCGCAGTGCATTGCTGGCTGATGATTGGCCAAGCATGCACTATGACCCGCATGCTTGGCCAATCACAGCGCCGTCAGTAGAGAGAGCTGTAATTGGCCAAAGCCAGGGTGGCTTTGGCCAATTATGGCTCAGGGGATTTAGTACACGCCCCACACTATATAAGGCCGCCTGCACGGCGGCCCTGTGTAGTGTGTTCCGGTGTGCTGATAGAGAGAGAGACAGACAGTGTCATTTGATTTGAGAGCTAGATTAGGCTAGATCTGTTCCTGCTCTTTACATTTAGTGCAGTGCGTCCTGCTCACAGTGTTCAGCTAGATCTGTTCCTGCTCTTTACATTTAGTGCAGTGCGTCCTGCTCACAGTGTTCAGCTAGATCCGTTCCTGCTCTTTACATTTAGTGCAGTGCGTCCTGCTCACAGTGTTCAGCTAGATCTGTTCCTGCTATTTACATTTAGTGCAGTCAGTGCGTCCTGCTCACAGTGTTCAGCTAGATCCGTTCCTGCTATTTACATTTAGTGCAGTCAGTGCGTCCTGCTCACAGTGTTCAGCTAGATCCGTTCCTGGTATTTACATTTAGTGCAGTGCGTCCTGCTCACAGTGTTCAGCTAGATCCGTTCCTGCTATTTACATTTAGTGCAGTGCGTCCTGCTCACAGTGTTCAGCTAGATCCGTTCCTGCTATTTACATTTAGTGCAGTGCGTCCTGCTCACAGTGTTCAGCTAGATCCATTCCTGCTATTTACATTTAGTGCAGTCAGTGCGTCCTGCTCACAGTGTTCAGCTAGATCCGTTCCTGCTATTTACATTTAGTGCAGTCAGTGTGTCCTGCTCACAGTGTTCAGCTAGATCCGTTCCTGCTATGTACATTTAGTGCAGTCAGTGCGTCCTGCTCACAGTGTTCAGCTAGATCCGTTCCTGCTATTTACATTTAGTGCAGTGCGTCCTGCTCACAGTGTTCAGCTAGATCCGTTCCTGCTATTTACATTTAGTGCAGTGCGTCCTGCTCACAGTGTTCAGCTAGATCCGTTCCTGCTATTTACATTTAGTGCAGTGCGTCCTGCTCACAGTGTTCAGCTAGATCCGTTCCTGCTATTTACATTTAGTGCAGTCAGTGCGTCCTGCTCACAGTGTTCAGCTAGATCCGTTCCTGCTATTTACATTTAGTGCAGTGCGTCCTGCTCACAGTGTTCAGCTAGATCCGTTCCTGCTATTTACATTTAGTGCAGTGCGTCCTGCTCACAGTGTTCAGCTAGATCCGTTCCTGCTATTTACATTTAGTGCAGTGCGTCCTGCTCACAGTGTTCAGCTAGATCCGTTCCTGCTATTTACATTTAGTGCAGTGCGTCCTGCTCACAGTATTCAGCTAGATCCGTTCCTGCTATTTACATTTAGTGCAGTGCGTCCTGCTCACAGTGTTCAGCTAGATCCGTTCCTGCTATTTACATTTAGTGCAGTGCGTCCTGCTCACAGTGTTCAGCTAGATCCGTTCCTGCTATTTACATTTAGTGCAGTGCGTCCTGCTCACAGTGTTCAGCTAGATCCGTTCCTGCTATTTACATTTAGTGCAGTGCGTCCTGCTCACAGTGTTCAGCTAGATCCGTTCCTGCTATTTACATTTAGTGCAGTGCGTCCTGCTCACAGTGTTCAGCTAGATCCGTTCCTGCTATTTACATTTAGTGCAGTCAGTGCGTCCTGCTCACAGTGTTCAGCTAGATCCGTTCCTGCTATTTACATTTAGTGCAGTGCGTCCTGCTCACAGTGTTCAGCTAGATCCGTTCCTGCTATTTACATTTAGTGCAGTGCGTCCTGCTCACAGTGTTCAGCTAGATCTGTTCCTGCTATTTACATTTAGTGCAGTCAGTGCGTCCTGCTCACAGTGTTCAGCTAGATCTGTTCCTGCTATTTACATTTAGTGCAGTCAGTGCGTCCTGCTCACAGTGTTCAGCTAGATCCGTTCCTGCTATTTACATTTAGTGCAGTGCGTCCTGCTCACAGTGTTCAGCTAGATCTGTTCCTGCTATTTACATTTAGTGCAGTGCGTCCTGCTCACAGTGTTCAGCTAGATCTGTTCCTGCTATTTACATTTAGTGCAGTCAGTGCGTCCTGCTCACAGTGTTCAGCTAGATCCGTTCCTGCTATTTACATTTAGTGCAGTGCGTCCTGCTCACAGTGTTCAGCTAGATCTGTTCCTGCTATTTACATTTAGTGCAGTCAGTGCGTCCTGCTCACAGTGTTCAGCTAGATCCGTTCCTGCTATTTACATTTAGTGCAGTGCGTCCTGCTCACAGTGTTCAGCTAGATCTGTTCCTGCTATTTACATTTAGTGCAGTGCGTCCTGCTCACAGTGTTCAGCTAGATCCGTTCCTGCTATTTACATTTAGTGCAGTCAGTGCGTCCTGCTCACAGTGTTCAGCTAGATCCGTTCCTGCTATTTACATTTAGTGCAGTGCGTCCTGCTCACAGTGTTCAGCTAGATCCGTTCCTGTTATCTTCCTACTGACAGGCAGGCTTGTCTGGTTACAGTATATAAAGCTACCTGAAGAAAATTACAGGTGTTCTATCCCAGCTTAGTGCAGCTACAGGCCATTAGTATGTCTGGAAGGCCAAGAAGGAGAGGCAGACAGTCACAAGCCAATAAGAGAGGGCAAGCAGGCTCTGTGTCTAGTGCTGGTCGTGGAGACGGTGCATCCTCATCAGCACGTGGCCATGGGACACGCTTGGCCTTTTTTTCGGCAGCTGGCCGTGTTGAGCCGCAACATGCGGAAAACTTGGTCGAGTGGATGACCAAGCCGTCCTCATCCTCCTCATCCTCTCTCACCCATGCCCAGGGTGCTTTGTCTGGCAAAGCAGCGGCCTCTTCCCTCAGCTCAATGTCATCAGTGACTCCTTCCCTAGCTCCACCATGTCCTCATGAGGATTCCCTCGAACTGTTTGACCACAGTGTTGGGTACATGCTCCAGGAGGATGCCCAGCGTTTGGAAGGCTCTGATGATGATACTGAGCTCGATGAAGGCAGTAACATGAGCACGGACAGAGGGGGTGCCCAAGAAGGACAGCAATCTGGCAGTCATGCTCCCCCTGCTGCAGCATACTGCCAGGTTTGCTCCAGTGATGAGGAGGGAGGGGATGATGAGGTCACTGACTCAACGTGGGTGCCTGATAGGAGAGAGGAGGAGGAGGAGGAGGAGGAGGCGGCACATCACCAACGAGGCAGGATGCCCTCCAGGGGCCAGCCTAAGGGCAGCACATTGACTGCATCACACCCCAAAGCTCCACATGTGCAGGGCGCTGCAGTCTCTGCGCGTTATTCAAAAAGTTCTTTGGTGTGGGCCTTTTTTGAGACGAGTGCATCAGATCGCACCGCTGCTATTTGCAACATATGTCTCAAGCGTATCTCGCGTGGCCAAAACATCTCCCGCTTGGGTACCACATGCTTGACCAGACATATGTTGACCTGCCATGCAGTTCGTTGGCAAGCATATCTAAAAGACCCACACCAAAGAACAAAGAGGATCTCTCCTTGCTCCTCATCAGCTGAGATTTCCAACCCCACTAGACCTTCAGTCCTCTCTGAGACCTGCAGTGAGAGGAATGAAGGTGTAGAATTAGGTGTGTCACAGCCAAGTACTTGTGGGCAATCTGCTTTTGGTACACCGACGCCAGATTGTACCAGGCAAATTTCCCTGCCCCAGCTGCTGCACCACCGAAAGAAGTTTGCTCCCAGCCATCCACATGCCCAGCGGTTGAATGCTAGCTTGGCAAAATTGCTAGCACTTCAACTGCTGCCTTTTCAGTTGGTAGACTCTGCCCCCTTCCGTGAGTTTGTGGAATGTGCGGTTCCTCAGTGGCAGGTACCCAAACGCCACTTTTTCTCACGGAAGGCGATTCCAGCTCTCTACCGGCATGTGGAAGGCAATGTCCATGCCTCGCTGGACAGGGCGGTCAGCGGTAAGGTGCATATTACCGCTGACTCATGGTCCAGCAGGCATGGACAGGGACGTTACTTAAGTTTCACGGCGCATTGGGTGACTCTGCTGGCAGCTGGGAAGGATGCAGGACAAGGTGCAGTAGTGTTGGAGGTTGTTCCGCCACCACGCCTCCAAAATGCTGATTGTGACACACCTCTCTCCTCCACCCCCTCCTCTTCTTCTTCCTCCATGGCCTCTTCCTCGGAACCAGCGGTGCTCCGTAGGCGTTCAAGGGGCTACGCAAGTACGCAGGCCAAAAGATGCCATGCGGTGCTTGAGCTGGTGTGCTTGGGGGACAGGAGCCACACTGGGGCAGAGGTTCTGTCAGCTCTGCAGGGGCAGGTTCAGAGGTGGTTGACGCCACGCCAACTTAAGGCAGGAATGGTGGTTTGCGACAATGGCACCAACCTCCTCTCTGCCCTCCGACAGGGACAACTGACCCATGTGCCCTGTTTGGCTCACGTCCTTAACTTGGTGGTGCAGCGGTTCTTGGGCAGGTACCCGGGCTTACAGGATGTCCTGAGGCAGGCCAGGAAAGTCTGTGTGCATTTCCGCCGGTCATATAATGCCAGTGCTCGGCTGACGGACCTCCAAAAGGAGTTTAACCTGCCCAAGAACCGCCTAATCTGTGACATGCCCACCAGGTGGAACTCGACATTGGCCATGCTGCAGCGGCTGCACACGCAGCAGAGGGCCATAAATGAGTACCTGTGCGACTATGGCACCAGGACAGGGTCAGGGGAGCTTGGTTTTTTTTCCCCACGCCAGTGGGCCATGATCAGGGATGCATGCACTGTCCTGTCACCATTTGAGGAGGCCACGAGGATGGTGAGCACTGACAGTGCATGCATCAGTGACACTGTCCCCCTTGTCCACCTGTTGGAGCACACGCTGCGTGGAATAATGGACAGGGCACTTGAGGCAGAACAGAGGCAGGAAGAGGAGGACTTCCTTAGCTCTCAAGGCCCCCTTTATCCAGACAGTGTTCCTGCGTGCCCGCCGATCACACAGGAAGAGGACGAGGAGGAGGAGGAGGAGGAGGAGGAAGATTGTGTCAGTATGGAGGTGGAGCCTGGCACTCAGCATCAGCAGTCTTTAAGGGATCAGTCCCAAGGAACACATGGACTTGTACGTGGCTGGGAGGAGGTGGCTGCGGACGTTGTTGTCCTTAGTGACCCAGAGGACTCCGGACCGAATGCCTCAGCAAACCTACGCTGCATGGCCTCCCTGATCCTGCAAAGCCTGCGTAAGGATCCTCGTATTCGTGGTATCAAGGAGAAGGACCAATACTGGCTGGCAACCCTCCTTGATCCACGTTACAAGGGTAAGGTTGCGGACCTTATCTTGCCATCGCAAAGGGAGAAGAGGATGAAACATCTTCGGGAGGCCTTGCAGAAAGGTCTGTGCAACGCGTTCCCAGAGACTGGGAGGTTACAAACTCCTGTTTCTGGACAACGTGTTGCTGAGGCTTCGGTCAGTCAAAGAAGGAGCGGTGGAGAAGGTGGCCGTCTGACCGATGCGTTCAGACAATTTTTTGGTCCGCAGCCCCAAGGTATGATCGGTTCCAGCAACCATCGCCAGCGTCTGTTTTACATGGTGCAGGAATACCTAGGGGCAAGATCAGACTTGGACACCTTTCCCACCGAAAATCCTCTGGGTTACTGGGTCTTGAGGATGGATCACTGGCCAGAGCTTGCACAGTATGCAATTGAGCTACTGGCCTGTCCTGCATCCAGCGTTCTTTCGGAACGTACATTCAGTGCTGCTGGAGGCGTGGTAACCGATCACAGGGTGCGTCTGTCCACTGACTCGGTCGATCGGCTGACCTTCATAAAAATGAATCAGTCTTGGATCACCACCAGCTACCAAGCACCTGATGCTGATGTAACTGAATAATTTTTTTCAGATCCCTTCAAAGACTGCCTATGCTGATGCTGAGTGACTATCCCTGAGTAATTATCCTCTTCCTCCTCAATCATCACGCTGATAGCTTGTAAGAACATTTTTGGTTCTGGGCGCCACCACCAGTGCCTAAGGCACAATTTTTCAGCCCCTGTATAACAGGGGCGTGTAATTACAATTTTTGATGTAATACTTTGCAGCACGGCTCGTTCCTGCATTCCAACTAGAGTGTCTGTGAGGGGTTGCAGTGTTGTGGCACCAGCACCAGTGCCTAAGGCCCAATTTTTCTGCCCCTGTCTAACAGGGGCGTGTAATTACAATTTTTGATGCAATACTTTGCAGCAGGGCTCGTTCCTGCGTTCCAACTAGAGTGTCTGTGAGGGGTTGCAGTGTTGTGGCACCAGCACCAGTGCCTAAGGCCCAATTTTTCTGCCCCTGTCTAACAGGGGCGTGTAATTACAATTTTTGATGCAATACTTTGCAGCAGGGCTCGTTCCTGCGTTCCAACTAGAGTGTCTGTGAGGGGTTGCAGTGTTGTGGCACCAGCACCAGTGCCTAAGGCCCAATTTTTCTGCCCCTGTCTAACAGGGGCGTGTAATTACAATTTTTGATGCAATACTTTGCAGCAGGGCTCGTTCCTGCGTTCCAACTAGAGTGTCTGTGAGGGGTTGCAGTGTTGTGGCACCAGCACCAGTGCCTAAGGCCTAATTTTTCAGCTCCTGTTCAACAGGGGCATGTAATTACAATTCTTGATCTAATATTTCACAGCAGGGCCCTGTGAGGGCTTACAGTGTTTTGGCCACAGCAACACCTAAGGCCCAAATTTCTGCTGAGTATATAGGGCAGGACCCTACTTTCAAACATCTAACTTACAAACGACTCCTACTTGCAAACGGAAGGAGACAACAGGAAGTGAGATGAAATCTACCCATAGGAAGGGAAATTCTCTCATGTAAGAGTTAATATGGGAAAACAATTTCTCCTTTCCACTGATGCTTTCCAATCCTTGTTCCACAAAAAAACCCAAATTTTCAAAAAACATTTTTCATTGGGACAAAAAAGTGAGGTGAAATCTTCTGAAGAGGAGGAAAGATGCAAAACAAATGTCACAGGGGTGATAACCCTTCCCTATGTTTTCCAAAAAGCTTAGAAAAGATTTTTTGGCTGGAGCTAAACACGTTAAAAATGTTCAAAATTACAAACAGATTCTACTTAACAACAAACCTACAGTCCCTGTCTTGTTTGCACCGCCTGTATACTGCTGTTCAGAGTATATAGGGACCTTTCCTTATTTTAATTTGGGTGCGGGGTTCCCCTTAATATCCATACAAGACCCAAAGGGCCTGGTAATGGACTGGGGGGTACCCATGCCGTTTGTCTCACTGATTTTCATCCATATTGGCAGGACCCGACATGACATTAAACCCGCAAGCAGTTTTAAATGAGATTTTTTCCTTTAAAAATGACATTTGGTGCAGGGACTGTTCTAAACATGGGAAACACGCGTCACTTTACAGGCATACTATAGACACCCCCCAGGTACGATATTTAAAGGAATATTTCACTTTTTTTTTTTTACTTTAAGCATCATTAAAATCACTGCTCCCGAAAAAACGGCCGTTTTTAAAAGTTTTTTTTGCATTGATACATGTCCCCTGGGGTAGGACCCGGGTCCCCACACCCTTTTTAGGACAATACCATGCAAATTAGCCTTTAAAATGAGCACTTTTGATTTCGAACGTTCGAGTCCCATAGACGTCAATGGGGTTCTAACGTTCGTGCGAACTTGCGGTCCGTTCGCGGGTTCTGGTGCGAACCGAACCGGGGGGTGTTCGGCTCATCCCTAGTGAGGATAGTCATCATCTCCTGGGAACAGGCATTTAGATTAGCCTCCCATTGGCTTTTACATTCAGTGCTAATCTGATCCAAATTCGGGAATATTTGAATCCGTAGGCCTAGAGGACTGATCTTATCTTCTTTGTATCTATTTAGGGTTTTAATGTGCCAAAATATTGCGGATTTTTTCTCAAGTGTTCTAATTAGTTTGTGAAAAAGAGATGAGATCTGAGTTTTGGCTCGATCTCCTTGTTCAAAATCTGTCTCATAGCCTGACATTAGGTTAACCCATTCGGTACCCTGGAATTTACTCATACTTAACAATAATTATTCAATGGTTCTTAACACTATTATACAAATACCAACAGCATATAAAATAATCAATCCTATATACTGGAGCTCATGTTTCCACTCTCATGTGTCAGGAGGGGGAAAGAAGGGGTGTTTAACCACCCAAATGGATTTGTAAAATAGAGAGACACTAGAGAGGAAAACGAGGGTTTGCTGCTCACCCCTTGGAAACTGAAAACAAAGGAGAAGTTCCCCCAGAGTGGGGTTTTTAGGCAGCACATTGATAAAGGGAGTCGGATTCAATATCAAAAATGTAACAAATTTATTGAGGTGTATCATAAAAGTTAAAACAATGAGCTCCAGTGGGGGGTACTCGAGATAAAATTACATGTTATATAAGCTGAACATATATTGGCAGACACATATTCACAAGAACACTGGGTAGCATGAATATTTAGACCTGACGCGTTTCAACCCCTATACTTGGGGTCTTCTTCAGAGGATTAGTCTGCAGAGAAATATACATAGATGAAATTGATACATGTAAGTAAATTACATTGATATAATAGTAGTTGCATTCACCATATAGAGTATGGATACAGTATAATTACCCAATAATGTATGTTCAGCAGAGAGAGGGGCAAGGCCTCCCATATGGAGATCCCCTAGAAGGACTGTCCTCCCGTCCTCCCCAGAGGAAGGGCACCGGGCACCCCTACCGCCAACGCGGTTCGGACCAGGGTAGTGAGGACAGCGACGTGGCTTGCGAGAGGTCACACTCTTGAGCACCACCCACCAAACTAGTAGTCAACCAGGGAGCACAGAGAATTACACCTGTGATGGTAACCAAAGAATTTCTCATGATAAATCCAGTCATTTAAACAGTATTGGTCATGTGTCCAAGAGGGGACGCCGGAGAACAACTGTCTCCAGCGCTTACCTAGGGCACAGACACAAAAAGTGTACAAATTGTATACATATATATATGGTGTTCTTCATAGGCAGTATAAGGTATAGGCAGCCCCTCAGTATGTGCTCAATGTGACAGTGATCCGAGTGAGAATGTGAAGAAGCTAAGGTGAAATGGAAAGGTAAAAAATAAGTGATAGGTAGTGAAGACTGAGTGTGGGGATGTGATAAAATAAGAGTGATTGCACCGAAAGTGCTGGGAGTGAAACAGGTATGGGGGGGAAGAGGGGAAGTGGGAAAGATGGGAGGGGGGGGAAGGGAGAGAAAGAAGGGAAGGGGGGGGAAGGGGGGGGGAAGAAGAGAGAAGATTGCACAGAAGTGAAAAATTAAGATTGGATTAATTACCTCAAGGGGTACTAAAAGACATGTGTTTTGGCACTATGTTGCCCCATACATACAAGACTGTTGCCTGTCAGTCAACCCGGGATTGGTCACAAGCTATAGCGGGCTCGGTGGATTGGTATCCCACACTGAGTCCACCAGTCTAAAAGTAAGTAAACACAAAAGTATAAGTTGTAGAGAACAGATAGTGGCCAGGCCATTGTACGGCAGGGCCACTATAGATAGATGGGGGTCAATGCGAAGTCAAATAGTATTCGCACGAACCCCCATTATATAGGGCAAAGAGTGGTGCCAAAACAAAGAAAAACACAAAATAATGGAGGTGGTACTTACATAGTGAAAGGTGAAAAGTGCCTGCTGTTCACCAGGGAGGAAAGGAGACTGAGGGTATGCTGCAGATATCGCTTTTATACTGCCTAATGGGGGTGTGTACTCACTTGTGATTAATCCAGGTGTGTGTGCTAACCCTGGTCGCTCTACGGTGGGCGGCATGGCCGCCATTGAGGCAGTCGAGCGTGGCTTCCCCGGCGTTCAGGAAGAGCTAGGCTCCGACTCAGCGTCACTCTCGTCGAAATCTCGCGATGCCAGTGACGTCACGCCGCACGCGCAGGGCCCCGCGCATGCGCAGTGGCGAAAGACATCCGAGAGTGTTCCGGAATGCCGCCGGCAAGGAGGAAGTGATCCCCAATGTAGCGCCCGGTGGCCATCCGGGCATCCAATGGGGAAAACACGGGGGGGAGGAGCCACCTGGAACAGGCCGGCTCGTTCCCCCCCCACCTTGCCGGGAAGCCAGATCGCGAATCACCCCCGATCCTGAGGTGCGGGCGGAGACAGCACCACAAGACTCCCTCAATCAGGAGGGGAGGGGGGGCAGTCCCCAGGGGAAAGATATACAAAAGAAGATTAAAAAATTGTAAAAATTGTACATAACATATATCTGTTGGTTCATAGCAATGTCATTCCTGTTACACATTGGCATATATACCTATCTATAAAGAGCATCAGTACAGAAAGAAAACTTCAAATGCATATGTTGGCATCTATATAGCATCCCAATAAAAGAATGATAGGTAACAGTGGATAAAATAAATATATATATTAATAATACATACTAGTATAAAAATATAAAATAGTATAAAAAAACCCAGGGAATGAAGAGCACAGGAAAGAAGAAGGGGGAGCAGAACTTTTTGTCACGGATTTTGTGAACTGTGTATAGTTTCATTAGGAATTAGCTATTGTGTTTTTCCGGAAACAAAACCCTTTAAAAAAGGGGCAAATGAAATAGCCTCATTTAGTCCTGGGAACAAGGTGGAATTTAACTTAAAAATCCACCTCTGCTCATGTTGCAACAAAGTTTTGTTCCAATCGCCGCCTCGCATGGGTATGTGAACTCGATCGAGTGCAGCGAAGGATACTTTGGGCATTACAGAGTTGTGGATTTCCATTACATGTCGCCCAAGGGGTAAATATGGATTGCTAATTTGCATGTGGTAGATATGTTTTGATATCCGCTGATGGAATTCTTGCTTGGTCTTACCCACATAATGCGCTCCACACTCGCAGGACATAAGATATACCACCCCTCTTGTTTGGCAGTTGGTAAAGTGCCTGGGTTTGAAGATTGACCCATTTGGAAGGTGAAAGACCTTTTCACGTCTAATGTATTGGCAATACGAGCAATGCCCACAGGGAAAGGATCCCAGAACAGAGCAGTGTTTCCGTCTTTTTTGTGCGTTTCTGAACTCACTCTGAACTAGTTTGTCCCTCAGTGATGTAGCTCGTCTGTAAGTAATGGAGGGGGTATCTGAAATAAACTTACTAACTTTTGGGTCATCTAAAAGTATAGACCAGTGCTTACGGATGATATTACTTATCTCATTGTGCTGTTTCGAGAAGCGTAAAATCACCCTGGTGGTAGCCATGTCCTGGTCGCGTCTCACTCTCTCTTTGAACAACAATGTGTGCCTCGGCTGTGTGACCACTCTGTTGTATGCCTTACGTAGGCATGAGCGGCTATAGCCTCGCGCTAGAAGCCTCGTTTGTAGTTTTTGTGCTTCTTGTTTGAAAGATGCCTCGTCGGAACAATTCCTACGAACACGTAGATACTATCCATAAGGAATGGAATTTTTTAGGCGTGTAGGATGAAAGCTATCCGCGTGAAGGATGGTATTTCCTGCGGTGCTTTTTCGAAAGAGTGTGCTAGAGATTGTATCCTCAGAGGTACGTCTCAGCTGTACGTCCAAGAATGTGATCTGGTCACGATCGTAGGACATAGTAAATTTTAAATTAAATTGGTTTGCGTTGATTTGATCAAAGAACTTTAGTAATAGCTCTTCCGGGCCATCCCAGATGAGGAGGACATCATCAATGTATCGTCGCCGTGACAAAAAGTTCTGCTCCCCCTTCTTCTTTCCTGTGCTCTTCATTCCCTGGGTTTTTTTATACTATTTTATATTTTTATACTAGTATGTATTATTAATATATATATTTATTTTATCCACTGTTACCCATCATTCTTTTATTGGGATGCTATATAGATGCCAACATATGCATTTGAAGTTTTCTTTCTGTACTGATGCTCTTTATAGATAGGTATATATGCCAATGTGTAACAGGAATGGCATTGCTATGAACCAACAGATATATGTTATGTACAATTTTTTAATCTTCTTTTGTATATCTTTCCCCTGGGGACTGCCCCCCCTCCCCTCCTGATTGAGGGAGTCTTGTGGTGCTGTCTCCGCCCTCACCTCAGGATCGGGGGTGATTCGCGATCTGGCTTCCCGGCAAGGTGGGGGGGGAAAGAGCCGGCCTGTTCCAGGTGGCTCCTCCCCCCCATGTTTTCCCCATTGGATGCCCGGATGGCCACCGGGCGCTACATTGGGGATCACTTCCTCCTTGCCGGCGGCATTCCGGAACACTCTCGGATGTCTTTCGCCACTGCGCATGCGCGGGGCCCCGCGCGTGCGGCGTGACCTCACTGGCATCGCGAGATTTCGACGAGAGTGACGCTGAGTCGGAGCCTAGCTCTTCCTGAACGCCGGGGAAGCCACGCTCGACTGCCTCAATGGCGGCCATGCCGCCCACCGTAGAGCGACCAGGGTTAGCACACACACCTGGATTAATCACAAGTGAGTACACACCCCCATTAGGCAGTATAAAAGCGATATCTGCAGCATACCCTCAGTCTTCTTTCCTCCCTGGTGAACAGCAGGCACTTTTCACCTTTCACTATGTAAGTACCACCTCCATTATTTTGTGTTTTTCTTTGTTTTGGCACCACTCTTTGCCCTATATAATGGGGGTTCGTGCGAATACTATTTGACTTCGCATTGACCCCCATCTATCTATAGTGGCCCTGCCGTACAATGGCCTGGCCACTATCTGTTCTCTACAACTTATACTTTTGTGTTTACTTACTTTTAGACTGGTGGACTACCAATCCACCGAGCCCGCTATAGCTTGTGACCAATCCCGGGTTGACTGACAGGCAACAGTCTTGTATGTATGGGGCAACATAGTGCCAAAACACATGTCTTTTAGTACCCCTTGAGGTAATTAATCCAATCTTAATTTTTCACTTCTGTGCAATCTTCTCTCTTCTTTCCCCCCCCTTCCCCCCCTTTCCCTTCTTTCTCTCCCTTCCCCCCCTCCCATCTTTCCCACTTCCCCTCTTCCCCCCCCATACCTGTTTCACTCCCAGCACTTTCGGTGCAATCACTCTTATTTTATCACATCCCCACACTCAGTCTTCACTACCTATCACTTATTTTTTACCTTTCCATTTCACCTTAGCTTCTTCACATTCTCACTCGGATCACTGTCACATTGAGCACATACTGAGGGGCTGCCTATACCTTATACTGCCTATGAAGAACTCCATATATATATGTATACAATTTGTACACTTTTTGTGTCTGTGCCCTGGGTAAGCGCTGGAGACAGTTGTTCTCCGGCGTCCCCTCTTGGACACATGACCAATACTGTTTAAATGACTGGATTTATCATGAGAAATTCTTTGGTTACCATCACAGGTGTAATTCTCTGTGCTCCCTGGTTGATTACTAGTTTGGTGGGTGGTGCTCAAGAGTGTGACCTCTCGCAAGCCACGTCGCTGTCCTCACTACCCTGGTCCGAACCGCGTTGGCGGTAGGGGTGCCCGGTGCCCTTCCTCTGGGGAGGACGGGAGGACAGTCCTTCTAGGGGATCTCCATATGGGAGGCCTTGCCCCTCTCTCTGCTGAACATACATTATTGGGTAATTATACTGTATCCATACTCTATATGGTGAATGCAACTACTATTATATCAATGTCATTTACTTACATGTATCAATTTCATCTATGTATATTTCTCTGCAGACTAATCCTCTGAAGAAGACCCCAAGTATAGGGGTTGAAACGCGTCAAGTCTAAATATTCATGCTACCCAGTGTTGTTGTGAATATGTGTCTGCCAATATATGTTCAGCTTATATAACATGTAATTTTATCTCGAGTACCCCCCACTGGAGCTCATTGTTTTAACTTTTATGATACACCTCAATAAATTTGTTACATTTTTGATATTGAATCCGACTCCCTTTATCATTGTGCTGCCTAAAAACCCCACTCTGGGGGAACTTCTCCTTTGTTTTCAGTTTCCAAGGGGTGAGTAGCAAACCCTCGTTTTCCTCTCTAGTGTCTCTCTATTTTACAAATCCATTTGGATGGTTAAACACCCCTTCTTTCCCCTCCTGACACATGAGAGTGGAAACATGAGCTCCAGTATATAGGATTGATTATTTTATATGCTGTTGGTATTTGTATAATAGTGTTAAGAACCATTGAATAATTATTGTTAAGTATGAGTAAATTCCAGGGTACCGAATGGGTTAACCTAATGTCAGGCTATGAGACAGATTTTGAACAAGGAGATCGAGCCAAAACTCAGATCTCATCTCTTTTTCACAAACTAAATAGAACACTTGAGAAAAAATCCGCAATATTTTGGCACATTAAAACCCTAAATAGATACAAAGAAGATAAGATCAGTCCTCTAGGCCTACGGATTCAAATATTCCCGAATTTGGATCAGATTAGCACTGAATGTAAAAGCCAATGGGAGGCTAATCTAAATGCCTGTTCCCAGGAGATGATGACTATCCTCACTAAGGAATATAACAAACAAATGATATTGCTGGATGTAGAAATTGGCAATATAGAAACCTCCTTGAGACCATTTTATGCAACACGCCCTATACTTGGAACTACAGGCCAAACTTCGGAACGACCTGTCATCCTATAATAGGAACGTCCTGCAGAAAAAGGAGTCCAAATTCTGGAGGGATCACGCCGCCTTCTCCGAAGGACGAGCATATAAATGGAATAATAACTCCCAATCCAACTATCAGAAAAATAAGCAATACACACCACACCAACAACTTAAACATCCGAAGAGTGCACCAAGGCCCAAGAAAGATCTTGACTCCAGCCAGAATTTAAAAACACCCAAAGAGCGGGGTAAATTCAAAAGAAGTCGTAACAACAAGGGTTCTCCAGAACAAGACAGAAAGAAGCGGACTATAGAGACCGCTCCAGAGACTGTTTTGGAAGTCCATACCAATGAGGTGAGGCCCATAGGATCCAAATCCGATACATTAAATCTAGCCACAAATGAAACCATAATTCCACCCAACTCAGTAGGAAATAAAATGCCTGGAAATTCACCATCAGGATGTCAAAAACTTGGATCACAGACCCCTTTAAACCAAACATGGGGATCCTCTCCGTCCCAATCAAACAGGGGAGTGGGGAATCTGGATGCGTACGTTATGCAGATCCAACAGAATCCCTTAGTGTGATCAATTTATCATCACACCATTTGTCCCCAGCTGAAACTAATGTACTGTCACGCGGGCTTACCTTTTGTCCACAAGGGAACTTTGATCTATTCGAAGTTGTAACTGATTTACAATTATTTGCATGCCGGCTACTCTTGAAGAGCCTCCATGCAAAAATTGACACCGACACGGATGCGACCCAAGGGGCAGTGGCGTAGCGTGGGTTGTCAGCACCCGGGGCAAGGCAAGTAATTTGCGCCCCCCCCTAACCTGCGGACTTTTATCACTCCCCGAGTCCCTTCAAATACAATAGTACTGACCTACCTGATTCCTATACTGACCATTACACACTACACTGACCACTATACTATACTGTCCACTACACTAAGAACTACACTGACCACTACACTACACTGACCACTATACTGTCCACTACACTGACCACTACACTATGCTGTCCACTACACTAAGAACTACACTGACCACTATACTGTCCACTACACTACACTGACCATTATACTGTCCACTACACTACACTGACCACTACACTGAGAACTACACTGTCCACTACACTATACAATACTGACCACTATACTACACTGACCACTATACTGTCCACTACACTACACTGACCACTATACTGACCACTACTCTGAGAACTACACTGACCACTACACTAACCACTATACTGTCCACTATACTATACTGACCACTACACTGAGAACTACACTACATTGACCACTATACTGTCTACTACACTACACTGACCACTATACTACACTGACCACTATACTACACTGTCCACTATACTACACTGTCCACTATACTACACTGTACTGTCCACTACACTATACTGACCACAATACTACACTGACCACTACACTATACTGACCACAATACTACACTGACCACAATACTACACTGACCACTACACTGTACTGACCACTACACTGTACTGACCACTACA
This sequence comes from Lithobates septentrionalis, assembly GCA_037952835.1. Classification (NCBI taxonomy): domain Eukaryota; kingdom Metazoa; phylum Chordata; class Amphibia; order Anura; family Ranidae; genus Lithobates; species Lithobates septentrionalis. The sequence goes on along the minus strand of JBBDGP010000042.1, from coordinate 7,448,516 downwards.
CTGTACTGACCACTACACTGTACTGACCACTACACTGTACTGACCACTACACTATGCTGTCCACTACACTAAGAACTACACTGACCACTATACTGTCCACTACACTACACTGACCACTATACTGACCACTACACTGAGAACGACACTGTCCACTACACTATACAATACTGACCACTATACTGTCCACTACACTACACTGACCACTACACTGAGAACTACACTAACCACTATACTGTCCACTATACTATACTGACCACTACACTGAGAACTACACTACATTGACCACTATACTGTCTACTACACTACACTGACCACTATACTACACTGACCACTATACTACACTGTCCACTATACTACACTGTCCACTACACTACACTGTCCACTACACTATACTGACCACAATACTACACTGTCCACTACACTGTACTGACCACTACACTACACTGCCCACTACACTACACTGTCCACTACACTATACTGACCACTATACTGACCACTACACTACACTGTCCACTATACTACACTGTCCACTACACTACACTACACTGACCACAATACTACACTGTCCACAATACTACACTGACCACAATACTACACTGTCCACTACACTACACTGTCCACTACACTACACTGTCCACTACACTATACTGTCCACTACACTATACTGACCACTACACTACACTGTCCACAATACTACACTGTCCACTACACTATACTGACCACTATACTACACTGACCACAATACTACACTGACCACAATACTACACTGTCCACTACACTATACTGACCACTATACTACACTGACCACAATACTACACTGACCACTACACTGTACTGACCACTACACTGTACTGACCACAATACTACCCTGTCCACACCACTATACTGACCACTACACTATACTACACTGTCCACTATACTATACTGACCACTACACTGAGAACTACACTACATTGACCACTATACTGTCTACTACACTACACTGACCACTATACTACACTGTCCACTATACTACACTGTCCACTATACTACACTGACCACTACACTGACCACTACACTACACTGTCCACTACACTACACTGTCCACTACACTACACTGACCACTACACTACACTGACCACTACACTACACTGACCACTACACTACACTGACCACTACACTATACTGACCACTATACTACACTGACCACTATACTACACTGACCACTATACTACACTGACCACTACACTACACTGTCCACTACACTACACTGTCCACTACACTACACTGTCCACTACACTATACTGACCACAATACTACACTGTCCACTACACTGTACTGACCACAATACTACACTGACCACTACACTGTACTGACCACTACACTACACTGTCCACTACACTATACTGACCACTACACTATACTGACCACTACACTGACCACAATACTACACTGTCCACTACACTACACTACACTGACCACTATACTACACTGACCACTATACTACACTGACCACTATACTACACTGTCCACTACACTACACTGACCACTATACTGACCACTACACTACACTGTCCACTACACTACACTGTCCACTACACTACACTGTCCACTACACTGTACTGACCACTATACTACACTGTCCACTATACTACACTGTCCACTACACTGTACTGACCACTACACTACACTGACCACTACACTATACTGACCACAATACTACACTGTCCACTACACTACACTGACCACTACACTACACTGACCACAATACTACACTGTCCACTACACTACACTGTCCACTACACTACACTGTCCACTACACTATACTGACCACTATACTACACTGACCACAATACTACACTGACCACTACACTGTACTGACCACTACACTGTACTGACCACAATACTACACTGTCCACACCACTATACTGACCACTACACTATACTACACTGTCCACTACACTATACACTATACTGTCCTGCCTAGTCTTCCTATACTGACACTACATATACGGCGCCTGTCTCTTCTCCCCCCCCCCCCGTGTTTATCTATTTCTTACCTTATTGTGTTGCATCGGTCTGGAGGATGAGAAGACATCTGCCCCGGCGCTCCCACTCTCGCCTTCCCTGCGCTCCGGCCGCCATATTCATTTTTCCCGGCGCACTGTGATTGGGCGAATGGGGGTCATGTGCGGAGGCGGGACTTCAGGAGCGACTGTGATCGCGGATAGGCCAGCCCCACGCCGCACATGACCCCCATGCGCCCAATCACAGGGCGCAAAACACTAGACATGGCGGCGGAGCGCGGGGGACACAGGAAAAGAAATTAGGAGGAGGCAGCCAGTAGTGACACTACTGGCACGAAATTGCGCCCCCCTAAATTTCGCGCCCGGGGCCACGGCACCCCCCGCACCCCCCACGCTACGCCACTGCCAAGGGGACACCTTCAGTATAAAGGAGTTAAAAGCTTTACGCGATTTGACCCTCTTGTTCCAAGAGAACAACACCATAGACCTTATAGACCAAATTGACCTGGAAACCCTTCTTGAAGGTGTGAATGAACCCACTCAGAATCCGTAACAAACTTTAAAAAACCCTCTGGAAAATTTCCGTCACTCAGTCTGAATCCCAGTATAGAGATTTTCGTAAAACAAACACTTAGGGATATTGCCAAACTCTCACATAAAAACAAAAAAACATTACCTCAAAATCTAACAACCGAGGAATCGATGGCTATTGACTCTCTGTGCAACAATGTTGAGATCACAATAAAACCATCTGATAAGGGTGGTAACGTGGTCCTGATGGACAATCAGGACTACGTACGCATGTGTCTAGATATTCTAGACAATGGTGAATGGTACAAAATCATCCCAACTAAAATCATACAAAAATCCTACACCCAATTTTATGATCTAATTCAGTCCGCTCTTGACAAAGGAGCCATCACCAGAGACCAATACGAATTTATTCGAGTCAAATATCCACGTATGGCCACGTTTTATAGTTTGCCCAAAATTCATAAAAGCCAAACAAAACCCCCTGGACGACCAATCGTCTCCGGCAACGGGGGGATTTCAGAAAACCTCAGCAAAGTGATTGATTCGCTCTTGCAACCCCTTGTCACCTGTATGCCCTCGTTTGTAAAGGACACAATGCACTTACTTCAACTTATTCAGGGAATATCACTCCCACCTAATTCCCTCCTTGTGGCTATTGACATCGAGGCCCTGTATAGCTCGATACCCCATAACAAGGGGATCGAGGCTATACGGGCACTCCTGTCAAGACATCTGAGATACGATGGGGTAGTAAACGAGTTCATTATTAATGGACTCGAGTACATCCTCAATCACAATTTTTTCGTCTTTGACAACTCCCACTACCTCCAGGTGCAGGGCGTGGCCATGGGCACCTGTTGCGCCCCGGCCTACGCCAATCTGTACCTGGGGGAGTGGGAAAAAGTGCTTGATGATGGGGAGGACATTGCCAGGTATAGGAGCCACATACATATGTGGCGACAATACATTGATGATGTCCTCCTCATCTGGGATGGCCCGGAAGAGCTATTACTAAAGTTCTTTGATCAAATCAACGCAAACCAATTTAATTTAAAATTTACTATGTCCTACGATCGTGACCAGATCACATTCTTGGACGTACAGCTGAGACGTACCTCTGAGGATACAATCTCTAGCACACTCTTTCGAAAAAGCACCACAGGAAATACCATCCTTCACGCGGATAGCTTTCATCCTACACGCCTAAAAAATTCCATTCCTTATGGACAGTATCTACGTGTTCGTAGGAATTGTTCCGACGAGGCATCTTTCAAACAAGAAGCACAAAAACTACAAACGAGGCTTCTAGCGCGAGGCTATAGCCGCTCATGCCTACGTAAGGCATACAACAGAGTGGTCACACAGCCGAGGCACACATTGTTGTTCAAAGAGAGAGTGAGACGCGACCAGGACATGGCTACCACCAGGGTGATTTTACGCTTCTCGAAACAGCACAATGAGATAAGTAATATCATCCGTAAGCACTGGTCTATACTTTTAGATGACCCAAAAGTTAGTAAGTTTATTTCAGGTACCCCCTCCATTACTTACAGACGAGCTACATCACTGAGGGACAAACTAGTTCAGAGTGAGTTCAGAAACGCACAAAAAAGACGGAAACACTGCTCTGTTCTGGGATCCTTTCCCTGTGGGCATTGCTCGTATTGCCAATACATTAGACGTGAAAAGGTCTTTCACCTTCCAAATGGGTCAATCTTCAAACCCAGGCACTTTACCAACTGCCAAACAAGAGGGGTGGTATATCTTATGTCCTGCGAGTGTGGAGCGCATTATGTGGGTAAGACCAAGCAAGAATTCCATCAGCGGATATCAAAACATATCTACCACATGCAAATTAGCAATCCATATTTACCCCTTGGGCGACATGTAATGGAAATCCACAACTCTGTAATGCCCAAAGTATCCTTCGCCGCACTCGATCGAGTTCACATACCCATGCGAGGCGGCGATTGGAACAAAACTTTGTTGCAACATGAGCAGAGGTGGATTTTTAAGTTAAATTCCACCTCATTCCCAGGACTCAATGAGGCTATTTCATTTGCCCCTTATTTAAAGGGTTTTGTTTCCGGAAAAACACAATAGCTAATTCCTAATGAAACTATACACAGTTCACAAAATCCGTGACAAAAAGTTCTGCTCCCCCTTCTTCTTTCCTGTGCTCTTCATTCCCTGGGTTTTTTTTATACTATTTTATATTTTTATACTAGTATGTATTATTAATATATATATTTATTTTATCCACTGTTACCCATCATTCTTTTATTGGGATGCTATATAGATGCCAACATATGCATTTGAAGTTTTCTTTCTGTACTGATGCTCTTTATAGATAGGTATATATGCCAATGTGTAACAGGAATGGCATTGCTATGAACCAACAGATATATGTTATGTACAATTTTTTAATCTTCTTTTGTATATCTTTCCCCTGGGGACTGCCCCCCCTCCCCTCCTGATTGAGGGAGTCTTGTGGTGCTGTCTCCGCCCTCACCTCAGGATCGGGGGTGATTCGCGATCTGGCTTCCCGGCAAGGTGGGGGGGGAACGAGCCGGCCTGTTCCAGGTGGCTCCCCCCCCCCATGTTTTCCCCATTGGATGCCCGGATGGCCACCGGGCGCTACATTGGGGATCACTTCCTCCTTGCTGGCGGCATTCCGGAACACTCTCGGATGTCTTTCGCCACTGCGCATGCGCGGGGCCCCGCGCGTGCGGCGTGATGTCACTGGCATCGCGAGATTTCGACGAGAGTGACGCTGAGTCAGAGCCTAGCTCTTCCTGAACGCCGGGGAAGCCACGCTCGACTGCCTCAATGGCGGCCATGCCGCCCACCGCAGAGCGACCAGGGTTAGCACACACACCTGGATTAATCACAAGTCAGTACACACCCCCATTAGGCAGTATAAAAGCGATATCTGCAGCATACCCTCAGTCTCCTTTCCTCCCTGGTGAACAGCAGGCACTTTTCACCTTTCACTATGTAAGTACCACCTCCATTATTTTGTGTTTTTCTTTGTTTTGGCACCACTCTTTGCCCTATATAATGGGGGTTCGTGCGAATACTATTTGACTTCGCATTGACCCCCATCTATCTATAGTGGCCCTGCTGTACAATGGCCTGGCCACTATCTGTTCTCTACAACTTATACTTTTGTGTTTACTTACTTTTAGACTGGTGGACTCAGTGTGGGATACCAATCCACCGAGCCCGCTATAGCTTGTGACCAATCCCGGGTTGACTGACAGGCAACAGTCTTGTATGTATGGGGCAACATAGTGCCAAAACACATGTCTTTTAGTACCCCTTGAGGTAATTAATCCAATCTTAATTTTTCACTTCTGTGCAATCTTCTCTCTTCTTCCCCCCCCCTTCCCCCCCTTTCCCTTCTTTCTCTCCCTTCCCCCCCTCCCATCTTTCCCACTTCCCCTCTTCCCCCCCCATACCTGTTTCACTCCCAGCACTTTCGGTGCAATCACTCTTATTTTATCAAATCCCCACACTCAGTCTTCACTACCTATCACTTATTTTTTACCTTTCCATTTCACCTTAGCTTCTTCACATTCTCACTCGGATCACTGTCACATTGAGCACATACTGAGGGGCTGCCTATACCTTATACTGCCTATGAAGAACACCATATATATATATGTATACAATTTGTACACTTTTTGTGTCTGTGCCCTGGGTAAGCGCTGGAGACAGTTGTTCTCCGGCGTCCCCTCTTGGACACATGACCAATACTGTTTAAATGACTGGATTTATCATGAGAAATTCTTTGGTTACCATCACAGGTGTAATTCTCTGTGCTCCCTGGTTGACTACTCGTTTGGTGGGTGGTGCTCAAGAGTGTGACCTCTTGCAAGCCACGTCGCTGTCCTCACTACCCTGGTCCGAACCGCGTTGGCGGTAGGGGTGCCCGGTGCCCTTCCTCTGGGGAGGACGGGAGGACAGTCCTTCTAGGGGATCTCCATATGGGAGGCCTTGCCCCTCTCTCTGCTGAACATACATTATTGGGTAATTATACTGTATCCATACTCTATATGGTGAATGCAACTACTATTATATCAATGTCATTTACTTACATGTATCAATTTCATCTATGTATATTTCTCTGCAGACTAATCCTCTGAAGAAGACCCCAAGTATAGGGGTTGAAACGCGTCAGGTCTAAATATTCATGCTACCCAGTGTTCTTGTGAATATGTGTCTGCCAATATATGTTCAGCTTATATAACATGTAATTTTATCTCGAGTACCCCCCACTGGAGCTCATTGTTTTAACTTTTATGATACACCTCAATAAATTTGTTACATTTTTGATATTGAATCCGACTCCCTTTATCATTGTGCTGCCTAAAAACCCCACTCTGGGGGAACTTCTCCTTTGTAAACATTTATCAAGATACTTAGCTAAAGGCATAGTAACTGATGCAGTGCTGGATACAATGGGTCGGCCCGGGGGATTAATGGGATCTTTATGTATCTTAGGGAGTACATATATTATTGGTGTTACCGGATGTTGTGAAATTAAATAAGTTTGTGTATTCACATCAATGATATTATTTTGTACTGCTTGACCAACAACCTTTTTGATCCTATTTAACACCCGTGATGTAGGATTAGTTTCCAGACATCTATACACCTTGGGATCCACCAACTGTCTATAAATTTCCCTCTCATACTGTGTAGTGTTCATTATTACTAATCGAGCCACCTTTGTCGGCTGGCTTGATAGTGATCTCTCTACGGGCGGTCAAAGTGGAAAGCGCTGTAATTCCTTCCTGTGTCATATTATTTGGTATATGATCCCTCCCATCATTATTATGTAAAAAAAGGTTAATATATTCTTCTACCTTGCTGATGAACAATTCAGCTGCCGCACAAGATGTGGGGGGAACAAAACCAGTTTTATTTTTTAGGTCTATATTAGAAATAGATAGAGGCAGCAGACTGACATTGCTCACCGCAGGTCTAGAAGAATAGAAAGGCTTTAAGCGAACATTTCTAAAAAAACTATATAAATCTTGTTTGAACGTAAGTGTGTCCATCTTAGCATTAGGACTGAAATTGAGCCCTTTGTTTAAGACCTGCAATTCAATATCACTGAATGAAACAGAAGAAATGTTATGTACTGCAGAGTATATATACACACATATATATATATACACACAAATATATATATATATATATATATATAAATATATATATACATACACATACACACACACACAAACATATATATATATATATATATATATATATATATATATATATATATATATATCTATCTATCTATCTATCTATCTATCTATCTATCTATCTATCTATCTATCTATCTATCTATCTATCTATCTATATCAATATAGATATATATCTATATAGATATAGATATAGATATATATATATATATATATATATATATATATATATATATATATATATATATATATATATATATATATATATATATATATATATTATACACTAGACTAACTCAGTGTATATATATATATCAAATACACTGCCACTAACTGAATAACCTGCCTGCTTAATCTAAATCAAGCTATCTCTCCATCCACACCAACAAGACTACACAAGGCCATTGTATAGGCAGCCTTATATAGTGTGGAGCGTGGACTTAGTCCCCTTGAGCCATGATTGGCCAAAGACACCCTGCCTTTGGCCAATCATGGCTCTCCTAGCAGAGGGCGCTGGGATTGGCCAAAACTTGCAGGTCAGGTGCATGCTTTGGCCAATCATCATACAGCAATGCACTGCAATCTCGCAGTGCAATATGGGGCATTCCGCGGTGTTTGAATTTGCCGCGAATGCCCCATAATGTTCGTTCTTCGGCGAACACCCGATGTTCGAGCCGATAATTGAGCTCATCCCTATTTGCGAGTACCATTATATATAATAAACCTCGTGCTTTGATGCTATTGGGCCATGGCGTTTGTGTTTCTTTTCTTTTATGGTGACCGGGTGTAATTATATTGTGGCCTGGAGATATTAGAAAAAGCCACCTAGTGGCATGCCAGGCTGTGGCTGCTGAGATAGTGGAGTTTTACAGTACATGCTAAATTGCCCATAGATTTCATCTTTTATCATCTGGAAATATACAGTCAAAAATACTGGCACCCCTGCATTTCTGACAGATAATGCACCACTTCACCCAGAAAATTGTTGCAATTACAAATGTTTAGGCATTCTCACAGAGGCGTAACTTCAGGGTCCCGGTAAAAGGAACCATCAAGGGCCCCCCTGACTTCTGGTCCCGGGGCCCTTGCAATGATCCTGGGGTCCTTTTCTTCCATTGCAGGGCCCATGATTATAGTCCTGCAGCAGGACTCCTTCCTGACGTCTTGGGTAGGGTTGCCACTTTTTCTTCAAACCAAACCCAAAGACTTTAGCAGTGCACAGCAAATTATTTTTTTTAAGTATACACTATACATATAGTTTGTGATTAAATAAGAATTCTAATTGTAAATATTTAATCACAAGAGTCCCTCCTTATATCAGAGTCCACAGAGTTCCCCTTTACATCTGAACTTGCAGAGTTCCCTTACACTGTAAGGGGGGACAGTGCAGACTCTCATACAAGGGAGAACATGTGCGAACCGATTGGACCACCAATTGTTCTGTATGGGGAAGCGGAATTTAAACAGACATGTGTCCATTTACACCTGCCTGCATCTGATCCAATGAAAACAGGTGGATGGGTATTCATTCACCATCTGTCTAGCAGACTGGATGACAGTCAGACTGGCTCATAGAGAATAGTGGGCTTTGTCCGCTCTGCACACGTGGAGCAGACACAAACATGTCATCTGCCTGCTCAGTGGGGATCAGCGGAAAGATTCCCTGCTGAGCAGGTGGATCCGCTTGCAGAGTCCACCCATGTGAAAGGACCCTAAGGGGGGGGGCTCTGTGGATTGTAATGTAAACTCTGATGCAAGGGGTGCCCTGAGAATCCTGATGTAAGGGGGTCTCTGCTCACCAAAGCCCCCCCTTACATCAGAGTCCCCCTTTACATTACAGTCCACAGAGCTCTCCCTTACATTTGTGTTTAGAGGCTGGTGAGATAGGAGAGTAAGGTAGAGATGCTTCACTCGCCATAGATGGAGGCTTGGGTCCATACAGCAAGGCCTCCTGCCCTGTGCTATACATACACATAGGCTGGCAGAACATGCTGGAGCTTGTAGTGCACCAGACCAGGGAAACCCCAGCGGGCTGCTGTATTGCTAGAGGGGCTCTGGAGGTGACAACACACTCTCACTTCAGTCCCCGCAATGACAGACCCACCTGTGCGCTGCTTTGATTTAAATCACGGAGATGTTTGTTTAGGAAGGTATGCTGTCCTGGAGAGCTGTTGATACCATGTGGGGGGTTGCAGCATCCATGGTACATGCTGGCCTTTTCCACCACTATATAGCTGCTGGCTGTTGGACTTTGCAAGGCACGGAGCTGTCGGGGATTGGAATGTGGGCGGGGCCGCGGGTAACACACAGGAGTAAGGGGGTGGGAGTAGGAGGAGAAAATCCTGCTCTCTCTATCTCTTTCATCTCCTATCCATGCGAGGAGGGGGGTCAGGCTGTCAGTGCGGGGTCTCTGCTCATAGTTGCAGCCAGCAACCCTGGAGGCTTTTGTGTCCCCCCCCCACAGTGGCAGAACTCCAGGGCCCAGTCGCAAGTCGCAAGTGCAACTGCTGCGACCCTGGTAGTTCCTCCACTGCATTCTCATGTTTATTTCTTTTGTTTGTATTGGTATGACACAAATAAGTGGAGAAACAAAAAGCCAAATCTGACACAATCCATGCAAAACTCCACTATAAAACACATCTGAAAGCACTGACATTTTATTTTCCTGCAGGTTTAATTCCAGCAGCCCAATAAATAAAATATGATTTACATTTGCACACTTCTTCTCATAGATTCTGAAATCTTGACAAGTACAGATACATAAAAATGAGTGTTCTGTATTGTTTGTTGTATAGACATCTAAGTAACAAATGATGGCAGAAGAGAGCTGCTAAACAACTAGCTATGTCGTTTATCTAGATATCATGATTGTTTGAAAATGTTGATGAAACACAGACTACTTGGATGTGGTGAGAGAGGAGACATCTTGTCCATTACATATTCTCAAATAACACTGAACAGGACTCCTATTCCTCTAAACAGGTTTTAAGTCTGGGTTATGACTTCCTGTTCCACTGTTTTTACAGTGATTTTATGTTCTGTTTGTTGATGGATTATTGCTTCCTTGGGCAATAATTGGAAACATTGACATTACGTTAACATAATTTTTCCAAAAGGATTTTAATCTTCCTTAGGATGCAGGAGATTTATTATCATCAGTGAGTATCAATACATTAAAGTCAATCCAGCTTTGTCCTATAGCTGTGTATAATAATGGTTATTAAGCAGCTTATGAATTTGTTAAGTTACTATTGGCCCCATTAACCTATACACTTCATTGATTCCTTAGTAAGTTATCACACTGTTGAATCCATTTAGAGACTCTGGGGATAATCATATTGATCAGTGCTTGGGCTGTTTCAAGAACAATGCATTTAGAGTAGAAACTTGTCATAGCAACAAGGATGCATGCTTATCAGGGTCATATAGATAAAGTCCAATTAAGGAAACCTGTCACAAGTATTATATTTTTATTTCCATTCAACAGTTCAAAACCATATCGAGAGATTCGATTTTGAGGGAAATAAAACTCTCACTGTAAAAATGGAACTATTCAGCATTTAACTACTGACTTATAAGGTTGCCCAATCAATAAAATCTATAGATTAGTGGGCGTAACTAGCCGCGGAGCGAGATGACTGCTTCATCCCTCAGCTCCGCTCAGCAGTGGGACAAGAAGCAACACACAGCACTCGATACAGGCTTATCCCCCCTCTCTGTCTCACCGGAGGGGAGCGGAATCATCAGGCACCCGATCGGCATGTCCAGATGCGGACACACCAGCCTCCACAAGCCGCGCCGCCTCACAGATTACTTCAGCAGAGCTGACATGCTGACAAGCAAAGATGGCCCTGTCACGGCGTCGCACACCTCATTGCCTGAAGCCAGGAGCTCACTGGAACACCTCTCTGAAGAGATGGACAGCACAGCCCCAGCAGAGGAATCCTCTCAGCCCTCGCCCGCTGATAGAGGTAAGAGAGCCGCACAATCTCCAGCCCTCTTACCTGCCAAAGCTCCCCTGCTTAAGAAGCAGCATTGGGATCCCCCTGCAGCTGCAGGCCCTGAACTGCCACGTTCTGGCTCACTAGCCACACTGCCTGCCTCTGATCAGCCAGCATCTGAGCATACACTTAAGCTCATGCTGCTATCACTACAGCATGATATTTCCATACTTCACTCTAGAATAGATAAGGTAGAAGACCGCACTGAAGATATTGAAAAACAGCTCACTGAGCACACTGCGGCCTATAATGAAATGGCAGATGCCCATGATCACTATGCTGAGGAGATTCAATATCTGCAAGCCAAAGTCGCAGATTTAGAAGATCGCTCGAGGAGGAATAAATTGAATTTAGGGGGGTACCAGAATCTGTTAAACCTCCAGAATTGATCCCCTACATTCAACAATTATTCCTCACACTCATACCTCAACTGCGACAAACTGACATAGTTATTGACCGGGCACACCACCTTGTCAAACCCAACCACCTCCCTGCGTCTGTGTCTAGAGACGTGCTTGCACGCATCCATTTCTCTCAAGTGAAAGAAAAGATCATGGCAGCCGCCAGATCCACCTCTTTGCTACCTGATCCTTATTCCTCTGTGGTGACCCTGTACACTGACATCTCTGTTGCCACAGCTCAAAAGCGAAGATAATTTTCCCAGACCACCGCAGTCCTCAGGAAGAACAACATCCCATACAAGTGGGGCTTCCCTACCAAACTGGTGGTCACATACCAGAATCAGAGCACCAACATCTTCACTCCTACATCTTGAATGCTCAACTGGGACCTAATCACCACACCGCTGCCTGAACCACTACTTCAGCAGCCCCCAACATCAGCCCAAGATATCAGGCGTCATACTCCTACTACCCCCCGCAGGTAAAGACTACCTATATTTCCACTCCTTTAAACCAGCTGGTGCCCCCTTGAAATTTTTTGAGCACCAAACTAGCACTATTACTCCTCAATTTTGTCCCTGATGAGCGTACCAATACGTACACTCCTCACTCTTTCCCCCAGAGAAAGAAAAGTGCCAAGCACTTGAAAGATCCTCTGTTACGTGTTTTTTTTTTTCTGTTCTTTCTTTTGTTGTATACCAAGTTCATAGCTTACCACTGTTTCTTACAGGTTTTATCTATTGCAGTATTGTATCTTTGGTTGCCTTTAGACTATTGGCTAAGTTTTGACTACTGTGACCCTCTATTACAGGTCTACCCCCTCACACACACCCCTCTACATAACCACTGACAGCGTGCAACCCACACCCTCCCCCGCTCCCACCGACTATCCGCCTTTCAAAATGTCAGTCACTTTCACATCCATTAACGCAAAGGGCTTAAACTCCCCTTACAATTACAAAAGAAATTTACTATGGAAAGAAGCTTTAACTCACACCTCTGACATCCTATGTGTACAGGAAACTCATTTTGCTTCTAGCAATTCCCCCTCCTGTTCCCACAAGCAATACCCACACTGCTACTTTGCCAACTCCACCAAGAAAAAAAGCAAGTGTTATGCTTGCCATATGCTCCACAGTCTCATTCCAACCACTCCACATTGATATAGACCCTGGTGGCAGATTCATAATCTTGAATGCCACTATCAACAACCAAACCATTGCTAACATCTATTCGCCCAATACCAATCAACACCGCTTCTACAAAATTTTGTTGAAGAAGCTGGAACCCTTCAAAAAAGGCCCCTTGATTATCTGCGGGGACTTCAACCAAATTGTTAATCCTGCACTGGACACTTCTAATCCCGCCTGTAAACGCTCCACCTCTCTCTCCTCCCTGCTCCACTCGGAAGACCTCTACGACCCTTGGAGATGCCATCATGCCTACCTATGCCACTCTTTCAACTTCACTGCAAACACAGGCTCCATCCCACCAGAATCCCTCCAAGCCACTATTACTACTATCCCAAAACCGGGCAAACCGACTGACCAGCCTGCCAGCTACAGACCCATCTCTCTACTAAACACTGACACCAAGTTATGTAAACTCTTGGCCGAATTTATACCACTTCATATTGACCAAGTGGGTTTTGTGGCTGGCAGACAAGCCTTGCACAGCACCCGCAGGTATATAGACCTGATACAATGGGTGGAACACCATCGAATGCCTTCTCTGCTCATCTCCCTTGATGCAGAGAAGGCATTTGATAGAGTGGACTGGTCCTACATAACAGCGGTCCTACGGAAATTTGGCTTCTCTGGGACCATCCAACAAGCAATACTTGCCTAGCGCCAGAGTAATGATGACCGGGCTACTCTCAGACCCTTTCCATATTTCTAATGGGACACGTCAGGGGTGCCCACTCTCACCCCTGATATTCGCCCTTGTCATGGAACCCCTAGCCCAATCGATTAGAGACAACCCGCTAATCTCAGGTATAGCAATAGCAACTGCAAGGGATTTTTTAGGCAGCAAAACATAAAGTAATGATGTGGGCATGAAGCAGATCAAATATTCAAGAAGGATTCAATTATGCAATTGATTTATTGTACAATACAAATTCTGGTTCACGTTTAACAAACAACAACATATACATCGCTTATGGCCAAAGGCCCTCAGGAAAACATTTATCCAGTAGGTATACAAATTTATTATCCACTTGAATACCGCAATGCATTTCAACCCAATCTGGTCTTCTTCAGGGGGAATTTACATTCTAGGGAAATATAGCAAAATGAAATTAGCTTAAAACTTTAGTCAATATACAAAGCATTTATACAATATTTTAAATTATGCAGAAAAAAGTCTCATCATGTTTATGGAGGTATATTTACCATTAAGTAGATGATAAAATGAGGATGCATCACACAAACCAGATTGTTAAAAACATTCAAGTTCAAAGATCCCAATGACCATGCATACCCCCTCCGCACCCTCCAGGCGGATCCACAGTCCAGCGGACTTGCAAGGGGCCACATACTTGGAACAGAAGGAGAGGACGAGGGGCAAGGCACCTGCAATTAGGCAATGAAAGACCTTAATAATTGAGTATTCTAAAAATATCTAGTGCAGTTAAGCGACTTCAGACTGGTTCATACTGCAGCAAATATTAATTTATATTAATGTTATTAATTGGACCTGTTAATTTTAATGTATAATTTGATCATGAATTGAATGAGTTCTAGTATTATTAATTAAGATTAGTATGAATGGAATGTTTGAGAATGTAATAAATTAAAAATAATGCCACATTAAATCAAAATGTGAAGGTGAGTGTACTAGGTGTGCCACGTGTGATGATGAAAAAGCGGTGGAACTGATGTGTAACCATATTGCAAAACGCTAAAAAATAATAATGTGAAAAACAAAAAAATGGTGTTCATGAAAACTTAATAATGTGTATTGAGTGCCTGTGAGCAGTGAAAAAAATTCATATAATGGTGCCTGTAGCGGTAAAAAAGGTACATGTGTAGGTTATACAGAACAAAATAAAAAGTGTACAGCGGTTGGTGCAAGTGTTGAGGTATTAGCAAAACCATTGTTATAATGAAGAGGAAGTGATGTGGCTATGCTATTGGTAATAGTGGAGATCCCAAAAGAAGGGAAAATTATAAGTAAGTGGTCAATCCAAAAAAGTACTGATGTCAGCCAGTCTAATATTTTTTAAGGCGCTGCACTCACCTAGTGCTATGTCCATCTAGTGTGTAATGGCAGTATTCCCAAGCTCACCTCAGGATCATCATGGAACTGCCAATTTATATTGTCTCAAATGATTACCTACAAGTTGCAGGTACCAGGCTCCCTCACAAACTCCCTCACACGTCCGCACCGCTGATCTAGCGGTATCTGTGTGGCCCCCTCGGCGTTCCGGAAGGCGTGAGCCGTCACCTCCGACGCAATTCCTTAACGTCATGATGTCACACGCGTGCGTGGTATAACAAGATGTTAGAAAAAACCTATAAAATTAAATACGTAAAAATGTTGATAAGATCTGATCATATGTATATAATTAAATTATTATAATTATTTTTGTAAAGGAGCCGGGGGCATATCTCTTTAACCAAATAGATGAAAAATGGGGAGGGAAAAATTATTGTTTTCCTACATCCCAGGAGTATGTACTCCTATGCATTTTCAAACATTTGAGATATGCCCTAGCTCATGTTGGGTCTCTCATGTGTTGAGAGGGGAACAGGTGTTTAACCACCCAAGTAGACAGAAAACTAGAAAAAACACATATTTGAGAGTACCCTGGGCTGCACAACCCAAAAAAAGGATACAAAAGACTCGTCAGGGGTGCCCACTCTCACCCCTGATATTCGCCCTTGTCATGGAACCCCTAGCCCAATCGATTAGAGACAACCCGTTAATCTCAGGTACAGCAATAGCAACTGCAACACACAAAATTGGTCTATACGCGGATGATGTCATCATCTCCCTAACTGACCCTGTCACCTCGCTCCCCGTGCTCCACAGTACCCTAGATTTATTCAGCAAAGCCTCCCTATATAAAATCAACTTCTCCAAATCCAGCATGCTAGGTAAAGGACTAGACCAACAAACCAAACGCGACATTACCAACTGCACGTCTTTCTCATGGGCCCCTAACGCCACCTCACATACCTGGGCATACAACTGACCACACCCTCATCTCACCTTTGCTCTATCAACCTTAGTAATCTTACATCCAAACTGCATAAAACTGTACAGGACCTCAAACACACGACTGCCTCCTGGGCCGGTAGAATCGCCCTTGGGAAAATGTATCTCCTACCCCATGTCTTATATGTTTACCGAACCCTGCCAATACCCTTTCTCAAACAACAAATATTGCAATTGCAATCCATCATAACCACCTTCATATGGGGCGGCAAATGATCTCGTCTTAACAGCATCACTCTATGCAAGCCAGTCACTGCTGGAGGGATGGGAGCACCGGATTTAACAGCCTACTACAAAGCGACAATACTTGACCAAGCCAAAACCTGGTGGAACACTACGCAACAAGCCACATGCTTACAAATAGAACAAGCAGCACTCACCTCCCACCCCAAACTGATCCTGTGCGCCCTTCTCCTGCAACATCACGAGACTCACTCATTCCTTGACACTATTAATGCTACCATCAGGATATGGAAAGCAATTATACAAGCCACTAAGGGTATCCCACTATGCCTGCTCAAACATATCCCACTGGAAGCCCTCCACATTCTCACCCCTGACATCAATGTCACTGAGTGGATCATCACAGGCATCACCACCATCGGAAACCTTTACCAGGGTCCCACCCTCCAGTAATTCCAATATCTTCAACCCACCTTTCACATAAGACACAAGGACTTTTTCAAATATCTCAGGATATGTTTGATTCCCTCTAAGATACAATGGGCCGAAAACCTACTGCCATGGCATGTATTAACATTTTTCAACCTCAACTCACCCCACCAACGTGGAATCTCGTTCTTCTACAAGCTCCTCACCAAAACCTGCCCTACATCCAAATCCCCCATGATGCTAAAATAGGAACAATTACTATGACACTCCTACACCCCCCAGCAATGGCATCGCTCACTCCAAGCACCTTTGAAAATCTCCAGATGCCTATTCCACTGAGAAACAGTCCAAAAAATATACTATAACTGGTATCTCACACCAACCAAACTTGCCCGTATATACCCAACTACAACCAATCTCTGCTGGAGAAACTGCGGATCCCCAGGCACCCCACTCCACATATGGTGGGATTGCCCAATTCTAGCCACGCTATGGTCTATGCTCTCCAAACTCCTCATCTCCATTCTACCTGTTCCTGTATCACTAACTCCACAAATGGTATTATTGGGGCTTGACATGGAACTCTGGCCTCGATCTTCACGCACTGTTATATCCCATGTACTTATCGCAACACGCTTAGCCATTGCCAAAAAACTGGCAATCCCTTCATCCCCCCTCCAGCTTTGAAATAACTACTCTTCTGAATAACCACTGCCTGATGGAATTCATGCACGCCAAAGCCCACCTACAAATTCCCAGATTCCAAACAAACTGGGACCTTTGGCTCAAACACCCTAAATGCAATCCTCCCATGAACGAACTCCCATACAACTGACATCCTACGCTGTCAGCACCCGAGTGATATAACCCTGTTCACATATTTTGCTCCTATCAATTAGCACACTGTCTACCGCTGTTGTTAATTATTAAAACTCACAGATGTACTTCGCCACTTCCCCCTTACCCTATGTAGACCTTCTACTGCTAAGCTGAAATGATTACTACCTGTATGTTCATATGTATAATTACTGTTCGCTTGTAACTTTTTCAATATGTATACTCACAATAAAATTGAGTTAAAAAAAAAATCTATAGATTAGTAAAAAAAAAAAAAAATAGTACCTAATAAAGGTTATCGAAAAATTGGCCACTGTCTGGACAATATGTACACTCCTCTTATATATACTCTCTCTCGAAAAAAAAAAAACTTGTTTAAGACTCTACTCTCTATACTATAAATGCGTACCAAAAATTTTGTTTAGAAATTACCCCAAACCAGCACAGCTACTCATATAATCTGAAACCTTCTATACTTTATTAAACATAATACACAGACAATTTAAAAATGTTTTGGCCAAAATACATATAAAACAAAAACCCGTCCTAATAAACTCTGCGTTCTGTATATGTAATATATAAAACTTGTATATAAATATTTCATTCAATAGTCCCACAAAAATTGACTTTCAGACCAGTCGTTGTATGTAATAGTAGACCAAGGTCCAACTTGGTATACAAGATATTACAGATATTCGAGACACAGTCATTTTCACACCTGAGACCATTACTTTCATTTTATTTTTTTACATTAATTTACAGATTAACCTTGTTGCATGTGTAAAGTCAAAGAGGGGAAAGTGTTTGACTGAGAAGCAGAGTTTTATTCACTTGGGTTGAAGGTGTGCAGTTAATGGGGTGCACAGTGTTTCTACATTTTTTTTTCAAAGAATTTAGTGAGGTGCTGCAAAAAACAGGCACCTCTTGAACATACTGTGAGCCACAACTGCCTGATGCGCTTTAATCATCTCAAGCTATAAGTTATAATCTAAAAAAAAAATTGAACAGCAGCAGGACATTTTTTTAATTAGGTAGAAATTTACAGAATATACAAGAGACAAAAGGCAAGTGTTCTCTTACAATAATTAGGAAACAGCATGTGACACAGCAGTGTAATATTGGACAACAGCAGTACAATTTTGAATAGCAATTTTAAATCCAGATTTGCTACACACAAAAAGCACAGGTAGAGGTTTTACTGCACAAATTAAAAGACTACAGAAGACACAGCATTGTAAAATTTACCAGAAGAATAGCAATTTAGGTCCAAATTTATAACAGGACACACATTTACTACAGGAATTAAGAGGCTGCAAATGACACAGTTTTTAATTTTTTTAATTTACCAGCGGCAGGGCAATTTGAAATACTAATGCCACGTACATACGATCGGATTTTCCGACGGGAAATGTTTGACGTGAGCTTGTTGTCGGAAAGTCCGACCATGTGTATGCTTCATCGAACATTTGCTGTTGGAATTTCCACCAACAAATGTTAGCAGGTTCTCAAATTTTCCGCCAACAAAACTTTTTAGTTGGAAAGTCCAATCGTGTGTACACAAGTCCGCGCACAAAATTCACGCATGCTCGGAATCAAATACGAGCCGGAAGCGCTCGGTCTTGTAAACTAGCATTCGTAATGGAGATAGCACATTCTTCACGCGACAAATTTTAAAATCTCTCAATTCAGCACATTCTCTTTTTCTTTATAATGCTAGAATAATGATTTTTTGTGTTGCTGCTGATATTCACAGAGTTCTGACAAACAGATTTTTTATTCTTTCTTGTGATCTCATGAATATTTTTTTTTTTTTCTCGTGTTCTACAGAATATTTTTTTTCTAGTGATCTCCATAATATTTTTTGTTATTTTGTGTGTCAAGTTACCATAATACTATTATTATCTTGTATATTTTAACTTCAAAGAGATACAACTACGTTGATGTCCCTTGTTCATCTGACATTGTATTTTTGAAATGTACCTGCCTACTCACATACAATCTGTCCTTTTTGAAGTAAAACACATAGCCAAGTATTTGTCAAAAAAAATTAGACATTTAATAGGGGTCCTAACAAAATAAAGAGGAAGGCAACACTGGAGAAACAGTTGGAATTGGGAAAGCCTTTTTACCCCAGGGCAGACATCAATTATTTGACTGGCAAAATTGGTAACCTGAGAGGTAAATTTAATAGGGAGCACAATACGGTCCAGGACTCTGAGTGATTGGGAGCAGCAGCAGATGACATATATGTCCCGAGGCTGTGGTCTTACAACAGCCTGCGCCTTTTGCCAGGCCACACTAAACCCAGGCCATCACTCTGAACACTTCCTTCCACGCTTCCTTCCATGCTGCTGTGGAGGGTTGGGTGGCTGTGTTGTTGGTGGTGTTGCTGGAGGTGGTAGTGGTGTTGCTGGAGGTGGTGGGGGAGTATGGTCCAACTCACACAGGTGGCTTTTATTTGTGAATTGGCCCTTCATCCCCCTGTTTAGGGCCTGAAGAATGATCTCCTCACAGATGAGGGGTTGGCCCTCCTCCATGTGTTCCAGTTTACTGGCTGTCACACAGCCAAATGTCTCGGGCCACCAGGGTTCATTGTTAGTACCACAGTAGCCTGGCGAATTAAAACATTCGCTGACTCCTCCAGGTTCCTCGCCTTCCTGGTCCTTTTGGTTGGAAGGTGGAGGAAAGAAACCTGGGATTCGGTCAGGCTGCTTGCCACGGCCTCCTCCTGGCTGACACTTTCCTGTGTATTAAAATGGTACATAGTTTTCGTTTTTTGGTCATCAATCACACACAATTTTGAGCTCATGACTGTTGCAAATTTAATGTTAACAAATAGAAAAGACTATCATTCTGACCCCAGCATTTTTCATTCTTGTCCCAATCATTTTTGGCAACTACTTTCTATTGATATGTAAACCACTTTGTTAAATCAGAAATTAGTGATCAATAACATCTGATTAACATCATTCAATTTTTGACAAGAAATATGTTCAACAATGCTATACCTGGCTCAAGCTGGGCTCCTCCACATCTTCTTCCTGGGTGGAAGGCCCAGGTTGGACTTCAAGAGCCTCATCTGATGTTGAAGGAAGTGTGGAAGGAAGTGTGGAAGGAAGTGTAGATACTGATGGCCTGGGTTCACTCTGGTCTGACGGAAAACAGTCTGTCGTAGTACCACAGCCTGGGTACATATATGTCATATGCTGCTGCTCCTGATCTCATGGAATCCTGCACCTTTTTGCGCTCCCTATTATATGTGCTCCTCAGGCTACCAATTTTGGCCTTCAAATAGGTGATGTCTGCCGTGGGATACACAGGCTTCACCAATTCCATCAGTTTCTCCAGCACTGCCTTCCTCTTTAGCTTGTTGGAGTGGTCACTGTTTTTGACTTGCCAGAGACATGGCCGCTCCCTGTAAATGTCCAGGAATCTGGGCAGGAAGTCAGGGTCAGTAAATTTATCAACCATTTTCTCTGCAAGACACAACACAAAACAAACCCTAATGTCAGGCTAAACTCTCCTAATCTCGTCCCAATATAGGCCTCAATCTCTAAAGCAGTATAGGCCACTAACCACTGATGCCCCAAGTTAAAATTGTACCTTCGTTTGCATGATCGGCGCTTACGATCCTCCGTCCTCCAGTCACAGATCGTATGTACAACGCCCACGTGTTATGCTTTATATATACTGCGCATGCATGAAACTCTACCCCTGTCCTTCTTTCTAGTGTTTTCCCTGCCTTTTCTCTTTCGGGGTGTAGTGGGAGAGCACATGGCAGAGACACAACAGGTGCCTGCAGAGAGCAGCAAAGACGAGGACGAAGAAAGCCCGCAGCAAGGCAGTTCCTGATCCAGGATGAGATATAAGGCCTCAAATATGTCTTTTGTAGAGATGGTGGAGATGGTGGACATCTTGAAGAGGGCAGACTATGATGGGAAGCATGGACCATACACAAACCCAAATGTGAGAAAGGCCAAGATCATGACTAAAGTTGTGAAAAGTCTGCACAGGAATTTTGGGGTATGACGATCCAAGGAGAAATTGAGGAAATGCTGGTCAGACCTGAAATTGACGGAGCACGATCAGTATAGAAAGATCAGGGAAGTGCTTCTAAAAAGTAAGTGTTTGTCGTGTGTTCCTATTATTATTAGTACTTTAGTGCTGCTCCATGTGCTTTTCTGTACTGTTGTACAGTTTAAAATGGCAAGTTTGAGGTTCGTGGGCACAGTAATCGTTCGTAGTAAACATCGTTGATTCGACCACCAATACAACGTTTTTGGCAGATGCAGGTTAACTACATTTGTTCATGCCTATTTGTATGAAAAGACGTTTAATACATTGCTGTCTAGATGTGTTTGTAACTATAATGAGATGCAAACTAGATTTAGTGTAAGGAGAGGACACTCAGCAGCTGTTTACACATCTGGATGCAGGAGCACTAGTGTGGGACACCAGTACAACCATTTTATGGTGTCCCACGCAGGTGCTCCAGTGGATACTAAGGGTCTCTCCATGTGTGAGACTTGCACAAAACAGGTAAGTATTCCAGGTTTGAAAGGGAAAAAAAATCATGTCTTTAGCTTGGAACTCTGCCAAAACAGACAATTGGATGACACTTCCAAACAATGTTTCATATTATTAATTCTCGCCTCAAATATCTGTCTGGTAAGTATACCTTTTTTGTATTCACTTAGGGGAGAAGAGAATCGGGACATCGGAGGACACCAGGAACCAGGATAACAATAGTGGGGGGGGGGGGGGGGGGGGGGGGAATATTTTTTCTCAACAAAAGTGAAGTTACGCAGTATGTATATCCAGGACAATACATAATATTTTCTAAAAAAGGAAATTATAATCTCATTATATATTTAGTTTGTTGTATTTCTTGTCATTATATTTAGAAATGTGTGTGTTATAATGTCACCATGCTGAAATAATAATTTAAAGTATGCAAATTATTTTAATTATTTTATGGGTATCATCAATATTTTAATTATGAACTGATATCTATGAAACTCCTCCTCTTTATAGTTTGATTTTTTTTTCCATTTAAAGGCTACTACCACAAATTAAAAAGAGGCTATATATTCAATGACATTTTATATTTGCAGGTAAAATCGCATAGCTGAATCTATAACAGATTCAATTTTCCCTGAAAATCTGAGTATAAAGATTTCTAATCATGGAGTGCCACCCAGTGGTCAAGTGAGCTAATGCTTAGGTAAACACATCATTGAATAGTAACCTGATTCACTAATCAGAAAGGAGGTTATACCTTCTGGGCCAGGTTTCTGAGATTTAGGATAGGACACACGCCCATCATCTACACATACATGCATCAAGACACTACATCCTTAAGAGACAACTCCACCCATTGATTGAAAGCCACCTGTGGTTCTGAGCAGCAGCAATTTTAAAGCCTATACCTGCTTGTGGAAGGGTAACTATAGTTTGCATTTCTCTTATTGATTTTTCTGTTTGCCATAATTTTATGCTAGCTGATTTGCTACCCCATTAGAAATCCTAAATACCCCTAAGTTTGACCATTTTAACCACTTCAGCCCCGGAAGGATTTACCCCCTTAATGACCAGGCCACCAGGCCATTCTTGCGATAAGGCACTGCGTCTTTTTTTTTTTTAATTTCAGATGGTCTTTTAATAGGCTTCGTGAAGCCAAAATGAAGAGTACAAGAAATTCATACCACTTGATACAAATGTCTTCCAGTAAAAAAATTGACAAATATGAACAAATTGTTTCACAAACTTTTTGCAAGTGTTACTGGACAGATGGAGATAATGGGCTTTGTTAAGCCAAAGTACAGGAAATTTATAACCACTGATACAATTTTGGGCAAAAACAAACAAACGGTTTCAAACTTCTAAGCAAATGTTACTGGAGAGATTGGGAAGGAGGTTCTCTTTAAGTATATCAAGGAGGTTAAGCCACTATTTACAGCGCACCCTGGCTCTGAGTTACCTTGTTACACTAAAGGAATGTGTCCTCAGGGTAATATAAAAAATTATAAGCATTTGGGGCCCATAAACCCCGGCAGTATGTACAGCAACAGGAAACTCAGAAGCCCATGTTGCATCAAAGATCAAGTCCAACAGCAAACTAAAGCTTCAAGAAGCACCATCAACCGGAATATGTTGCTGATGGAATGGATCCTCTCCAATGCACTCCACATAACTTAAGGGAAACTTATGGAATGGAGCCTCAAGGAAACAGCAAAATGACAAGAAATGTTCCTGTCACTACAAACATTATAAAACGGGGCCAAAATAATAAAAAATATTAAAAGCAGATAGAACAGCTGTTTCACAGTTTGAGGCAGTTATCAAATATGTTTATAAAAAGTGAAAACAAATAGAACAAAATGGTACATATTGATTCAGCAAAGCTCCAAAAATCGTTATAAATAGCCATTGGAAGGACGATCTTGAGTCAGGAAGGTATTTTACTCGTTGTGTGAGGCATAGCTATCATAACTGTCTCTGTAGGAGCTTCCGCCTCCTGAGCGATCACCATAACTTTGACTCCTGCCACTGCTATAATAATCCCGGTATCCACCGCCATAGCCTCCTCCACTTCGGTTATCAAACCGGCTGCTTCCACCATATCCACCACCACCACCACGGCCTCTACCTCCACGGAAGAACCCTCTTCCCCTTCCAGATGAGCCACCTCTGTAGCCTCCTCTCCTGTCGTTGGAGGACTTCCCAGCCTGATCAACACGAATCTGACGACCATCCACAGTCTTCCTATTCATTCCCGCCATGGCATCTTTCGCATCTTCACAATTTTCGAATGTGACAAAACCAAAGCCACGCGATCTCTTGGTCTCCCGATCCTTCACCACAACCACTTCAGAGATTTGTCCGTATTTAGAGAATATGCCTTCCAGACTCTGCTCATCGGTATCAAAGCTCAGACCTCCAACAAAAAACTTTCCTTCGTCAGATGACATGATGAGATCTTGTCCAAGTACAGCTCAACGATCACACAGAAAACAGCAATGCAGAGTCCACTGCGTCTTTTTAACTGACAATTGCGCAGTCATGCAACATTGTACCCAAACAAAATTGATGTCCTTTTTCCCACAAATAGAACTTTCTTTTTGTGGTATTTGATCACCTCTGTGGTTTTAATTTTTTTGCGCTATAAACAAAAAAAGAGTGCCAATTTTTTACTTTATGCTATGATACATATCCAAAAAAACCAAAAAAATAAAAAAAAAACAAATATATTCATCAGCTTAGGCCAATATGTATTCTTCTACATATTTTTGGTAAAAAAAATCTCAATAAGCGTATATTGATTGGTTTGTGCAAAAGTTATAGCGTCTACAAAATAGGGGATAGATTTAGGGACTTTTCATTTTTCTTA
Organism: Lithobates septentrionalis; assembly: GCA_037952835.1. Classification (NCBI taxonomy): domain Eukaryota; kingdom Metazoa; phylum Chordata; class Amphibia; order Anura; family Ranidae; genus Lithobates; species Lithobates septentrionalis. The sequence continues at coordinate 7,423,298 of JBBDGP010000042.1, read as the reverse complement.
TCGTTTTTACTGGTAATGGCGGCGATCTGTGATTTTTAGCGGGACTGCGACATTGCGGTGGACAAATCTGACCCCAAGTGACAGTTTTTGGGGACCAGTGACACCAATACAGTGATCAGTGCTAAAAAAATGCACTGATCAATAAATGGGGTATAAATGACACTGGCAGGGAAGGGGTTAACACTAGGGGTGATCAAAGGGTTAACTGTGTTCCCTGGGTGTGTTCTAACTGTGTGGGGGATGGGCTCACTGGGACAACACAGAGATCCCCGTTCCTGATTACTTGGAACAGCCGATCTCAGTGTTGCCCCCTGTCAGAACCGGGATCTGCCTTGTTTTGCCTCTCTGTGGAGCAATTGCTGGTTCCTGGTGGACATCGAGTTCGCAGGACCCACACGCATTCCCCCAGCATGCAGGGATGCGTGCCCACAGTATCTCATGCACGAAACAATGTAAAGGTATGTCGTTTTGTGCAGCCAGGCCGCCCTGCCACACTATATGTGCGGTGGACAGTCTGGAAATGGTTAATTTGCCGTAGTGGCACAACTTAAGATGGACTTCACCCGGGGATTCAACTGCAGTGGCTTAACGGGCCAAGTTAGTCAAATGCAGATTATTATCTGCCAAATTTCATAAAAACAATGTAGGATATCTGCAAAAGAAAAATTAATGATTGAATTCAATCTAAATATACAGAATATATACTCTACAGCAACAGATCATTTTAGAACTTGAATGCAAATAGCTTGGTGTCTATGCATATCCCAATCTGACTATTATTTATGGTGTTTGTAAAGTTACTTCTGTCAAGTAAATATTAAAACAACTTGAGAACAATTAATGGAGTCAGCTTAATTAATTTTTATAAATTATTTTTGTATTGGAGGCTATGTTGTCCATTGATTAATTAAACAATTGACATAGCTGACTAAATTAATCGTTCAGGCATTCCCTAACACCCCTCACCCCTACTGAGCACCAATGACCCCTACCACACCTGACTGACACAAATGCATCTCCCCCCCACCCCAATGACCACCAACTTTAGGGCATTCTTTCTCCCATGAACAACATTCCCATCATTGTCCCTGAGCTGGCCTTGACACTCGTTTTTTTGTTTGGGGCTAGCTATGTGCAGTTTCCCAGATTGATCACTAGAGGCTGCTGCTGTTCCCTCTTACACGGAACACAATAATGTAATCAGTGCAGAGCTGGGTAAGGGGTTTCAGGCTGCACATGTAGGGGGATGAGGTAAAGAAGACATGAGCGACAATGTGGGACACAGACCTCTGTGCCAGATATGTCAATTGACACTAATGTTTACCCCCACCACCTGCTTTGCACTACTTTTCTCCCCTCTCCCCACTGGGCACTGTTTTTTCTCCCCAGACCAGTGGCCACTATTGTACTCCCTCACTCCTGGCTGTTAAATATCATTATCACCAATCTCTGCCTGGGCATTATTATCCTTCATATACTATTGTTCCCCCACATCGTGCTGGGCACAACTGTTCTCCAATAATTTCCCCCTGGGCACCATTGTTCCTCCCCACCCTCTGGCTGGGCACTTTTTTTAACCCTTCCCAATTGTACTGGTCACTATTATTCTCCAGTCACTGGGCACTGTTGTTCTCCTCACACCCTACTGGCTCTAATGTTTCCCAACACCTGCTCAGCACAACTTTTCCCTCCAGTCTCTGCTGAACACCAGTTACTCCTCAACCCCCCCAAGTATCAAAGTTGCTGATCACCCCCACTGAAAATCTGGTAACAATTTTTATAGTAAGGGGGTGATTTATTTAAATTCTGTCATAGTGACTGTTCTAAGCCATCTGACAAAGTTCAAAGACTAGCAAGTACACTAATGGCAGTGACGTTGTGCATTAGTTCAGTTGGTCTGTGAACTCATGCCTAACCTTAAAATGAATCATCCCTATTGTTGGATAAAAAAAAGTTTTTTTTTCCTATTTAAAGTACATGTAAACACCTAAATGAGCAATATTTAGTTTACTAATGAACTATGAATCATAAACAGTTCTGTATAACTGCTGCCTTTCTCAGGCTGTCATTGATTTTAACAGGCTGGCTGCATAATCATGACCCTCTTCAGGGGGGTAAGGGTATATGCACCCCTGTGAATGAAGCCTAAAAGAAACAAAAAATTAAAGCCCAACTCCAGCAACTGCAATTTAGCAGTTACTACATTAGCTTGTTGTTTTGAAAAAAAAGTTTTAAACCATATGTAACCTTAAAGATGATCATGGTAACTCTTCCAGTGGTATATGGTTTGTTCCAGCCCCTGTAACTGCCACTTTTGATGTGCCGCTTGACTTGTCAAAGGATGTGGAAACTACGGCCAGGATCGTATAAAAACTATGTTTCAGCAGGCACTCAAAATACAAAAAATTATTTCACTTTGAGTCAATGATATGTAAAGAGTAAACTTTCTCTTTCGTTTTTACAGTAGATAGTATGTCTTTTTTTTTTTTTTTTTTGCTGCTTGTGTCCTGTTTGAGAGACTTTCTTTCACTTCCTGTCCTATAAACAAAGAAGGAAGCAAAATACTACAGACTAGTATTTCCCATAATTTAATGTCCCCGTGACAATGGTCAAAATGACAAACAGAGAGAGAAAATCTCCCCAGCAGCAAAACAGACAGCAATAAAAATGTTATCAACCTGGAACCTTTAAAAAAAGTTAAGATATCACAACTTTTGCAAAAAAAAAAAAAAAAAAAAAGAAGAAGAACACACATTTTTATTTTTAAAAATTCTTGTTTTTCCTTGTTTTAAAATCCTTGTTATAGTAGCCCAAATTATCACATTTTTAGGACCTCTTACTGTATATTACTTGTAATAGTAAACATGAATTTGCATATTTTTTATTGTATTAAGAGTCTCTCTGATGTCTTTCTCTCAAGAAATCCCTCAAGATAATGTAGTGCACCCCCTAAGGAGCTGCAGTTGAACTGGGATCCCCCGCCCTGCACAACCACTTCAGAGACAAAGAACAGTCCGTGGCTATCTTTTTGTGGTTTATTGAGGGTCAATAACTTGAATGGGGATGGGAAGTTATGGGATGCCCACTTGACTTCAGTAACAACACTTTAACAACATCTTCAGGGACATCTTCATATGCACAGTCTTTATACAGTATATATACAGTCTCATTGACACTCTTTCTGCACTCTGCTGTCTTCAGGGAGAACTCACTAAGTATGGCAGTTTTAAGTCTCTAGTACTGCTTCTCTACTCACACTGTCCTCCAATTCCCCCATGTGTTGTGGCAGGATCCTTCCAAAGTCACCCCCCGACTAGGGGCTACCTCAGAGGGTCACCGACAGCCTCCACAGCACTAAATCTCTATGGGTCACCGACAGCCTCCACAGCACTAAATCTACAATCAAGCATGGTGGTGGGAGTGTCATGGTCTGCGGCTGCATGAGTGCTGCCGGCACTGGGGAGCTACAGTTCATAGAGGGAAGCATGAATGCCAACATGTACTGTGACATATTGTTGCAGAGCATGATCCCCTCCCTCTTGAGACTGGGCCACTGGGCAGTATTCCAACATGACAATGACCCCAAACACACCTGCAAGATGACCACTGCCTTGCTAAAGAAGCTGAGGGTAAAGGTGATGGGCTGGCTAAGCATTTCTCCAGACCTAAACCCTATTGAGCACCTGTGGGGAATCCTCAAACGGAAGGTGGAGGAGTGCAAGGTCTCTAACATCCACCAGCTCTGTGATGTCATCATGGAGGAGTGAAAGAGCACTCCAGTGGCAACCTGTGAAGCTCTGATGGACTCCATACCCAAGAGGGTTAAGGCAGTGCTGGAAAATAGTGGTGGCCGCACAAAACATTGACACTTTGGGCCCAATTTGGACATTTTCACTTAGGGGTGTACTCACTTTGTTGCCAGCGGTTTAGACATTAATGGCTGTGTGTTGAGTTATTTTGAGGGGACAGTAAATTTACACTGTTATCCAGGCTGTACACTCACTACTTTACATTGTAGCAAAGTGTAATTTCTTGTGTTGTCAAATGAAAAGATATAATACAATATTTACAAAAATGTGAGGGGTGTACTCACTTGTGAGATACTGTATATATACACATTTTAAGATTATCCTAATTGATGAAATATGGAAAAAAAACAAATACTGTGTACTTGTCTCTCTACAAAGCTCTGAGTGTCATTTGTCTCTGCTGCCTGGTTCCTCTGTTATGAGCACAAGTCATTTCTGGCAGCTTTTCCCGACACCAAGAGTTAAAAAGCTGATGTTGAAGGGAGCTGCAGCTGTGCCTGTTCCCCGTATTGTGTGACGGGGGCGTGTCCCTTTCCCATTAATTAGGGCTCAGAGCTTTTGGTTCTGTGAAGACCTCAGATACCTGCCCCCTGCTCCTATATTGAAGAAGAAACCCTTCACCTGTTTGTATTTTCAAAGTAATCTACAGAAGAAATAGTTGCAGAAACACAGGTACAACTTGTGTAAAAGGATTTGTTTCATCTCTGTTTATCACCTAAAGCTAGTAACTTTACTGGGTACATGTGAGGGTTTACAACCACTTTAAATCTCAAAGAACGTCGATCATTATCCAGAAATAGAGAACAGACGGATAGTTCTACACTTTGTGAATTTGCCACAAGACTGGATATATCTAATATAGCATGGAATGATCTTCACAAGCTTCTCATACGATTTCAATTACATTATATTTCCCCACATCCTCAGTTGTGCACAAATACAGGCCAAACAAAATGGCATAATCAGATCAAAGAACACAGATTCCATGTAGATGATAAATAAAAATCATATAGGTTAATTCCTAGGTTGTCCCCCTTAACATGTCCCTCCATATGACAAAAACTTAATGATAAGATTGCTTGCCTTATAATCTCTGATTGTCAATGTTATAAGGCTGTCTCTCCATAACCATTAGTCACATACGGTCAGAGGAATAATCCTTCCAGCCACATCAGCTGTGTCCTTGCGTGCATGCACGGCGGAACAGCGTTCCAGGGGACGCGCATTCGCTGCCTGGCGCTACGGCACATGCACATTCGCACTGGCGCACGCCCAATATGACCCTTGGGCTGGCCTATAAAAGTTGCTCTTGTGCTCAGACAAATTGCTGGTTTGTCTTCAGTTTCCTGTTAAACTTGATCCTGCTGTTTCCTGTGCCTGATTACCTGTTGTGACCCGGATTGTTCCTGACTCTTCTGCTCTTCTCCTGGACCTGACCCTTGGCTTGTTTAATGGATTCCACCTAGTCTCCTGTGTTTGACCCTCTGCCTGTGACCCGGACCTGCCTCCTATCTCCTTGCCTTGACCCTCTGCTTGTGACCTGGACTTGCCTTGTGTCTTCCAGACACCGTCCCTCAGCCTGTGATTGGATGTACTGGTCTTCTGTGTTTGACCCTCAGCCTGGTTCTGGACTTTGTTTGTTCTCCTCCAGCAATTCATCCCTTCTGCCAGTCTCTGCACAGCTGCTCATCCATACAAGGATCACCACGCAAGTCCACTCCTGCCTATGGGGTAGCCTGTGCCTCTTTGTGCCATTCACTCCCTGTATCACCTCCAGGGGGTGGACTGAGCTTAGTCGCAAGGGTGAACTGCTCTCGGCATCTCGGCCTCGGTAAGTACTTCTCTGACAGTACAAACCAGCCATGTCGGAGGCCGACAGAGCGCGTTCCCATCTTTAGATCCTATGTCAGCAGGTTTCGGCACTCACCGATGCAGTTCAAAAGTTGCAAGAAGGCTACACCCAAATAGACAGTTGCCTCCAGCAACTTTCCGGGCCGCCCACATCAGCAGCCATAGCCTCTGCACCCACCAGTGGGGCCCCCTCTTCTCAAGTTTCATCTAACCCTACGGTGATCATGGCTTCCCCTGAACAGAGGGTCCCCACACCAGAGTGATTTTCTGGCGATCGCAAAAAATTCAGAGCCTTCAAAAATGCCTGCTCTTTGTACTTAGCTCTGCAACCCAGGACTATTTCATCCGAAGTAGTAAAAGTGGGTTTTATCATCTCTCTCCTGGCCGATGAACCGCAAGCTTGGGCCCACAGCCTGATGGAACAGAGGAGCCCTGTGTTGAATTCAGTGGATACCTTTTTTTGAAAGTATGGCACAACTGTACGATGACCCCCAATGCATGGCCACGGCTGAGGGAACTTTACACAACTTATCTCAAGGGCGAAGGCCAGTTGAGGACTATACCGTTGAGTTCCCGGAGTGGTGATACCAGCTGGAACGAACCTGCCCTTAAGTATCAGTTCCATCAGGGGCTGTCTGAAGCTCTTAAAGACGAGCTGGCCAGGGTGGAGACCCCTGCTACCCTGGGAGGATTTGATCCAAGCAGCTACCAAATTGGAAAGGCGTATGAGGGAGCGACGCACAGAGCGCTTTCAGGTTCTTCATCCCAGCTGGATGCTCCCCAAGCCGACTCCCATCCATCCATCTTTCGACTCCTCCAACCTCCACCAGTCCTGAGGTTGAGCCCATGCAGTTAGGATTGGTCCGTGCTCCTCTCACCCCGGAGGAAAGACTACGTAGACATCAGGCAAACCTGTGCCTTTACTGTGGGGGTTCAGGACATTTTCTTCGCATATGCCCTGTGAGATCTAGTAAGTCCTACCCTCAATTTGTCATGAACTATCAAGTCTCTGGTATTTCACAGACTTATGTCACCCTCTTTGTCTCCTTACAGCTAACGGAAAAGGAAACCCACCTGCCAGCCATAGTTGATTCTGGAGTGTGCATCTGCTTCTTGGATGCTTCACTAGCTGCAAATCTACATATCCCTCTTTTGACTAAAAAACAAAGCCTCCAGGTACACCTGGCTGATGGGTCTCTTCCCCGCTCTGGACTTATCACTCAGGAAACCAGACCCATCCTTACCACCATGGACTCCAGTCATCAGGAGTTCCTGCGCTTCAACATATTCTCTTCTTCTATGTTTCCCATTATCTTGGGGCTCCCCTGGCTACAGGCACATGACCCTCAAATCAATTGAAATAAGTAAGAAGTCTCCTTTTTCTTCCCAATACTGTTCTCAACGCTGCCTCCTCCCAGCTCCAGCCTCTTACTTAACTATAGTACCAGTACCTGACAGTCTCCAACATGTACCTCCAGTCTACCTGGAGTTTAAGGATGTTTTTGACAAACAACAGGCTGACCGTCTACCACCTCATCGGTCTTACGAGTGCCCTATAGATCTTTTGCCTGGCTCTGAAGTCCCTTTTTGCCGCATCTTTCCACTGTCTAAAACTGAATTAAAGGCCCTCACGTCTTACATTGACGAAAACCTAGAAAAAGGGTTTATCTGTCCTTCCTCATCGCCAACTGGGGCAGGCATCTTCTTTGTAGAAAAAAAAAGACGGCTCTCTGAGACCCTGCATTGATTACAGGGAGCTAAACAAAATCACCATTAAAAATCGGTTCCCGCTTCCCCTTATCCTGGAGTTATTCCAACGTTTCCTATCCACCCGAATCTTCTCCAAGTTAGACCTTTGTGGTGCCTACAACCTTATTCGAATTCGGGCTGGCGATGAATATAAAACCACCTTCAGGTCTAGATGTGGGCATTACGAGTACCTGGTGATGCCGTTTGGGCTCTGCAATGTCCCGGCCACTTTCCAGCACCTGGTAAAACTTTCTAGTCGTTTACCTGGATGACATCCTCATTTTTTTCTGCCACTATTGAACTTCACCAAGTACATGTCAAACAGGTCCTTGCAATCCTTAGGAGACACAAATTGTATCTCAAAGTGTAAAAGTGCGAATTTGAAAAGACAATGATGCAGTTCCTGGGATTCATCATCTCCACCAACGGGATCGCAATGGACCCTCAGAAGGTCAAGGCAATCCAGGAGTATTCGGCTCCTGTGGATAAAAAAGGTGTACAGCAAGGATGTGTCCGGACGTGAGCCAAGGAGGACGCACTAAACAGGAGCTCTGGTTATCCTAAAGCAATCTACCGCCATCCTTCCTCCAGCACACCTTGGTGAGCTTGCCTCACAACCCTGCTTGTCCCTGGACATCTCCTGCCTCTGCCCCAGCCTAAATTTTCGAGCCCAGACGGCAGATCATGCAGATATCCAGGCCGTGGCTGGATCCACACATCTGTGGCCCGCCGCCATCTTGAGGCCGGCTCCTGTGGATAAAAAAGGGGTACAGCAAGGGTGTGTCCAGACGTGAGCCAAGGAGGACGCACTAAAAAGGGGCTCCGGTTGTCCTTCAGCCATCCATCACCATCCTTCCTCCAGCACATCTTGGTGAGTCTGCCTCGCAACCCTACTTGTCACTGGACATCTCCTGCCTCTGCCCCTGCCTACATTTCTGAGCCCGGATGGCAGATCGTGCTGATATCCAGGCCTCGGCTGCCGCCATCTTGAGGCCTACAGAGAATGGTCATCCATCGCCATCCTTCCTCCAGTGCACCTTGGTGAGTCTGCCTTGCAATCCTACTTGTCCCTGGACATCTCCTGCCTCTGCCCCAGCCTAAATTTCCGAGCCCGGACGGCAGATCGTGCAGATATCCAGGCCGCGGCCGGCTCCACACATCCTCGGCATACCGCCATCTTGAGGCCTACAGAGAACGGTCATCCTTCAGCCATCCTTCCTCCAGCGCACCTTGGTGAGTCTGCCTCGCAACCCTACTTGTCCCTGGACATCTCCTGCCCCTGCCCCAGCCTAGATTTCCGAGCCTGGAAGGCCGATTGTGCGGCTTTCCAGGTCGAGATCGGCTCCACACATCCGCGGCCCGGAGCCTTCCATAAGATTTAATGACACGCTGGCATGGCCGGAAGACGACCAAAATGGCTGCTTGCTGAAACAGCTCTGAGGGACGGCGGCTTTCTGGGCCTCTAAGCGACGAGTGATCACCTCAAAAATACACAACAACCGGATCAATTGATTCACCAGGACACCAGGACCATGTCGAAATGAAGAAATGAGAGATCCGCTCCACGGAAACTCACAGAATTCTACCCGGGGAAAAACAGCTTCCCGAACTTCTCACAAGAACAACAGAATGCTGCACACACAGCAATAGCCTCTCCTCACCTGCATTGGAACGGTTCCCTCGCCTCCACACCGTCCACGAGCCCAGCCAAATCTAAATTGAAGCTCTCACAGGACACAGTACAAGACACTGAGGTGAGCCATAGTTCATTAGCCCCCCCTATGTGCCCAGCTATAGATAACTCCATCGCTGCATATCCCACTACTAATCAGCCTGTGCTGGACACTACATTGAGAGACATGCTTCTCACACTGCAAACCTCCATCCACTCTGATATATCCAAAATGATGCATCATTTTACCTCAGAAATGACATGTATGGGAGAGAGAGTCACTATCATTGAAAACAAAATGGGGGAAGTTACCTCCTCCTTCAATACCTTAGTGGATGTTCAGAGTGAACAGGCTGAAGATATAGAGTGGATGAAAGCTAAGATCTCTGACTTAGAAGACCGTTCCAGAAGGAACAACTTAAAAAAAAGAGGCATACCAGAGACAGTCCAACCCTCAGCACTAAAAGATTATTTCACACAGTTGATGTCTGATTTTCTCCCTGACGCATCCCCGGGTGAATAATTGATCGCATACACCGGTTGCCAAAACCGTCCTATCTGCCAGAAAATGTCCCAAGAGACACTATTGTTAGAATTCTTTTTTTCCACGTCAAGGAAAATCTGATGCGTGCCGTACGCAACCAAGCTAAATACCCCCAGCAATATGCCAATCTGGCCTTCTACTCCGATCTATCTAAATATACCATGCTGCAATGCAAAAACTTAGCCAATATTACGAAACCCCTGCAAAACCATAAGATATCATACAAGTGGGGTCATCCAGTTAAGCTGATCATCACTAAGGACAACAAAACCCACTATGTCCATACCCTGGACGAAGGTCTTTCTCTGCTGCGACAATGGCACATCCTGGAACCACTTTAACAGAGGCAGCATAATCGCAGCCAAGGCTCCCGCACCACCGGTGACTGGGATGATTTTAAACCATCGCATGATATGACCACCTGAGTCTCTAACATTATTTCTAGCTTACGTGTAAGCCCTGACGACCTCCGGATCTACAAGCTTCCTATAAGAACTTCTCCACAAACAGTGAGTCCACCATCTACCAGCACCTGCATACCCTTTTTAATACACAAGATATCACCACTAACTTACTTTCATTCTAAACCAGAGCTTTTTTTCTTAAACAATAGGTGCTGGAAATAATTGTTTATCAAAGATCCGTGCTTCAGGATATTAAAAAACTGATGCCCCCCTACGTAGACAGGGAACTAAGTGAAACCCAAATAGGTGCTGGAACTTAACCATGGCCCCACAAACCCCCCCCCCCTACACACACCCTCCAAATCACATCAAATAGTGGGTGTGTTCAGTCAAATTTCACAAAAACAATAGGAGGGTCTTAAAGGGGCATTAAATACCAGGATTGCATTACATACAGAGTGCAGAGCTGAAACCAGACTTCTGTGTTTACAAGTGATTGTGGTGAGCAGGCACCAAAGGGTCTGCGCCAGAGGTGGTGGAACTGAGTTCCACCAAGTTCCCCCTGAAAAAAAGCCCTGTTCTAAACCATATAGCGGAACCCACACATATACCTACAACTAATTCAGTGGTAACTCTACCATCCAATATGCTGATCAAAATAACGTCACTTAATGTAAAGGGTTTAAACCACCCGGGAAAAAAGATATTCCCTCTGGTCCGAAGTCCGCAAACTTCATAGTGACATACTGTGCCTCCAAGAGACCATTTTTGTCATGATAAGGCACCAAAAACGTCTCACAAAAACTTCCGACATATCTTCTGTGCTAATTCTCAGAACAAAACAAAAAGGAGTATTGATAGCAATCAGAGACATGGTAGCGTTTAATTTGATATCTACAATTGCGGATCCCCAGGAGAAATACCTTATCCTAATACGCAAAATGAATAATGGCTCCTTCACTATCGTAAATTTATACGCTCCAAATACGGGCCAATTACGCTTCCTGTGGAAACTACTGAAAAAAGTACATAAAAACCATCAAGGCCGTACGCTCTTTTGTGGGGACTTCAATGTAGTCCCTGACCCTTCCATTGATGTTAAGGGACCCTCTCCTATGCAACGCCGGAAATTTACTCTGACTTCGCTACTACAAGCCAACGGCTTATTTGACATATGGAGATGCCAACACTCCATGGAAAAGGACTTTACCTTCTTTTGAAAACCACATTGCCCTTTTTAAGAATCGACCTGTTTGTCGGAGACAAACAACTCCTACAAGACGCCATTGAGACAAAAATTCACACCATAACATGGTCAGATCATGCACCCATCTCCATATGTAAAGGAGACAAGTCATCTCACTCATTTGCCACCAACTGGAGAAATGATCCATACCTCATGTCTATACCTGCTAATACGACATTCATACAAAAACGTCTGACAGAATACTTCGACATTAATATGCCCACAGCTAGCAATCCTGCTACATTGTGGACAGCCCACAAAGCGTTTGTTCACGGTGTTCTAATTCAACTGAATGCACATATGAGGCGCCAAAGGACACAGCAGCTGACAGAACTACTCAATAAAATTGAACACTTAGAAAAGATAAATAAAGTATCCCCCACGCACTTCAATAGCTCTAAAATTTTTATGGCCAGAAATAATCTTTAAACCTAATTAAATGCCAAACACGCCAAGTCACTATTAAAAATACGATCTTCTTTCTACACAGCCGGTAATAAAGCTGGTAAACTATTAGCAAACCAAATCAAACTAAGGCGGAACAAAAATAAAATTCCGCATATCCTACATCCCTCTACCAGAAGACAAAGTGTATCACCCCAAAGATATAGCTAATGCGTTTGGTGCGTATTATCGCACGCTTTATAACTTGAAAGATGACCCCAACATAATACAACCCATGGATTCTGACATATCAGACTTTCTAGAATCAATGAATCTTCCCAAACTTTCCTCTGAGCAACTAATATCCCTCAACGCTCCATTCTCCATACAAGAAATCTCCCAGGCTATTTCTACACTTCCCAATGGTAAAGCCCCGGGCCCGAACGGCTTCTCTGCCGAATATTATAAATTATTCAACAAAACCTTAACCCCCCATATCTGTGATATGTTCAGCGCTGCAGTGTCCTCTGGTCAATTCCCAAATGAAATGCTCTCTGCCAATATTGTAACCTTGCCCAAACCGGAAGGAGCCGGATACCCCCTCAAATTTCCGCCCTATCTCTCTATTAAACACTGACCTCAAATTGTATGCCAGATTAATAGCTCAGAGATTAACCCCCATTAGACTCCACATCATACACCCAGACCAAGTAGGGTTCTTGCTAGGCAGACAAGCCCCAGATGCCACACGAAAAATACTAAATCTCCTACATTTTACTGAAAAACATAATATATCAACTCTATTCATTACCTTAGACGCAGAAAAGGCATTTGATAGGATTCACTGGGGTTATTTGAAATAGACTCTTGCCAAATTTGGATTTCAAGGCAACATATTATCGGCCCTTCTAGCCTTGTATTCTAACCCCAATGCTCAAGTACTCTCAGATGGGGTCTTTTCAGACCCTTTTATCATCAACAATGGAACAAGACAGGGATGCCCCCTGTCTCTATTGATTTTCACACTAATGATGGAACCCCTGGCTCAAAAAATCTGATCCTCAAACTCCATTTCAGGAATCAAAATTAAAGGTCAAGAATTTAAAATCACACTATTTGCGGATGACATAATTCTCACTTTGACTGATCCGGCCTCTTCCCTGGTAAAGGTATGGGAACTCTTAAATACCTTCAATGCATGTTCTTTTTACAAGGTAAATGATTCCAAATCCAATGTCCTTGGCATTTATATTGCTAAATCTACCAAATTGCGTCTACAATCTACAGTTCCTTTTCAATGGGTATCCTCCTCAATGCCTTATTTAGGCATATCCTTAACATCTCCATCCTCAAACTTATATAGCTGCAACTACCTGCCATTTCTCCACACTTGCAGGAAAGATCTTCAAGAACTAAGCAAACATTATCTCTCCTGGGCTGGTAGAGCAGCAGCTTTTAAAATGATAACCCTTCCGAAACTCTTGTACCTATATAGAGCTCTACCAATACAGGTCCCCAAATCTTTTTTCCAAGCTATTAAAAGATTACTGAGCACATCTATATGGCAAGGTAAGAAACCTCGTTGTTCTTATGCCACTATTGTAAAACACAAAATTGCAGGAGGTATGAGCTTCCCAGACACAAAAGATTACTACATGGCTGTAATACTGGATCAAATCAGACATTGGTTTACGCCTCTGTTTCACAAACAATGGCAATTTATCGAGCAGTCATTTGTACCTGAAGGTAATTTAAGCTCTCTTCTGCTAGCTCAGAAAACTCACATAAAACCCGAAAAAAACGATCACCCACTGATAGCGGCTGCAGTTGAGGCATGGCATTTCCTATTCCAAAACACATCCCTAACAGAACACTCCCAATCAATATATCCCCCGTGGAGGTATTCAACTTCTTACTTCCTGATCTGTCTCTTAAACACTGGTCAAACATTAAAAGCTTCCCACTGAAAGAAATAATACATAAATGACCAACTCCTTCCATTCCAAACCCTTAAAACTAGATACCTAATACCATTGCAAGGTGCATACACATATAAACGTAGAGCCTCCTACCTGAAAAAAAATGCCCCATCAGTCATAATTCCTACCAAGGCATGGTCCTTCTGGACTTCAAACTCCCCCAAAGCAAAAGGAATAACCGTAATGTACAACCTCTTACAAAACAAAGACAAGTTCACTAATGCCGCGTACACATGGGCGGACTTTGACCGGACTGGTCCGACAGACTTTCCAGCGGACTTTCCACAGACTTTTGACGGACTTCCGATGGACTTTCTAACGAACGGACTTGCCTACACACGATCACACCACAGTCCGATGGATTCGTACGTGATGACGTACACCGGACTAAAATAAGGAAGTTGATAGCCAGTAGCCAATAGCTGCCCTAACGGCGGTTTTTGTCCGTCGGACTAGCATACAGACGAGTGGATTTCTGGGCCCGGCGGAGTTACGACATAAAGATTTGAAGCCTGTTCCAAAACTAAAGTCCGTCAGATTTGCGACTGGAAAAGTCCGCTGAAGGGCCGGTGAAGACCACACACGATCGGATTGTCCGCCAGATTTGGTCCGTCGGCGTCCTTCAGACTAGTCCGGTCGAAAAGTCCGACCGTGTGTACGCCCCATAAGACATCAACTTACAAAAGATGAGAAAGGGATCTACAGGCCTCTTTCTCAGATTTCCAATGGCTCCCAGCAATACATTACAACCACAAAGCATCCACCTGTATTAATTATTGGGAACTATCGCAAAAAATCCACCATAGATGGTATCTTACTCCTGTACAAGTGTATAAATTCGCAAATCTTGATGACGACAGTTGTTGGAGAGGATGCTCCTCCAAGGGTTCGCTAATACACATTCTCTGGGATTGTCCACATGTTCACACATTTTGGAGAAAAGTATTCTCTTTAACCACTTGACCACTGGGCACTTAAACCCCCTTCCTAACCAGACCAATTTTCAGCTTTCGGTGCTCTCACACTTTGAATGACAATTACTCAGTCATACAACACTTTACCCATATGAAATTTTTGTCCTTTTTTTCACACAAATAGAGCTTTCTTTTGGTGGTATTTAATCACCGTTGGGTTTTTTATTTTTTGCGCTATAAAAGAAAAAAGACTGAAAATGTGGTAAAAAAATGAATTTTTCTTTGTTTCTGTTATAAAATTTAGCAAATTAGTAATTTTTCTTCGTAAATTTTGGCCATATCTTTGGTAAAAATAAGTACAACTTGGTGTATATTATTTGGTCTTTGTGAATGTTAGAGAGTCCAAAAGCTATGGTGCCAATATCTGAAAATTGATCACACCTGAATTACTGACGGCCTATCTCATTTCTTGAGACCCTAACATGCCAGAAAAGTACAAATACCCCTCAAATGACCCCTTTTGGAAAGAAGACTACTTAAAAATCTCCATAGGTGACGCTTTAAAATTTTTTCCTGGTTACATGTTTTGAGTTACAGAGGAGGTCTAGGGCCAAAATTATTGCTCTTGCTCTACCGATCGCAGCGATACCTCACATGTGTGGTTTGAACACCGTTTTCATATGTGACTTACGTATGTGTTCGCTTCTGCATGCGAGCACACGGACATGGGCGCTTTAAATTTTTTTTTTTTTTTCTTGTTTATTTTACTTTATTTATTTTAGTTTGACACTTTTTCCCCCCCAAAAATTTTTTTGATCACTTTTATTTCTATTACAAGGAATGTAAACATCCTTGTAATAGGAATATGGCATGACAGGTCCTCTTTGCAGTGAGATATGGGGTCAATAAGACCCCACATCTCACCTCTAGGCTGGGAAGCCTGAAATAATAATTTAAAAAAAACGATCTTGGCTTCGATCGTAGCGGTGAGTCGGTAGAAGCACCGGAGGGTGGCGGGAGGGGGGGGCATCCCCTCTCGCCTCCCATAAGAATGATCAAGCAGTGGAACAGCAGCTATGATCATTCCTATGGTGTAGGAAATCGCTGGCTGAAAAAGCTGATATCTGAATGATGCCTGTAGCTGCACCCATCATTCAGATATACCCGCTCAAAGTCAAGGACGTCATATGACTGTGGGCGGGAGCTGGTTAAAAATTGCGGAGTATTGCGGGCTATTGCAGAGTATTGCGGGGTATATTGCAGAGTATTGCGGGGTATATTGCAGAGTATTGCGGGGTATATTGCAGAGTATTGCGGGGTATATTGCAGAGTATTGCGGGGTATATTGCAGAGTAGTGCCCGGGTATATTGCAGAGTAGTGCCCGGGTATATTGCAGAGTAGTGCCGGGTATAATGCAGAGTAGTGCCGGGTATAATGCAGAGTATTGCAGGGTGTTATGCAGAGTATTGCAGGGTGTTATGCAGAGTATTGCAGGGTGTTATGCAGAGTATTGCAGGGTTGGCTGAGCATTGAGGGATGGATGGATGTGACTGCAACTGTCACTGAGCACCGCTGTGGGCACTACACATGCAGCCCACAGCGGTGCTGCCATCCGATCCCTCCCCCTCTCCCCTCGCACTGTACCGATCGGTACAGAGAGGGGAGGGAGGAACCGGCGTCATGAGATGACGCCGGTCTGTTGACATGTGATCGCTCCGTCATTTGACGGAGCGATCACATGGTAAACGGCCGCGATCAGCGGCCGTTTACCGTGATCCGTGATGCGCCGGGTCCTCTGGACCCGGCGGTCACGGAAGTTCTCGGGTGCGCGCCCCAGGGGGCGCGCGAGAGCAGTATTCTGGGAGGACGTCCATGGACATCCACCCAGAACTAGCCGACCGCGCTGTTGCCGTCTTTCGGCTATGGCCCGGTCGGCAAGTGGTTAATCCCAGATATCACTGGGAATATCACTAAACCTACTCCATCCCTAGCTATTCTCAGTATAGGACTAGAATCCTTCCCATACTAATTCAGAACCATAACGATGCATATTCTATTTGCTGCTAGGTTACTCATAATGCGCAAATGGAGAAGCTCTTTAATTCCAAATGTTTCTAATGTTAAACACCAAATAAACATGATCAAAGATTATGAATACACTTCTGCCTTAAAACACAACACTCTTGCTAAATTTGTCAACACCTGGAAGTTCTGGTTGAAATTCTAATGCCCCATACACACGGTCGGATTTTCCGATGGAAAATGTCCGATCGGAGCGTGTTGTCGGAGCGTGGGCTCCATCGGACATTTTCCATCGGATTTTCCGACACACAAATTTGAAGAGCAGGAGATAAAATTTTCCGACAACAAAATCCGTTGCCGGAAATTCCGATCGTGTGTACACAAATCCGACGGACAAAGTGCCACGCATGCTCAGAATAAATAAAGAGATGAAAGCTATTGGCCACTGCCCCGTTTATAGTCCCGACGTACGTGTTTTACGTCACCGCGTTTAGAACGATCAGATTTTCCGACAACTTTGTGCGACCGTGTGTAGACAAAACAAGTTTGAGCCAACATCCGTCGGAAAAAATCCTAGGATTTTGTTGTCGGAATGTCCGAACAAAGTCCGAGCGTGTGTACGCCCTATAAGTGTGAGTAAGTAATGTACTTCCTTCCTTGGTTTCTCCTCTGTGTTCTACCCTGCTTGGACTAACAGACCGTACCCCACTGTTTACTTCTAGATGTATACATGTACACATGTTATGTGTTCTACAACAATATGTTTCCTTCCTTGTATATGAAAAAAATGTAATAAAAATTATTTTGGAAAAAAAAAAAAGGGGGTACAGCGATTCATAGGATTCTCAAATTTCAACCGGAGATTTATCGCTGGCTTCTCATCTATTGTAGCACCCATCACCCAACTCACACGCCAACATAATCGTTTTCAGTGGTCCTCGGAAGCCCAGGAAGCTTTTATCAAGCGAAAGGCCCTATTTTCATCCGCTCCAATCTTACGGCACCCCGATCCAGCCCTGTCGTTTGTACTGGAAGCTGATGCCTCTGAAACTGCCACTGGGGCCATCCTCTCTCAAAGACAGGGTCCCAAGTCCCTCCTGCACCCCGTAGCCTTCGCATCCCGGAAATTAAGTCCACCCCAGAAGAATTATGATGTAGGCGATAGGGAGTTGTTGGCCATCAAGTTTGCTCTGGAAGAGTGGAGGTACCTACTAGAGGGTGCATCCCATCCTGTCATGATCTTCACTGACCATAAAAATCTGGAGTATCTCAGGACAGCAAAACGTTTAAAACCCAGAAAGGCTCGGTGGGCTCTCTTCTTTTCCAGATTCAATTTTAATATTTTATACAGACCCGGCTCAAAAAAATGGAAAAGCAGATGCACTCTCCCGGATGTTCCACAGAACCTCTCAGGTAGTTGAACCCAGTACTATTTTGTCTCCACAAAAATTTTTCTGATCACCCAAGCTGACCTAATGACCGCCATTAAATCAGCATCCAGTCATTGTTCCGACCCTGAAATGTCCTCTTTGGAGAAACACGATGACTTACTCTGGGCCCAGGGGAAAATTTTTGTCCCGTTGGAAGTAAGACCCCTGACCTTAAGGACCTTCCACGACCACAAACTGGCAGGCCACTTCGGGAAGCTAAAAACTGCTGAATTGATTTCCTGTTCCTTTTGGTGGACGAGTTGGAGAAAGGACTGTAAGGACTATGTCTCCTCCTGCATCCCATGCCAGCGCAGTATGGGATCAAATACTAATTCTTGGGGTCTACTAAAACCTTTGTCCATCCCTGAAAGACCATGGGCAGAAATGTCCATGGATTTCATTGTGGACCTACCTCCCTCGGGGGGGGGTTCACCACTATAAAGTGGGGAACAATCAGCGCAAACAACTATAAAATCACAAATAAATATGCAAGCTGGACACTTAGGTAATCACATATGCCTACAATCACATATAATAATAGGGGTAGTGCAGCACAATGAAAGAAACTGAAATATGAAAGTCCAATATGCATCCAGAAGGTAATAGCTGTCACATATTCTATGACACATGAATGATGAATATTCAATATTGCAATCGGTCATATGCAGCTTCTCCTGGATAAACAAAAGTGCGCTTACCAGATTCCGTGGACCTCTGCGAGCAGAGGTCAAACTCACATGTATCCCCGGGATGATGGTAATGCCTGGTTCAGTCTTGCAGATTCTCTATAGAGTCTGATGTGGCAACCTTCCAGCAGATGGATGTCCGGAATCTGGATAGCCAGGTCAGCAGAGGTGTGTACTGATCGTTCCAATGAGTGAGAAAATAGGAACACAATCTAAGTGCACTCCGTATAAAATGATAGTTTATTTAAAAGTCTTTAACATAAGCTAAAAACGAGCGCTCCACGGCGCAACACTAAAAGGATTGCAGCGGCACAATCCTATAGCTGATAGCTAACAAACACAGTGTGGCAGCGGGTGACGTCCACAACAAAGGCTCCTCCCCCTGTACGCGGCATTACGTCCTGGCTGGACTTCGTCAGTGAGGGGTGGAGCCTGACGATCACCCAGAAGCTTATAAAGAAATGGGGAGTGTCTGCAGGGATTATGGCGACCAGGAAGACAGAGGAAGGCTTCCATGGCAACCACACACCACAGAGACGCCTCCCATAGATGCATAAATGCAGAGAGTCTCTATACGGGCAGTGGAGGAACCAGAAGTGGGTTAAACCTCCACATATTAGTACGGGGACACCTCCTATTGTCACCTGCCATAACAGCAGGTATTATAGAACATAAAATAAGGGCAATTATGTATCCCAATTTGGGTAAAAGCATAAACCGAATTGTATAGATTATTAACAGAACCTCTATCCCGCTGCCATTACTGTGTAAAACTCAAAACATGACATACCATTAGCAATAAACACAATAAAAACGAAAAGAAACCAAAAAACTAAAAAAAGGAAGGAGAAAGAAAAAGAAAAGAACATCTCTAAAAATAAAACTACTTATTAGAAATAAAACAATTGAGGTCAAATTCTACGTTTAACCCCATGGGAACCATAGCCTGTGTCTCATGGATCCACATGGATTCACGCTGACTTAGCTGCCTGATGAAATTCCCTCCCCTCCAGTGTGGATGCACTTTTTCTAAGCCCCAGAACTGTAAGCACCTGAAATTCCTACCGTGAAAGATTCTAAAATGTTTAGAAACATTGTGTGCGACTAGTCCTCTTTTAATATTGTTTACATGTTCGGCTATGCGGACTCCCATAGGTCTGGAAGTTCTGCCTATATATTGGAGGCCGCAGCCGCACTGCAACATATAAACAACCCCTACTGTATTGCACGTAATAAACTTTTAAATCTGATAAGACTTATTCGTGGCCGATGCAGTAAACTCTTTTCTCCTTTTGAGATTGTGTCTGCATTGTTTGCATGCAGGACATTTCCCACAGGCATATAAACCTGTCAGGAAGTTAAAAATCCGATTGTCTTCTTTAATCTTAGGGGGGTCAATCACACTTGGTGCTAAAATATCCCTTAACGTGGGAGGTCTTCTATAGACAAATTGGGCAACACCGACCCCAAAACACTGTCCTTTTTTAAAATGTCCCAATGCTTATTAACTTTCCTCTCAAATCTGTTTCACCACTAC
Source organism: Lithobates septentrionalis (assembly GCA_037952835.1). Taxonomy (NCBI): domain Eukaryota; kingdom Metazoa; phylum Chordata; class Amphibia; order Anura; family Ranidae; genus Lithobates; species Lithobates septentrionalis. The sequence goes on along the minus strand of JBBDGP010000042.1, from coordinate 7,403,070 downwards.
CCTTGTCATCGTTGATCGGCTTTCAAAGATGGCACATTTCCTGCCCATGGTGGGTACTCCCTCTGCTTCTGCTACAGCTAATATCTTCTTCAAAGAAATTATTAGGCTTCATGGTGTACCTGAGAGCATCACCTCGGATATGAGGTGTCCAGTTTGCTTCTAAGTATTGGAGAGAGCTCTGTAAATCCCTGGAAATAAAAATTTGTCTCTCCTCTGCATACCATCCTCAGAGCAATGGCCAGACGGAGAGAACAAACCAAACCCTGGAGCAGTATCTCCGCTGTTTTTGTTCCAATTCTCAAGATGACTGGTCCACTCTCCTGACGTACACTGAATTTGCGTATAACAACTCCATCCATACTTCCACCAACCAAACACCTTCGGTTTTCAGCCCTCTTTTCTTCCAAATTGCATTCCTGAGATCTCTGTCCCTGCTGTACAAGACTGGGTAGCTTTCATTCAGCTGAACTTTCGGGTGAATTCAGGAAGCTATGCAAAAAGCCCAGGAGGACTATCAAAAATACTATAACAAGGAAAGGAAGGAGCACCCAGCCTTTCAGGTGGGCGAAGAAGTGTGGCTATCAGCCATTAACCTTAGATTGCCAATTCCCTCACGGAAATTAGGGCCAAGGTTCATTGGTCCCTTCAAAATCAAAAGGATGATCAACCCTGTAGCCTTTGAACTAGCCTTACCCAACTCTTCTAAAATACACTCAGTATTTCATGTATCTCTTCTGAAGCCTGTTGTTCCCAGCCCTTTTCCTGGTAGAGAAGAACCACCTCCTCTACCAGTCAGAAGAACCACCTCCTCTACCAGTCATGGTAGATGGAGAAAGTGAATTTGAAGTGGAAAAAATTTTGAGTTGAAGGAAGAGGGGTAGACAGCTCCAGTACTTAATGAGGTGGAAGGGGTATCCCTCTGAGGACAACTCCTGGGAACCCTCTATAAATTTACATGCCCCACGCTTGATCTAGGCCTTTCACCAGGAACATCCAGAATTGATGTCCAGTTTGGGTGTCCAGAGGCCACCCCTCAGGGGGGCACTGTCAGAGGAATAATCTTTCCAGCCGCATCAGCCGTGTTCCTGCATGCATGCACGGCAGAACAGCGTTCAACTGCATGCGCATTCATGGCACGGTGCTACGGGGCACGCACATGTGCACTGGCGCACGCCCAACGTGACCCTTGGGCTGGCCTATAAAAGTAGCTCTTGTGCTCAGACAAATTGCTGGTTTGTCTTCAGCTTCCTGTTAAACTTGATCCTGTTTCCTGTGCCTGATTACCTGTTGTGACCCGGATTGTTCCTTACTCTTCTGCTCTTCTCCTGGACCTGACCCTTGGCTTGTTTAACGGATTCCACCTAATCTTCTGTGTTTGACCCTCTGCCTGTGACCCGGACCGGCCTCCTGTCTCCTTGCCTTGACTCTCTGCTTGTGACCTGGACTTGCCTTATATCTTCCAGACACCGTCCCTCAGTCTGTGATAAGATTTACTGATCTTCTGTGTTTGACCCTCAGCCTGGTTCTGGACTTTGTTTGTTCTCCTCCAGCAAGTAATCCCATCTGCCAGTCTCTGCACAGCTGCTCATCCCTACAAGGATCACCACGCAAGTCCACTCCTGCCTACTGGGTAGCCTGTGCCTCTTTGTGCCATTCACTCCCTATATCACCTCCAGGGGGCAGACTCCGCTTAGTGGCAAGGGTGAACCGCTCTTGGCATCTCGGACTCGGTAAGTACTTCTCTGACACATACATTCAGATACTAAAATTGCCTAATGTGGCAAACATATAGCAAACCTTTTAAGGGCAACCTTGAGAGAAAGACATCAGAGATACTTGATATAATATACAATTTGCAAGTTCATGTGAACTATTACAAGTAATAAAGGGGGCTATTTTATATATGTTTACTTTTTTACTAATGTGGTCATTTGGACTACTATAGCAAGCACTATTTGGTAAAGAAATAAAGATTTTTGTAAATATTGTGGTGGTCCCAAACAAATATTATATTTAAATGTAGGGTATCCTTCAAAAAATCTATATTTATTACTTTTTTTGGCAGATCATTGGGTATTCAGAGGGTAGACACTTCCATTTTAAGCAAAAAAACCTGACAGGTTTTAACCATTCCACATCCTATCTAAAACTAAAGAAAAGGGGTTGATTTAAAGTGATTGTAAACGGTCACCTTGTAAAACAACCCATTCAGTTTAAAATAGAAATGAAAGGCAAAACATTTTTGTATAGATATAAAAAAAACATTATAAATACCTTTTTTATAAGTGATCACATAATCTCTGTTCTCAGCCGCATAAGAGCTGAGGGGATGGAGAAGCAACAGCACACTGAGCTAACCAGTGAATGGCTGTGCAGGGGAGGTGTGTCAGGACAAGTCTGATCATTGGAGGAGAGTACACTGAGTTCCCAGCACAGCTAGAGAACTGACCACGGCGGTCCTGCTTAGTATGGTCAATTTTTAATAGGAAAGCAGAGGGACTGGCAAGATCACCAGGCATTTCACGCAAAGGAAGCAATACAAAGAGAACAGGAGATTTTATCATAAAATGATATATCAAAAATATTAAGTATTGGGGTAACAAATGCTTTAACTTTCACTTTAAATGAGTGGGTTAGCTACAGTGCAGTGCCATATGGAGCATCAGCCTAAGAAATATATTCAGCAACCCTCAAACAGGGCTTCATACAAAAGCCATACAGTTGGCCCACCATGAGTACTTATGGCAGGTCATAGATTACCATAAACGTTTGTCCTACAATATTTGGATTGCAGGTGTCATGCTTTTCTTATATACTCCAAAATCATACAGTACACATAAATAGATGGTAGTTGTGCGTCTGGTGTTCACTTGAAACTTTTCACTGACCGACTCGGTACCAGGAGGCATGGGAGGTAAGGGAGGCATGGGTGGGACTGCAAAGCTCGGAGGCAAACGTACAGGAATCTTCCGCAAGCGCTCTTTAAAAGACAGTCTTTCTCTGAGTCTGGAGTCAATGAGGATGGCAAACGTGATCAACTTCTCCAGCTCAGTGGGTATATGTCAGGCTACTATCTCATCCTTGTTGGAATCCAAGAGACCATGAGAAAAAGCAGCCACGAGGGCCTCATTGTTCCAAGCAACCTCTGCTGCCAGAGTATGGAATTCAATGGCGTAGTCGGCAACAGTTCTTGTACTCTGTTTGATGGGTATAAGACACTTGGCAGCAGAAGCGGAGCATGTGGGAACGTCAAATCCCCTTTAAACAGAGGCCACAAACTCAGGGTAACTCAAGACAACATGTTTTTGTGTCTCCCATAGAGGGTTTTCCCAGGCCAAGGCTCTCTCAGAAAGCAAAGATATCACAAAACCTACTTTGCTTCTGTCCGTGTGAAATGCCTGGGGCAGCATCTCAAAGTATATCTCAACCTGGTTGAGAAACCCTCTGCATTGAACTGGGTCACCCCCAAATCGCTGGGGATGCGGGGCAAAACCAGACATCTATTATAGAGGCAATACTCGAGGTGGGTGCCTACACAGAGACTAGCACAGCAGCAGGGATGGCCTGCAACTCAGGTTGTACCAGAGCAGCCACAGTGGGAGATTCCAGGTGAGCCGTGCGACTCAGGAGCATTTGTAACGCCATGGCAAACTGATTCATGCGGTGATCTTGCTCATCCAATCTGGAAAAAAATATTACCAACAAGTGGATTGACTGTATCTTCTGAATTCATGGCCTTCGCCTACGGTCAGAAACCATGAAATCAGACCGAGACAGAAGTACAGGTAAATCACACTTGTTTAATAATAAAAATCAATAGAACAAACATAGTCAAAACATAGCCAGAGTTCAGGAACCGGAACGGATAGTCAGACAAGCCAAACGTCAGGGAGCCGGAGATGAACGTAGTAAAACAGCAAGCAGGATCTGTAGCCATAAGGGATGTCAACCAAGCAAGTGTTTTAACAGGAATGCAGGAGAGCATCTCTGTGATGTTGTCTAAGGCGAAGGCAGAGATCCTCTGGGCTGGACAGCTTAAGTAGGACTGACAAGCAGGAAATCATCAACAACTGAGTACCTGTGGAGAGATAGGAGCTGGCAATTAGCCGACAGCTGAGTGGCTAGCTCAGGGAAGGAAGGGCTGAGCCCAGCACTGACACCCATGCAGAGTGGCTGGCCTGAAGCATTGTGAACACAGGAGGATGGCAGTTCAGCACGAAAGCCATTCAGGGACTTTTTTTTTTGCTTTTTCTTGTTCAAACGGTTTATTGAAAACAAAGAGTACAATACACTCCTGAGTGAATATCAAAACATGGTCAACATAGGACAAGAACATTGAGCGCACTGCATTAGCATGGCATTTTCTGAATGGATGCAAAGCGTTCTCTGATTGGACAAGGTGGAGAGGCAGGGCCATTAAATCTTGCTCTTCACCTCAATCAGAGGGTGCTTTGCATTATTTTAGAAAATTCAAAGAATCCTCTAAATGGTCTGCAGCCAACCTCCTGTGTTGACAGGGGCATCAATCAGGTATGGTATGTAAATAGTTTCTTTTACAAAAGAGTTTATTGACAGAATTAGAAAAAAAAATTGTACATCCAAATAAAACAGAACATTTCATCCAGTATAAGCAGATTGGGTTAAACAAAAAGCATATACGCGAATAGTCATAGTTGTAGAAATTGTGGCCTATAAATGTCAAAATAAAAAAAGAATGTAATTGGGATATACAGCTTATTGAGTATGGGAGATTCATATGGTATGTAAATAGGTCAGTTGGACCAATGTAACTATGTAAAACATACTATTTCTGGAATTAATCTAAGAAAAGGACAGACAGCTTATGGATTCTACTTTTTTGTTGTTTGTAGTTTTTGTTGCTGCCTGCCCTTCGTCCAGACTGTAAAAAAAGCTGCCTGGAAGGCCCAGGTTGGGCGTCAGAAGCCTCAGCTGGGGGGGAAGGAAGCGTGGAAGGAAGAGTGGAGAGTGATTGCCTGGGTTCAGTCTGACCTGCCAGAAAATGCAGCCTGTCATAGTACCACAGCCTGGGGACATAAATGTCATCCGCTGCTCCTGATCTCTGGGAATCCTAGACCTTCTTGCGTTCCCTTAGATAAGTACTCCTCATGCCACCAATTAGGGCCTTCAAATAGGTGATGTCTTCCGTGGGGATCACCGGCTTCACAATTTCCAGCAATTGATCCAGCGCTGCCTTCATCTTTGTTTGGTTCTTATAATCAGGGTGGTTCACCTGCCATAGACAGGGCAGCTCCCTGATCATATCTATGAATATGCAGATAAACTCCTGATTCTTCAAGATATCCATTTTCTCTGCAAGACACAACACAAGACAAACCCTAATGTCAGGCTAAAGTCTCCTAATCTTGTCCAATATAGTAAGTTTAAACTCAAAATGATAGTGAGAACAACTGACTCCGCACCAATGGGAGTGAATAATATCAAAAATCAAAGAATAAACATCAAGAAATAAACTACTTCATATAGTGGACCCTAAGCCAAAATAAACAAGCTGCTCCCCAACTTGAACATAAAAATGATCAGATGGTGACTAGATATATAGGGGGCGCTAGTGGTTAGCTGGTGCATATACTATTATAGTGCAACTTTTTATAAAATTGTGCTTGATGTGTACCTTATCTCATGAGCAAAAAGAGGCAAGTATAAATGTACAGTTGGTGGTAAAGTTATACCATGAATAATAACACACAAAAACCAACAATAATAATAGTAGTGACAGTGGTATACTATCTCCATATACAGTGAAAAGATTAAATTATAGGTTGTAGTGATATTTTCCAAAGTGAGCCAGTATCTTCCTGTCGATAGATAAAAAGTTCCTTCACCAAAAGAAGAAGAGGAGGAAAATACACCTTGTAGAAATGGATATCTGCTTACCAGATACCAATGACCCCTTTAATCAAAAAGAGAGTCATTAGCGCTTTTGCAGGATTGTGCCTGCTCACATGGATGGCTGGACAGCTGGATGATGATTAGGCTAAAAACCCCTCCGGTCCCAATCGTTCAATCATGGGATATATATGAAACAAACAAAGTCTCCATAGTGTAAAACCGTTTAATATAAAACTGAGAATAAAAAACGCCAAATGGCTGCTTACATTTGTAGGTGCATTAAATTAATTAATTTGACCATGGTTAATTTCAGACAATATTCGGAAACAACCACTAGAGGGAGCAGTATCCAGCAATGGGAATTACTGTTAACTCTTATTAGTAAATTGTTTGGAGTGATATTGAATCCTTTTGATTCGAACCACCAGGGGGAGTATCACTCTACCTCTCCAAAACCATTGTCATTCAATATGCCAACTTTATTGATGGGAACGGAATTTCCTCCTATCACGTCATTTATACCCGCCCCCTTTCTTGCTATAAAAATTCGTAACCTAGTGAATAATGTACGCTTCCCTGAGGACGTTCAAAACGAAACGTACGTCGGAGGTACATGGTCACGTGATTCTTACCTACGTCCGGCTCTCTGGTTTGCTTCTCATGCCGGGTGGAACGCAAACCGTCTTTCGATGTGGTGCGACGGGTCTTTGATCTCGACCTTATCCTGACAAGCGAGCAGCCCCAGTGCCGGGTAGGCACCTACAAATGTAAGCAGCCATTTGGCGTTTTTTATTCTCAGTTTTATATTAAACGGTTTTACACTATGGAGACTTGTTTCATATATATTCCATGATTGAACGATTGGGACCGGATGGGTTCTTAGCCTAATCATCATGCAGCTGTCCAGCCATCCATGTGAGCAGGCACAATCCTGCAAAAGCGCTAATGACTCTCTTTTTGATTAAAGGGGTCATTGGTATCTGGTAAGCAGATATCCATTTCTACAAGGTGTATTTTCCTCCTCTTCTTCTTTTGGTGAAGGAACTTTTTATCTATCGACAAGAAGATACTGGCTCACTTTGGAAAATATCACTACAACCTATAATTTAATCTTTTCACTGTATATGGAGATAGTATACCACTGTCACTACTATTATTATTGTTGGTTTTTGTGTGTTATTATTCATGGTATAACTTTACCACCAACTGTACATTTATACTTACCTCTTTTTGCTCATGAGATAAGGTACACATCAAGCACAATTTTATAAAAAGTTGCACTATAATAGTATATGCACCAGCTAACCACTAGCGCCCCCTATATATCTTGTCCAATATAGGCCTCAATTTAGAAGCAGTATAGGCCCAAGTTTAAATCTTATCTTCGTTATCACGATCGGCGCCTCCGATACTCCTTCCTCCGCTCACAGATTGTACGTACTATGCTCGCGTGTTACGCTTTATATACACTGCGCATGCGTGAAACTCCGTCCACCCCTGACGTTCTTTCTAGTCTATTCCCCGCCCCTTCTCGTTCGGCGCAGTGGGGAAGAACACATGGCGGAGACACAGCAGGTGTGTGCTAATTACACCAACGAGGAGGAGGAGGAGGAGGAAAGCCCGGAGCCAGAAACGTCCCGATCCCAGAGGAGACGATTTAGGGCATCAAATATGTCCTTTGGGGAGATGTTGGAGATTGTTGACATACTGAAGAGGGCCGACTATGATGGGAAGTATGGACCTTACCCCAACCCCAATGTCAGAAAGGCCAAGATCATGACTAAAGTTGTGAAGTCTGCAGAAGAATTTTGGTATACGACGATCCAAGGATCAACTCAGGAAGCGGTGGTCGGACCTCAAATTAAGGGAGCACGAGCAGTACAGAAGGATCAGGAGAGTGCTGCAAAAAAGTAAGTAGTTGTCTTGTGTTCCTATTCTTTATTTTTCAAATGTTCGTGCTGCTCCATGTGCTTTTCTTTACTGTTGTACAGTTTAAAATGGCAACTTTCATGTTCATGGGCACATTATTCGTTTCTATGAAACATTGTTCATTCGGCATAAAAAACACCTACTTCTCTTCTAATAATTTTGTTGTCTAGATGGGTTGAATCTTTGTCCAACTTTCTCCTCTCCCTTAATGGTAATGACAGGGGCATAGTCCTGACTCATGAGGCCAGCCCAGTACAGATCCACTTTCTAGACCTATTAATAACTATCGTGGATGGGAGAATCACTACATCTACTTTCTTGAAAACCACTGATAGGAATAGTTTTATTCCCCTTAACTCTTGCCATCATCAATCATGGTTGTCCGCTGTCCCTAAGGGCCAATTTTTACGCTTAAGGCGGAATTGTTCAAATTTGGACGAGTTCTTTAGAGAGGCCTCATCCTTAAAATCTAAATTTCTTGATAAAGGCTATGAGGCAACTATGTTGGAAACCTTAATCGTGGAAGTTGGAAATAGAGACCGTATGGAACTTCTAAGGGACAAACCCCCCCAGGTTAATAACGGGGAGGACTTCAGTTTGGCTTTTCTTACCACTTATTCCAGCCAACACTGGGCCATTAAGAGAATTATTAAAAGACATTGGCCGGTCATTAAAAACGACCGTATCCTTGGCCCTCTATTGCCCAACAACCCTCGTGTCCTATTTAGGGGGGCCACGAGCTTGAGGCATACTCTGGCACCAAATGTCCCCGATCCACCTCAGCATCCGACTTTCTTTGGTGACCTAAAAGGCTTCTCCCCATGTAGAAGATGTAGGGTCTGTAGAGTGAATGCATTACGCCAAAGAAGGCTTACAGAATTTACATCAGTAGGCACAGGCGTCACTTACCCTATTAACTCTCTCATAACATGCGCCTCCAAGTGTGTGGTGTACCTTCTTAGGTGCCCTAGTGGTTTGGAATACGTGGGGCGAACCACCAGGAAACTTAGTGTAAGGTTAGGGGAGCATATCACCAACATCAAACAAGGGTTCGATAAGCATAGTGTCTCTAGACACTATGACGAAGTGCACAATAGAGATCCTAGTGGCACTACCTTTATAGGGATAGAAAAGTATGTCCCACACTGGCGAGGCAGTAATGGGAAGCAAACCATATCCAGATCAGAAACCAACTGGATCTTTAGGCTTGGTTCCCATGCCCCCAATGGTTTAAATATAGAGTGGGACATCAACTGCTTTATCAACAACAGCTGAATAGATGAGGTGGTTGGTGAAGTTGATGTCCCACTCTGGTATATCTTCTAAAGATAACCATGTCCTGATTACTTAAAGCGGAGCGCCGCCGAAATTTTTTTTTTTAAAAGTCAGCAGCTACAAATACTGCAGCTGCTGACTTTTAAAACATGGAAACTTACCTGTCCAGGGCGCCCGCGATGTCGGCACCCGAGGCCGAACCGTCTCTCCGTCCTCGGGTGCTGCCGCCTCCATCTTCGGTAAGGGAATCAGGAAGTGAACCCGTGCGGCTTCACTTCCCGGTTCCCTATTGCGCATGCGCGAGTCGCGCAGCGCAATACGGATGGTTCCTGCTGCCTCTGGGACCCGTGTGTTTCCCAGCAGGCAGCGGGGAGGGAGCAGGAAGTGGCGTAAATAACCGCAGATTCTGCGGCTATCTATGCCGGAAGTGAGTACAGATACCTGTAATATACAGGTATCTGTACTCCCCTCCCCCCTGAAAGGTGCCAACTGTGACACCGGAGGGGGGGAGGAATCTGATGAGTGAAAGTTCCACTTTTGGGTGGAACTCCACTTTAATGCACTTCTAATGATAAATGCTGGATACCAGGAATATGCCCCTTTGCGGTGAAGGGAGTCTAAAGAATTTCAAAAACTTTTATTGAATATTCTTTATATACCATTTTAGTTTTTCCATGTTTTTTTGGTCCCAAATAGGGGTGGCATTTTTATGTATTACAATTTTAGAATTAATGTAAGGAGCAGGCTATGTTATTGATTTCACAATAGGCATTAACAGGCTTCAGTTCCCTTTTCCCTCAATGTATCATATAAATTTTCCCCCTACATATTTTATATATATTTTTATTTGACTTCATTTAATTGTGAGAATTAAGGCTGACATTAATTTGGGTATAATAACTTCTTAATACCCCATTAGATGGCACTAGAAGTGACGTCCTATGTTGTTGCCTCTATTACATTAGGTTTGTTGCTTTGATAGTTCCATAATTAATTAATATAGCTATGTAATTTTATAAATGTCAGACATTATAATAATAATTATGCTAATAGCTCTATATACTTTTTTTATATTTTTTGTTTTTTATGCCACCTTTAAACTCACTATTTTTCATATAGCAGCTTGGATATATGCTGCTGTTAAATTTCTGGTGTAATATCTTAAAAAACCACTAGGTGGCATCGGTGGAATGCTCGTATGCTGCTGTCTTTATGGGGTGAAGTTTAACAGCTTGACGATCCCTCTACTTAATTGATTAATTAGTTTATGTTTATTGTAATTTTCCCCTGCAGTTGATTTCCCAGTACCAATCCACATGAAGCATAGCCTTGTGTGAACCAATCATAGCGTCCTCCATTTTGACGCTTGTGTATTTAATGCGCATGCGCGTGCGTCGGTGCGTACCCCTGATGACGTCAGTTGTGACGAAATGGCTGTAGGGTCACAACATTGCACGCACCGCGCATGCGCGATTTTTAAACAAACGGCGGTAGTGTCGTTTTTTATTCTGCTCGTTTTTACTTCATTTTCTTTACTTTTTAATGCCTGATACCGCAATTTGCCAATAAAAGAAACCCAAAGTTATCTGCACCAGCGGAGCATTTTTTCTTTGTCTCTTTTTGGCACTATAAATTACATCTTTTTGCACTGGATCCGTGGAAACTTCAAGTTTGCCCCATGAGAGGATAGGATTCGGGAGAACATCTACAGCGGTTGTCGGCTGGCTCGTCATCTGGCAAGGAGTCCTGACGCACCGGTCCATCGGTGTCCCCTGGAGTATCCCTGTGGCGGTCCCCCCATATCTGCTAAGCCTGTTTTGACCCCCCTGAATAAGGGCGGTCACTGGCTTTCTGGTAAGCCTTTTATTCATCTATTCGGTGGTGGGCAATATTGATTATTGAAGATGTACCCCTGAAATCTACATCGCATCAAATACATTGCTTTGGACTTTTATGCACCTTCAAAAGTTTTTATTTACAGGAACTTTTTCTCACTTTTCTTAATTCATATGTTCACGTTTAAAAATAATTTATAATTTATATATATAGGTCACCACTTTATATATTGATTTAGATTAATTTTCACTAATTTATTATCTGGTTTAGCAAATTTCACTATTCACTTCATATGTCCAGCGCTGCACTTTTTGTATTATATTTTCTAGATGGGTTGTTAACTAGAATGAAATGCAAACAGATTCTGGGTAAGGAGAGGACACTCAGCAGCTGTTTATACATCTGGACACAGGAGCACTAGTGTGGGACACCAGAACACCCTTTTTATTAGGGGGTCCACACAGGTGCTCCAGTGTATACTATAGGGGTGACTCCATCTGTGAAGCTTGTACAAAACAGGTAAGTATTCAAGCTTGACAAAGTAAAAAAAAAATTCTTCATCTTGGAACTCTGCAAAAATAGACAATTGTACCCCACTTCCAAGCAATGTTTCATATTCCTATTTCTGCCATCAAATATCTGTGTGCTAAGTATACCTATTTTTTTTTTACATAGGGGAGAAAAGACTCGGAGGACACCACTCATCCGAGGAGAACACAAACCCCCACCTCATGAGGAAGTGGAAATCCCCCAAAGTCAACAGGAGGAGCAGGAAGGAGAGGTGGTGGAAATAGTCACCACAACAGGTGAGTGTCTGCGACCATAGGCTCAGGTAAGAGATGGATGCCGGCATATTTATAATACATGGTGTTTTTTTTCTATATTTTTGGGTGTTTGTGATGTTGTTGATGAAGGACATTTCACCAGTGAGAGTGCCCAGATCCTGATCGGGGAGATCATGGGGTGTAATAGGGACTTGCAAAACATAGAGAAAAACATCAATGATGTTAAAAACAAAATGAAGAACATCATTGATGTTTTAGGGAGGGTTTAAAACCCCCTCAAAATCCCTAAAGTAGTTGGCTTTTTTTCCCCAAAAAAATTGTGGCACCTTTTTTTGCATAGCGTCAAAAAGCCAAATTTTGAAGATGCAATTTTGAAGATGCACACACTTTTATTAATGTGACCCCAAAAATTGTTATACAACAAACATGTTGGTTTGTTTTAAAAACATTTGATAAATGCACATGTGATTGTGCTTGTATTAAAAAGATTGATAATCAAGAATGTGTGGATTTTTCTTTCAATGCTCCCCGAATTGTTGGTTGGTAAAATTGGTGTTTTCTGTGACAATGGGGGTTATTTCCTAAGGGCAAATCCTCTTTGCACTACAAGTGCCGTTTCAGTACAGTCTCAAGTGCACTTGTAGTGCAAAGTGTCTTTGCCTTTAGTAAATAACACCCAACAGTGCTTTCTAATACACAGTTAATACACAGTTACACAATCATGCCATTTTCAGGACTCCCCAAATGTATGTCAGGGTCAGCTAAAAGAAAGAAAAGCAGTAAATGTCAGCAAATATTTTAGTTGTTCAAATTTTTTTTAATTAAAAAAATGTCTCACACATTGTCTGGCATATTGATGGCCCCCCTACCCACATAGTATTCAAGGTATCTTAGACGGACCTCGCGGGCACTCAGGGGGGGCAAGCCAGGACAGCCAGCTTCAAGCGCCATCAGGGTTGGTTCATTTACTTGAATTCCGGATTCAGGCCCAACTGAGCCAGCATAGTTCACAGAATTTCTCTGTAAAAAGTTGTGAAGAACACAGCACGCCAGGATGATGTGATTGAGTTTATACTCCGCCACGTGTATGGGTGTAAAAAATAGGCAGAACCGGCTGGCCATTATTCCAAATGTGTTCTCCACCACTCTTCTGGCTCTGGCCAGCTGGTAATTAAAAACCCTCTGGTCCGGGGTGAGGGTCCTCATAGGGAATGGTCGCATAAGATGGTCCCCCAGCGCAAGCGCTTCATCCGCATCGAAGACGAATGGGAGTCCTTCCACATTGTCTTCTGGAGTAGGGATGAGCTTCGTGTTCGAGTCGAACCCATGTTCGACTTGAACATCGGCTGTTCGACCGTCCGTCGAATTGCGAACGATATGGGCCGTTCGCGCCAAATTCGTGTGGCGCGTCACGGCCCATAATTCACTGCGGCATCGCAGTGCATTGCTGGCTGATGATTGGCCAAGCATGCACTATGACCCGCATGCTTGGCCAATCACAGCGCCGTCAGTAGAGAGAGCTGTAATTGGCCAAAGCCAGGGTGGCTTTGGCCAATTATGGCTCAGGGGATTTAGTACACGCCCCACACTATATAAGGCCGCCTGCACGGCGGCCCTGTGTAGTGTGTTCCGGTGTGCTGAGAGATAGAGAGAGAGACAGTGTCATTTGATTTGAGTTAGATAGATTAGGCAGAACAGTCAGTCAGTTAGCTGCACTTACAGTGTATTGTGTATATATATGCATCCCAGGTGTTGCATATATATATATATACACTGTATACAGTTTAGCTAGATCCGTTCCTGTTATCTTCTATCTAGACTATTTACATTTAGTGCAGTGCGTCCTGCTCACAGTGTTCAGCTAGATCCGTTCCTGCTATTTACATTTAGTGCAGTGCGTCCTGCTCACAGTGTTCAGCTAGATCCGTTCCTGCTATTTACATTTAGTGCAGTGCGTCCTGCTCAGTGTTCAGCTAGATCCGTTCCTGCTATTTACATTTAGTGCAGTGCGTTCTGCTCACAGTGTTCAGCTAGATCCGTTCCTGCTATTTACATTTAGTGCAGTGCGTCCTGCTCACAGTGTTCAGCTAGATCCGTTCCTGTTATTTACATTTAGTGCAGTGCGTCCTGCTCACAGTGTTCAGCTAGATCCGTTCCTGCTATTTACATTTAGTGCAGTGCGTCCTGCTCACAGTGTTCAGCTAGATCCGTTCCTGCTATTTACATTTAGTGCAGTGCGTCCTGCTCACAGTGTTCAGCTAGATCCGTTCCTGCTATTTACATTTAGTGCAGTGCGTCCTGCTCACAGTGTTCAGCTAGATCCGTTCCTGTTATTTACATTTAGTGCAGTGCGTCCTGCTCACAGTGTTCAGCTAGATCCGTTCCTGCTATTTACATTTAGTGCAGTACGTCCTGCTCACAGTGTTCAGCTAGATCCGTTCCTGTTATTTACATTTAGTGCAGTGCGTCCTGCTCACAGTGTTCAGCTAGATCCGTTCCTGCTATTTACATTTAGTGCAGTGCGTCCTGCTCACAGTGTTCAGCTAGATCCGTTCCTGTTATCTTCCTACTGACAGGCAGGCTTGTCTGGTTACAGTATATAAAGCTACCTGAAGAAAATTACAGGTGTTCTATCCCAGCTTAGTGCAGCTACAGGCCATTAGTATGTCTGGAAGGCCAAGAAGGAGAGGCAGACAGTCACAAGCCAATAAGAGAGGGCAAGCAGGCTCTGTGTCTAGTGCTGGTCGTGGAGACGGTGCATCCTCATCAGCACGTGGCCATGGGACACGCTTGGCCTTTTTTTCGGCAGCTGGCCGTGTTGAGCCGCAACATGCGGAAAACTTGGTCGAGTGGATGACCAAGCCGTCCTCATCCTCCTCATCCTCTCTCACCCATGCCCAGGGTGCTTTGTCTGGCAAAGCAGCGGCCTCTTCCCTCAGCTCAATGTCATCAGTGACTCCTTCCCTAGCTCCACCATGTCCTCCTGAGGATTCCCTCGAACTGTTTGACCACAGTGTTGGGTACATGCTCCAGGAGGATGCCCAGCGTTTGGAAGGCTCTGATGATGATACTGAGCTCGATGAAGGCAGTAACATGAGCACGGACAGAGGGGGTGCCCAAGAAGGACAGCAATCTGGCAGTCATGCTCCCCCTGCTGCAGCATACTGCCAGGTTTGCTCCAGTGATGAGGAGGGAGGGGATGATGAGGTCACTGACTCAACGTGGGTGCCTGATAGGAGAGAGGAGGAGGAGGAGGAGGCGGCACATCACCAACGAGGCAGGATGCCCTCCAGGGGCCAGCCTAAGGGCAGCACATTGACTGCATCACACCCCAAAGCTCCACATGTGCAGGGCGCTGCAGTCTCTGCGCGTTATTCAAAAAGTTCTTTGGTGTGGGCCTTTTTTGAGACGAGTGCATCAGATCGCACCGCTGCTATTTGCAACATATGTCTCAAGCGTATCTCGCGTGGCCAAAACATCTCCCGCTTGGGTACCACATGCTTGACCAGACATATGTTGACCTGCCATGCAGTTAGTTGGCAAGCGTATCTAAAAGACCCACACCAAAGAACAAAGAGGATCTCTCCTTGCTCCTCATCAGCTGAGATTTCCAACCCCACTAGACCTTCAGTCCTCTCTGAGACCTGCAGTGAGAGGAATGAAGGTGTAGAATTAGGTGTGTCACAGCCAAGTACTTGTTGGCAATCTGCTTTTGGTACACCGACGTCAGATTGTACCAGGCAAATTTCCCTGCCCCAGCTGCTGCACCGCCGAAAGAAGTTTGCTCCCAGCCATCCACATGCCCAGCGGTTGAATGCTAGCTTGGCAAAATTGCTAGCACTTCAACTGCTGCCTTTTCAGTTGGTAGACTCTGCCCCCTTCCGTGAGTTTGTGGAATGTGCGGTTCCTCAGTGGCAGGTACCCAAACGCCACTTTTCTCACGGAAGGCGATTCCGGCTCTCTACCGGCATGTGGAAGGCAATGTCCATGCCTCGCTGGACAGGGCGGTCAGCGGTAAGGTGCATATTACCGCTGACTCATGGTCCAGCAGGCATGGACAGGAACGTTACCTAAGTTTCACGGTGCATTGGGTGACTCTGCTGGCAGCTGGGAAGGATGCAGGACAAGGTGCAGTAGTGTTGGAGGTTGTTCCGCCACCACGCCTCCAAAATGCTGATTGTGACACACCTCTCTCCTCCACCCCCTCCTCTTCTTCTTCCTCCATGGCCTCTTCCTCGGAACCAGCGGTGCTCTGTAGGCGTTCAAGGGGCTACGCAAGTACGCAGGCCAAAAGATGCCATGCGGTGCTTGAGCTGGTGTGCTTGGGGGACAGGAGCCACACTGGGGCAGAGGTTCTGTCAGCTCTGCAGGGGCAGGTTCAGAGGTGGTTGACGCCACGCCAACTTAAGGCAGGAATGGTGGTTTGCGACAATGGCACCAACCTCCTCTCTGCCCTCCGACAGGGACAAATGACCCATGTGCCCGGTTTGGCTCACGTCCTTAACTTGGTGGTGCAGCGGTTCTTGGGCAGGTACCCGGGCTTACAGGATGTCCTGAGGCAGGCCAGGAAAGTCTGTGTGCATTTCCGCCGGTCATATAATGCCAGTGCTCGGCTGACGGACCTCCAAAAGGAGTTTAACCTGCCCAAGAACCGCCTAATCTGTGACATGCCCACCAGGTGGAACTCAACGTTGGCCATGCTGCAGCGGCTGCACACGCAGCAGAGGGCCATCAATGAGTACCTGTGCGACTATGGCACCAGGACAGGGTCAGGGGAGCTTGGTTTTTTTTCCCCACGCCAGTGGGCCATGATCAGGGATGCATGCACTGTCCTGTCACCATTCGAGGAGGCCACGAGGATGGTGAGCACTGACAGTGCATGCATCAGTGACACTGTCCCCCTTGTCCACCTGTTGGAGCACACGCTGCGTGGAATAATGGACAGGGCACTTGAGGCAGAACAGAGGCAGGAAGAGGAGGACTTCCTTAGCTCTCAAGGCCCCCTTTATCCAGACAGTGTTCCTGCATGCCCGCCGATCACACAGGAAGAGGACGAGGAGGAGGAGGAGGAGGAGGAAGATTGTGTCAGTATGGAGGTGGAGCCTGGCACTCAGCATCAGCAGCAGTCTTTAAGGGATCAGTCCCAAGGAACACATGGACTTGTACGTGGCTGGGAGGAGGTGGCTGCGGACGTTGTTGTCCTTAGTGACCCAGAGGACTCCGGACCGAATGCCTCAGCAAACCTACGCTGCATGGCCTCCCTGATCCTGCAAAGCCTGCGTAAGGATCCTCGTATTCGTGGTATCAAGGAGAAGGACCAATACTGGCTGGCAACCCTCCTTGATCCACGTTACAAGGGTAAGGTTGTGGACCTTATCTTGCCATCGCAGAGGGAGCAGAGGATGAAACATCTTCGGGAGGCCTTGCAGAAAGGTCTGTGCAACGCGTTCCCAGAGACTGGGAGGTTACAAACTCCTGTTTCTGGACAACGTGTTGCTGAGGCTTCGGTCAGTCAAAGAAGGAGCGGTGGAGAAGGTGGCCGTCTGACCGATGCGTTCAGACAATTTTTTGGTCCGCAGCCCCAAGGTATGATCGGTTCCAGCAACCATCGCCAGCGTCTGTTTTACATGGTGCAGGAATACCTAGGGGCAAGATCAGACTTGGACACCTTTCCCACCGAAAATCCTCTGGGTTACTGGGTCTCGAGGATGGATCACTGGCCAGAGCTTGCACAGTATGCAATTGAGCTACTGGCCTGTCCTGCATCCAGCGTTCTTTCGGAACGCACATTCAGTGCTGCTGGAGGCGTGGTAACCGATCACAGGGTGCATCTGTCCACCGACTCGGTCGATCGGCTGACCTTCATAAAAATGAATCAGTCTTGGATCACCACCAGCTACCAAGCACCTGATGCTGATGTAACCGAATAATTTATTTTGAAATCTCAGATCCCTTCAAAGACTGCCTATGCTGATGCTGAGTGACTATCCCTGAGTAATTATCCTCTTCCTCCTCAATCATCACGCTGATAGCTTGTAAGAACATTTTTGGTTCTGGGCGCCACCATCAGTGCCTAAGGCACAATTTTTCAGCCCCTGTTTAACAGGGGCGTGTAATTACAATTTTTGATGTAATACTTTGCAGCAGGGCTCGTTCCTGCGTTCCAACTAGAGTGTCTGTGAGGGGTTGCAGTGTTGTGGCACCAGCACCAGTGCCTAAGGCCCAATTTTTCTGCCCCTGTCTAACAGGGGCGTGTAATTACAATTTTTGAAGCAATACTTTGCAGCACGGCTCGTTCCTGCGTTCCAACTAGAGTGTCTGTGAGGGGTTGCAGTGTTGTGGCACCAGCACCAGTGCCTAAGGCCTAATTTTTCAGCTCCTGTTCAACAGGGGCATGTAATTACAATTCTTGATCTAATATTTCACAGGAGGGCCCTGTGAGGGCTTACAGTGTTGTGGCCACAGCAACACCTAAGGCCCAAATTTCTGCTGAGTATATAGGGCAGGACCCTACTTTCAAACATCTAACTTACAAACGACTCCTACTTGCAAACAGAAGGAGACAACAGGAAGTGAGATGAAATCTACCCCTAGGAAGGGAAATTCTCTCCTGTAAGAGTTAATATGGGAAAACAATTTCTCCTTTCCACTGATGCTTTCCAATCCTTGTTCCACAAAAAAACCCAAATTTTCAAAAAACATTTTTCATTGGGACAAAAAAGTGAGGTGAAATCTTCTGAAGAGGAGGAAAGACAGCAAAACAAATGTCACAGGGGTGATAACCCTTCCCTATGTTTTCCAAAAAGCTTAGAAAAGATTTTTTGGCTGGAGCTAAACACGTTAAAAATGTTCAAAATTACAAACAGATTCTACTTAACAACAAACCTACAGTCCCTGTCTTGTTTGCACCGCCTGTATACTGCTGTTCAGAGTATATAGGGCCTGGTGGCCCCACACCTTTCCTTATTTTAATTTGGGTGCGGGGTTCCCCTTAATATCCATACAAGACCCAAAGGGCCTGGTAATGGACTGGGGGGTACCCATGCCGTTTGTCTCACTGATTTTCATCCATATTGCCATGACCCGACATGACATTAAACCCGCAAGCAGTTTTAAATGAGATTTTTTCCTTTAAAAATGACATTTGGTGCAGGGACTGTTCTAAACATGGGAAACACGCGTCACTTTACAGGCATACTATAGACACCCCCCAGGTATGATATTTAAAGGAATATTTCACTTTTTTTTTTTTACTTTAAGCATCATTAAAATCACTGCTCCCGAAAAAATGGCCATTTTTAAAAGTTTTTTTTGCATTGATACATGTCCCCTGGGGTAGGACCCGGGTCCCCAAACCCTTTTTAGGACAATACCATGCAAATTAGCCTTTAAAATGAGCACTTTTGATTTAGAACGTTCGAGTCCCATAGACGTCAATGGGGTTCTAACGTTCGTGCAAACTTTCGGTCCGTTCGCGGGTTCTGGTGCGAACCGAACCGGGGGGTGTTCGGCTCATCCCTATTCTGGAGGTCGCAAGTCCAAGCTGCCATTCTGGAGACGCCTGTAGAACTCCGTCTGGGCATTGACTCCACCAGCCGACATCCGGCCATTCTTCCCCACGTCCACATACAGGAACTCTTAAGTAGCCAACACCACCGCCAACATCACAATACTATTGAACCCCTTGTAGTTGTGATAGTATGACCCCGAGTTGGGGGGTGGGACGATGTGGACATGTTTCCCATCAATTGCCCCTCCGCAGTTAGGAAAGTCCCACCGCTGGGCAAAGTGGGAGGCCACAGTCTGCCATTCCTGTGGGTTGGAAGGAAACTGTGGAGTCAAACAAGAAAATAAAATTAATAATTTTTTACATAAACATGGGAACCAGATTAGAAACAAACATTCTTGGCCAACATCAGTATTACATTTATTTTAAGGACTATTTAAAGACAAAGGTATAAGGTCCACCTATCAGATTCCCCCCCCCCTCTCATGGGCCATTTTGTGAATTTATGGGGGGGGGATGTTTTGGACAGGTAACCCTTTACACTTCATTGAGAGATGAATGCCTAAATAATGTGTATTACTTTGGCCAGCCCCTCCTTACTTACACTATTGGCAGCCCACTGGACAGGTAAGAAGTGTCATAATACAAAGAGATAAATACACACTGTACACATTTGAGCACATTTTTACATTCTGCTATTACCTATCAAGATAATAATAGGATCCAAAAACTTCAAACAGTACCATTTGAAAGTATTCAGGCAGGCCCTTGCACTACATGCTTTGGGGAATTCATCCATAAATCTGACCACAAAAGAAGTGGGTATAGTGTGTATGAATTTGGCAAAGTCAGCAGATAGAGGATTGGTATCAGCTGAGCTAGCAGTTGGGGGGGAGGGAGGGTTCCAAAAGATTTTGTGACCCAAAAAAAAAAAAAACTCTGGCATTCTGCCAGAATTTAAAGCACAAATCACAATTTTACACATGTTAGGGGGTATCTAGGGTAAAGCACTACTATGAAGCTCACAAAATACATTGTTAAGTGACTACATGAGGTGAATATAGGGCCAGGAGAGCATGCTGGGGAGGTAAGTGAAGGCAAATATGCATGAAGGAAAAAAAAACATGACATAAAAATCCAGCATGCATGAGGACAAAGGGGACATTCACAGCATATTACAATCATGGTAATTAGGGAATGAGGAAAGAAATACAATATATTATCAAACATTAAATACAATAAATTGTGATGTTGAAGGATAAAAATCTTACCTTAATATACTCCTTCTGCAGGACCTGGATGATGGCAGAACAGGTCTCTGGGATAATGATCCCCAGAGCCTGGGGGGAGGTGCCTGTCGAGAACTTGAGGTCCTGCAGGCTTCTCCCCATCGCCAAGTACTGCAGGGTGGCGACTAGCCTCTGCTCCGGAGTGATGGTTTGCCTCATGCAGGTATCCTGCCTGCTGATATAGGGGGTCAGCAAAGCCAACAAACGGTGAAATACGGGGTCCGTCATCCTGAGAAAGTTCCTGAAATCGTCAGGATTATTCTCACAGATCTCACAGAGAAAAGGCATGTGACAGAACTGGTCACGCTGGAGCAACCAATTCTTGGTCCAAGAACTCCTCACCACCCTGTTCATGGACTGGGCTTGTGTCAAGGTAAGGACCCCAACACCAAGCCCCCACACAGCATGAACTCTACGAGGAGTACGTACACACAACATGGCTAGAAAATAGTCGGCTGCTCAGAACGAAGTAACAGAACGCACTGATGAACAGCAAGGCCTGTGAAGAGCGACCTGAAAATCAGTAAGGAATGAACACGAACACAATGACAAGTCAATTGTACTCGCTGCATGCACTGAAGACCAGATGCACACCCAGAAGCACAAACTGAACAGCAGAAAATTATTTGAAAGCCACGAGTCTGAAAAAGCGCGAATCGTCTCTCACCAAACTTTTACTAACACGAGATTAGCAAAAGGAGCCCAAAGGGTGCCGCGCTTGGTTCTGAACTGGCCTTTTATAGTTTTGTCGTACGTGGTGTACGTGACCGCGTTCTTGGCAATCGGAAATTCCGACAACTGTGTGCGACCGTGTGTATGCAAAACAAGTTTGAGCCAACATCCGTCGGGAAAAATCCATGGATTTTGTTGTCGGAATGTCCGATCAATGTCCGATTGTGTGTACGGGGCATTGCTGTGGGGGTGAGGGGCTACGTGTGACATGACACTGATCACCGCTCCCGATCATAGGGAGCGGTGATCAGTGTCGGTGTCACTAGGCAGAACAGGGAAATGCTTGTTTACATCAGCATTTCCCCATTCCTCCTCTCCGTGAGACGATGGCGGGTATCCCCGCGGACATAGAGTCCGCAGGACCCGTGATCACACTCACGGAGCTCGCGGCAGGGTCGCGCGCGTGACCACACGGCGGCAAATTTAAAGGGACGTACCTGTAGGCCTATTTACCTGTCCGTGCCATTCTGCCGACGTAAATGTTCGTATGGTGGTCAGCAAGCAGTTAAGACAATGCAGAGTGATACTGGGAAAAAAAAGGTTGCAAACTGTAATAGTAAACGGTTTTGACACTGGACAGTTTGTGTCAAGTGGAGAAATTTAGCTTTATTTTTCTAAAACTAAACTTTCTATAACTTTTAGATCTGTTGTGGCTGTTACTTCCACCAAGCTATGTAGGACTATTGCTGCTGGATAAAACAATCCAAGTTTAAATAAATAAGATTGGGGGCTATTGTATTTTAGTTTAGCTAAATGTAAAAGGTAAAACCTCAATTACACACCAAAAATATATAACACCATAATAAGAGGTCTCATAGGCTGGGTTCACACTAGTGCATATTGGATGTTGGTTTCTCCTCATCCAATTCGCATGACAGGAGATTGTGACTAGGGATGAGCTTTCTGTTCGGATCGAACATGAGTTCGACTCGAACATTGGCTGTTCGCCCGTTCGTTGAAAACTGAACATTATGGGCCGTTCGTGCCAAATTAGAGCGGTGCATAACGGCCCATAATGCACTGTGGGAGCGCAGTGCATTGCTGTATGATGATTGGCCAGAGAATGCACCATGACCTGCATGCTTTGGCCAATCACAGTGCCCTCAGCTAAGAGAGCCATAATTGGCCAAAGGCAGGGTGCCTTTTGCCAATTATGGCTCAGGGGGACTAAGTCCATGCGCCACACTATATAAGGCCGCCTGTACGTTGGCCTCATGTAGTGTGTTGTTGGCGTGGATGGAGAGAGAGTCATTTAGATTGAGCAGGCAGGCAGACTATTCAGTTAGCTGCAGTTTATTTAATATATATATATATATATATATATACACACACACAGTCTCGTGTATATATATATATATATATACATACACATATCCACTGTATCCAGTTTAGCTAGATCTGACTGCAGTCCGTTCCTGGTGTACTGTTTATAATATACTTCAGGCAGGCAGGCCTGTTAGCTGCAGTCGATAGATAGATAGATAGATAGATAGATAGATAGATAGATAGATAGATAGATAGATAGATAGATAGATAGATAGATAGATAGATAGATAGATAGATAGATAGATAGATAGATAGACTGATCTACAGTCAGGTCCATAAATATTGGGACATCAACACAATTCTAATCTTTTTGGCTCTATACACCAACACAATGGATTTGAAATGAAATGAACAAGATGTGCTTTAACTGCAGACTTTCAGCTTTAATTTGAGGGTATTTACATCCAAATCAGGTGAACGTTGTAGGAATTACAACAGTTTGTATATGTGCCTCCCACTTTCCCACTAAGAGACCAAAACTAATGGGACAGATTAACAATCATCCATCAAACTTTCACTTTTTAATACTTGGTTGGAAATCCTTTGCAGTCAATTACAGCCTGAAGTCTGGAACGCATAGACATCACCAGATGCTGGTTTTCATCCCTGGTTATGCTCTGCCAGGCCTCTACTGCAACTGCCTTCAGTTCCTGCTTGTTCTTGGGGCATTTTCCCTTCAGTTTTGTCTTCAGCAAGTGAAATGCATGCTCAATCGGATTCAGGTCAAGTGATTGACTTGGCCATTGCATAAAATTCCACTTCTTTCCCTTAAAAAACTCTTTGGTTGCTTTCGCAGTATGCTTCAGGTCATTGTCTATCTGCACTGTGAAGCACCGTCCAATAAGTTCTGAAGCATTTTGCTGAATATTAGCAGATAATATTGCCCGAAACACTTTAGAATTCATCCTGCTGCATTTGTCAGCAGTCACATCATCAATAAATACAAGAGAACCAGTTCCATTGGCAGCCATACATGCCCACGCCATGACACTACTACCACAATGCTTCACTGATGAGGTGGTATGCTTTGGATCATGAGCAGTTCCTTCCCTTCTCCATACGCTTCTCTTCCCATCACTCTGGTACAAGTTGATCTTGGTCTCATCTGTCCACAGGATGTTGTTCCAGAACTGTGAAGGCTTTTTTAGATGTTGTTTGGCAAACTCTAATCTGGCCTTCCTGTTTTTGAGGCTCACCAATGGTTTACATCTTGTGGTGAACACTCTGTATTCACTCTGGTGAAGTCTTCTCTTGATTGTTGACTTTGACACACATACACCTACCTCCTGGAGAGTGTTCTTGATCTGGCCAACTGTTGTGAAGGGTGTTTTCTTCACCAGGGAAAGAATTCTTCGGTCATCCACCACAGTTGTTTTCCGTGGTATTCCGGGTCTTTTGGTGTTGCTGAGCTCACCGGTGCGTTCTTTCTTTTTAAGGATGTTCGAAACAGTTGATTTGGTCACACCTAATGTTTATGCTATCTCTCTGATGCTTTTTTTTTTTTTTGTTCAGCCTAATGATGGCATGCTTCACTGATAGTGACAGCTCTTTGGATCTCATATTGAGAGTTGACATCAACAGATTCCAAATGCAAATAACACACTTGAAATGAACTCTGGACCTTTTATCTGCTCCTTGTAAATGGGATAAATGAGGGAATAACACACACCTGGCCATGGAACAGCTGAGCAGCCAATTGTCCCATTACTTTTGTTCCCTTAAAAAGTGGGAGACACATATACAAACTGTTGTAATTCCTACACCGTTCACCTGATTTGGAAGTAAATACCCTAAATTTAAGGCTGAAAGTCTGCAGTTAAAGCACATCTCATTTGTTTTACTTCAAATCCATTATGGTGGTGTATAGAGCCAAAAAGATTAGAATTGTGTCTATGTCCCAATATTTATGGACCTGACTGTATATCTATCTATATATATCTATATATATCCACTGCATACAGTTTAGCTATTAGACATGTGCATACAAATATTTCATTGCATTTGACCGGAAATGTAGGATTGCAGCGTCGTACAGTTTAGCTGCTCCGTTGAATCTTCTTAGAACTTTCGACAGACACCATAAGCCAAAGATTTGACGTTTGTATGTTTTTCGTTGCTTTGTCGAATCTTCGTCATTCATGTTGAATGGTCGACTCTACCTCAACAGTCAGTGGCAATGGCGGGCGCAGCATCCGATGTTATGTCAGATATTGATATGGCATTATAATATAGAATCTATAATAATACATTCCCCCCCACAATATGGGCAGCCTCTGAGGCTATCACAACACTAGCAACACTAGTATCACTATCAAGTCCACAACACTAACACAATAGCAGCAGATTATTATGAAAAAGTTAAGTTGAACTGTAGCTTGCTTCACTATTGTTCTGCTGCTGTGCTTATGCTTAATTGCTAAATAATTCAGGTTCTCTGACAAACGGACCAGCTAAGAATGACTGTCTTCTGAAATGATTCAGTGTGTGTCTCTCTCTGCTAGCAAATCGTAAGTGAAAGTAAGTTGGCTGTACGTGTTTACTTAGCTCTAGCTATTTTACTGCCCCTCCTCTTTGGTTACAATCGGCCAATAACATTCATCATCATCATTATTTTTATTTTACTTCCCCCGCCCAATTCCAGCAGCGATCTTTTCTCTCTATGTCGAATCTTTTCCCTCTATGTCAAATTTTTTCTCTCTATGTCGAATCTTTTCTCTCTATGTAGAATAATCTTGGACTAATAGAGTTAAGGTTAGGCACATTCGACCACAGGTTTGATAGACACAGATTGTTATTGTCAGCGTCATGTCGAATCTCTTATCTATATCGAACTGTTGTCACAATGAAAATGAAAATAAAGCATTTGTTTCTGTGAGATCTTTCAGTTTTCTTATTCTGCACTCTCATTATCGTTTGTTAAAACGATAATGAAAATACCTGAAATTCGGACGAAAATGAATGCACATGTCTATTAGCTATATCTCACTGCAGGCCGCTCCTGGTGTACTGTTTCTAATATACTTCTGGCAGGCAGGTGATTCAGTTAGCTGCAGTGTATTTAATATATATATATATATATATACACAGATAGTCTTGTGTGTGTATATATAAGTGATGCACCGAATGGTTTTTTTTGTGCCGAAACCGATACCAAAAAGAAATCTTCCTTGATCCCGAAAACCGATACCGAAACAGCACCGAAACAGGCTTTTTTTTAATATATTACACAAAAAAAATATTGGATATACAAAATTGTGTTACATTCGTATTCGTTATATTATTTATATTCAACTTAATCATTCATTTTATGAAGAAAAGAATACTACAATCCAGTAATGTCAAAAAGTACTTTAATAAAAAGTAACCCACATAAAATTGGACAGTGGACACAGAAGATAAAAATAAAATAAAATAAGACTGCAGTCAGTGCACATTGCACCACCATACCAAATAAAACAGGCATAAAAAAAATAAAAATAAATAATAATATTAATAATAATAATTAATATTAATATAATAATAATATAAAAATGCCAAAAGACTGACTTTTTTTATATTTTATTAATTTCTAACTTACATCAGAACTAGTAATTCAGTTTTCTCTCCCTAAGGTGTCAGCGGCTGGATGTGCGATAAGTGTATGTATGTAGCTGCGTGTTACATACATAGTCATACAGTAGACCGCACTGTGTTCTGGCCCGGGTATGGGCGGAGACATCCTGGAACACAGACTAGTCTACAGCAGCGGTGCTCAGCCAATCACAGCAAGCAATGTAGACTAGTCTGTGTTTATGGAGGTCACCGCCCATACCCGGAACACAGTGCGGTACTGTAGTATGTAGACAGATACAGAACATACAGTTTTGCACATACAGCGGGCTGACAGCTTAGTGAGAGGCAATGACATAGTTTGGCCCAACAACAGAACAAACTACCGTATTTATCGGCGTATAACACGCGCCAGAGTATAACACGCACCCCAAGTTTAGGAGGGAATTTTAAGGAAAAAAACTTTTAGGAGGGAAGTTAAAGGAAAAAAAACTTACATTTAAATGCCCATCAATGCAGCCTTATCGGTGTCCATCTGTAGCCTTGTCAGTGTCAGTGTAGCCTTGTCCATCATTGCAGCCTTGTCAGTGTCAGTGTCCATGTGTAGCCTTGTCCATCATTGCAGCCTTGTCAGTGTCAGTGTCCATCTGTAGCCTTGTCCATCTGCAGCCTTGCCCCTGTGTCATTTGCAGTATGCTGCCGTTTAAAAATGGCGCCGCCGCTCTCAGCCATTCTTGGCGTGTCTCGCCCGCTCTCGGCGTGTCTCGGTCGCTCTCGGCGTGTCTCGGCAGCTCACGCGGGACCGCAAGAGCCGACGAAAGCCGCCGAGAATGGCGGAAAGCGGCCAAGAGCGGCCGAGAGCCGCCAAAAGGCTCACAATCGGCGGGGATCAGCGTATAACACGCACCCCCGATTTTCCCCTGTTTTTAAGGGGAAAAAAAGTGCGTGTTATACATCGATAAATACGGTATGTATACCGTATTTATCGGCGTATAACACGCACTTTTTTCCCCTTAAAATCAGGGGAAAGTCGCAGGTGCGTGTTATACGCCGATCCCCTGCGATCCCGAGCTGTCAAAACTTCAAAATCGCCGACCGCGATTTGAAAATGGCGCCACCGGCGCCGAAATACACAGAGCCGGTCCTCGACTCTTTCCGGCGGCTCTCGTTCACTTTCGGCTCCACTCGTAGTCCCGGGTAGGTTTGGATAGCTCCGCTCGGGACTACGAAAGGAGCCGAAAGTGAACGAGAGCCGCCGGAAAGAGCCGAGGACCGGCCCTGTGTATTTCGGCGCTGGCGGCGCCATTTTCAAATCGCGGTCGGCGATTTTGAAGCCCAGGATGGCAGGGACAGGGGATCGAAGGCTGCACTGGGGCAAGGCTGCACTGGGGAAGGCTGCACTGGGGAAGGCTGCACTGGGGAAGGCTGCACTGACAAGGCTGCACTGGGGAAGGCTGCACTGACAAGGCTGCACTGGGGAAGGCTGCACTGACAAGGCTGCACTGACAAGGCTGCACTGACAAGGCTGCACTGACAAGGCTGCAATGACAAGGCTGCACTGACATGGCTGCACTGACATGGCTGCACTGAGAAGGCTGCACTGACAAGGCTGCACTGGGGAAGGCTGCACTGACAAGGCTGCACTGACAAGGCTGCACTGACAAGGCTGCACTGAGAAGGCTGCAATGATGGGCATTTAAATGTAAGTTTTTTTCCCTTCAACTTCTCTCCTAAAAGTTTTTTTTCCTTAAAATTCCCTCCCAAATTGGGCCGGTGCGTGTTATACGCCGATAAATACGGTAAGTAATACTTTAAAGAACAACTCTCTCAACTAACCATAACAGAAATATGGCAGAAGGCCGTTATTCTGTTGCACAGTTTCTGTAAATATAACATAGTACAGTGCTATCTGCTATGCTATAATAACATTTTTATTTTATTATTTTCTTTCAACTTAAATGAGGACTAGTAGTTTTTTTCCCCAAGTTCTCTCCCTAAGGTGTCAGCGGCTGGATGTGCCATATAAAAGTGTATGTATGTAGCTGCGGGTTAGATACATACTAGTCATACAGTAGACCGCACTGTGTTCTGGCCCCGGGTATGGGCGGGGACATCCTGGAAGTGGAACACAGACTAGTCTACAGCAGCGGTGCTCAGCCAATCACAGCAAGCAATGTAGACTAGTCTAGTCTGTGTTTATGGAAGTCACTGCCCATACCCGGAACACAGTGCGGTATAGTACTGTAGTATGTAGACAGCCACAGATACAGAACATACAGTTTTGCATTTGCACATGCAGCGGGCTGACAGCTTAAGGAGAGACATAGTTTAGCCCAACAGCAACAAACTATGGTAAAGTAGTTCAAAAGCTGGAGTTCTCTCTTAAATTGAAGTGCAAAAAACTGTAGAAGAACTACAATGAACAACCAACAAATGGCACAACTAGACAATTGGAACATACTAGGTAGTCAGTCATACTATGTTGTATGTTCCAATTGTCCGATAGCACAGTCCAATACCAATTCATTTACTATGTTCAACATGGTAAATGAATTGGTCTATGCTACGGATTTTAAATCTATTTTAGTAAAGTGGCAGATTTAGCTTTAAGAACAAATCTGTTCAGCTTTCTCACAGGAGAGACGGTTTCTCTTCTCATCAAGAATATGAGATGCTAGACTGAATAGTCTCTCACTCTCTGTACTGGTGCTTGGGGCAGGTAAATATCTGCGTGCAATCTGTGCAAGCAAGGGAAAACATTCTTTGTTGAAGCGCCAGTACTCAAGGGGATTGTCGCTTCTGGCAATAGGCTGTTCAGCTATATAAATGTCCAGCTGTTGGGTAGCTGCACTTGTTGTGGCACAGCTATGGATTGGGGTGCATTCGTGTAAAATTTCTTCAACATATCAGATATGGAGGGTGTGTTCCTCTTCACTTGTATGTGATCCAACAAACTCACGTGCGTTAGGTAGGATGTTTTTCAATTGAAACTTGTCATCTATCCACTGCGCTGTCAGACTAAGCATGCTCGTTGGACTTACATCTGAACTCCAAATGCAGGTAGTAAAACTGATTGCTATGATGTCGGTAGTCATGAGCTCATGAACGTGTTTTCTAACACTGCAAAACAATTCAGGTAGACAGGTATCTGCAAAGTAGCGTCTGCTTGGTAGTGAGTAGCGCGGCTCAATATGTTGCATGAGCCTACGGAATCCAACGTCCTCCACAACAGAGAATGGCTGGTCGTCTAATGCAATAAATTCCATAATTTTATCTGTAATGCACGAGCTTTGGGACTGTCACTTGTAAATTTTTTTTTCAAAGACTGTGGCCACAGATGGTGTTAGGCCTGAGGCACTTTTTGAAAGTGGCGCTGTTTTCTTATAATCTGCATGCTAAACTAGATGACATGTTTTCAGGTGGTGTATCAAACCGGTTGTTGAAAAATGCCTTGGCACTGTACGCCCTCTTGAAATTTCTGCTGAGCAAAGACTACAGATTGCAAATTTGGGGTCTTGCAAGGTAGTTATGTCTGCACTGCAGTACATCTGACTTGTACCAAAAGGATAATTGAACTGATTAAATTTGATTTGAAATGGAATGGATTGCTTGCAGTTTGCAATTGCATGCTATTTTATTTTTTTGAGCTATTCTGTAGTATACTATAAACTTGTGCTTGTTGTCATTGGATTTGACACTTTGTCAGCGTAGTATACTAGTATTAGTTATACTAAATAACTATATTATGTTTATTGCATACTGTCATGTCATGTTTAAAAAATTAATGCGCTTGCTGTCATGTGTAGTATAACTATACTCAATGACAACAAGCGCATACATTTTATAGCTACAGAACAGCTCAAAAAATAAATAGCATGCAATTGCAATCCATTCCATTTCAAATCATATTTAATCAGTTCAATTATATACAATCTTTTTGCTACAAGTCAGATCTACTGCAGTGCAGACAGACAGAAATTTTAAATACTAGTATTGCATGGCAAGAGTGCTGGCTTGTTGTTTAACAAAGGCCAAGTAGTAAGTAATACATGTTGTTTGACTGCTATAGACAGAAAGATCATCATTTCAGTTTCAGTACTATAATAAAATAAAATACTACTACTAGTTGCATTGTTTCTGTCAGTTTAAATAAGGCAAAATGCTCACCGGCAAATAGTAGTAATGGTAGCCATGCAGGAGGGACAGTGCCCACTCTTGTACTTGAGTATGCTATGTGCAGCCCTCTATGAAGCCGTCTCTCGGGTCCCAGCAGCGCCTCTCGGGTCCCAGCAGCGGCTCTCAAGCACGAGGAGCATCCGCGGGGAAGGTGCCAGTGTCTCAGCAGGGAACGTGCTTACGAGTGCGGCGTCTTAACCGCGAGGAACGTGCACGCCACCCACCGCTGCTGCACATGCGCGATTTTTGGCTCCATTATCGGCAAGAATTCTCTTTCGGCATTTTGCCAAAAAGGGCATTTTCAGCCGATATGTTTCGGCTGCCAAAATTTCGGTGCATCCCTAATGTATATATATATCCATTGCTTACAGTTTAGCTATATCTCACTGCAGGCCGTTCCTGGTGTACTGTTTCTAATATACTTATGACAGGCAGGTGATTCAGTTAGCTGCAGTGTATTTAATATATATATATATATATATATATATATATATATATATATATATATATATATACACAAACACACACACATACACACACACACACAGATAGTCTTGTATATATATATATATATATCCACTGCATACAGTTTAGCTATATCTCACTGCAGGCCGTTCCTGGTGTACTGTTTCTAATATACTTCAGGCAGTGTACGCAGTACACAGTACCGTGCACCCCTAGTGCAGTTGCTATTACTTTTCTGGTGGTGTACACAGTACACAATACATACACTGCACCCATAGTTGCTATTAGACTTCTGGTGGTGTACACAATACCGTGCACCCATAGTGCAGTTGCTACTCGTTTTCTGGTGGTGTACACAATACAGTACACCTATAGTTGTTATTACACTTCTGTTGGTGTACACAGTACCATGCACCCATAGTGCAGTTGCTGCTATTTTTCTGGTGGTGTACACAGTACACAATACATACAGTGCACCCATAATTGCTATTAGACTTCTGGTGGTGTACAAAATACCGTGCACCCATAGTGCAGTTGCTACTACTTTTCTGGTGTTGTACACAGTACACAATACAGTGTAGTGTGGTGTTGCAAAACAAAATCCCCATCATGGCTGGAAGGCCACCAAGCAGAGGCAGACGCTCACAGGCCACTAAAAGAGAGCAAGCAGGCTCTGTGTCTACAGTCCACAGTGCTGGTCATGGACATGGTGCATCTTCCGCAGGTGGCCGTGGGGCACGCTTGTCCTTTTTTTTCTGCTGCTGGGACAGGGGCAGAAAAATTGGGCCTTTGGTGGTGCCACAACATTGTAACCCCAGATACTCTTGGCTTGTTCTCGACTATCTCCGCCTGTTTGTGACCCTGACCTTTGGCGTGTTCTATGTTTATCGTTGTCTGCTAGTCGCCCCAACCTTTGGCTTATTCCCTTACTATCTCTGTCCTCCTGTAGCCTACTGTGGGCATAAACTGGGAGACCCTGGGGTTGCGACCTGGAGCCAGTTGCAGCCCAGTCCATCCTCACTAATAGAGGCTCTGGTGAACACCTGCTGGCTCTTAGACTCTACGCCCTGGGGAATCTTATACCCCGTACACACGAGCGGAATTTCTGTTGGAAAAATCTTGGATGCTTTTTCCGATGGAATTCCGCTCAAGCTTGGCTTGCACACACGGTCACACAAAAGTTCTCTGAACTTTCGACCGTCAAGAACGCGGTGACGTACAACATGATGAGCTGAGGAAATGAAGTTCAATGCTTCCGAGCATGCGTCAAATTTTTTCCAAGCATGCGTGTTTTTTTGCGCGTTGGAATTGCATACAGACGAATGGAATTTCCGATAGGAACTTTTTCCAACAGAAAAATAGAGAACCTGCTCTCAATCTTTTGCTGGCGGAAATTCCACCTAGACTCCCATACGCAGCAGTCAGCTGTAGGGTCCACTACCTTTGCGGTGCACTCCTGACCCCAACGGTGTGCATCTGTCACCCGGCCTCAGATGACCTGACAGAAGCCTCAGCAACACGTTGTCCAGCACCAGCAAATTGTAACCTCACAGGGTCTGGAAATGCATTGCACAAACCTTTCTTCAAGGCCTCCTGAAGATGTTTCATCCTCTGCTCCCTCTGCGAAGGCAGGATGAGTTCTGCAACCTTACCCTTGTAACGTGGATCAAGAAGGGTTGCCAGCCAGTAATGATACCTTCTCTTTGATACCACAAATCCTAGGGTCCTTACGCTGCATGGCCTCCTTGATTCTGCAAAGCCTGCAAAACTTTGCAGAGGCATTCGATTCTGAGTCCTCTGGGTCACTAAGGATCACATGATCCGTAACACCCTCCTCCCAGCCACATACTCCTTGGGTTTCTGGAAACTTAAAACCATCCCTTGAAGACTGCTGCTGAGTGTTATCCTCCACGTCCATGCTGACACAATCCTCCTCCTCCTCCTCCTCTTCTTCCTGTGTGATTGGCGGGCCTGCAGAAATGATATCTGGA
This sequence comes from Lithobates septentrionalis, assembly GCA_037952835.1. NCBI lineage: Eukaryota > Metazoa > Chordata > Amphibia > Anura > Ranidae > Lithobates > Lithobates septentrionalis. The sequence continues at coordinate 7,370,339 of JBBDGP010000042.1, read as the reverse complement.
TAAAGGGGGCCTTGAGAGGTAAGGAAGTCCTCCTCTTCCTCACACTGTTCTGCCTTAAGTGCCTTGTCCATTATTCCATGAAGCGTGTGCTCCAACAGGAAGACAAGAGTAACAGTATCACTGATGCATGCATTGTCGCTGCTCACCATCCTCGTGGCCTCATCAAATGGTTACAGGACAGTGCATGCATCCTTGATCAGTAGCCACTGGTGTGGCGAAAAGAAGCCAAGCTCTCCTGACACTGTCCTGGTGCCATACTCACACAGGTACTCATTGATGGCCCTCTGCTGTGTGTACAGCCGCTGCAGCATTGCCAACATTGACTTCCACCTGGTGGACATGTCACAAATGAGGCGGTTGGTGGGCAGGTTGCATTCTCTTTGAATGTCAGCCAGCTGAGCACTGGCATTGTATGACCGTTGGAAATGACCACAATGGCCTGCCTCAGGATATCTTGTAAGCCAGGGTACCTGCTGAAGAACTGCTGCACCACCAAATTCAGGATGTGTGCCAAACATGGAACATGGGACAAGTGTCTCTGTCGGAGGGCAGAGAGAAGGTTGGTGCCATAATCGCATACAACCATTCCTGGCTGAAGCTGGCGTGGCATCAACCACCTCTGAGCCTGCCCCGGCAGAGGTGACAGAATCTCTGCCCCAGTGTGGCTCCTGTCCCCTGAGCAGTGGTTTAACCTTAATTTACATAGAGGGTTCTTTACTGTAAGAGCGGCAAGGATGTGGAATTCCCTTCCACAGGCGGTGGTCTCAGCGGGGGACGTCAATAGTTTCAAGAAACTATTAGATAAGCACCTGAACGGCCGCAACATATATACAGTGTAATACTGACATATAATCACACACATAGGTTGGACTTGATGGACTTGATGTCTTTTTTCAACCTCACCTACTATGTAACTATGTAACTCATGCACCGCATGGCATCTTTTTGCCTGAGTGCTTGCGTAGCCCCTTGAATGCTTACGGAGCACCGCTGGTTCAGAGAACAAATCTGCAGAAGAGGCCATAGAGGAAGAAGAAGAGGAGGGGTTGGAGGAGAGAGCTGTGGCAGAATTACCGCTAGCATTTTGGAGGCATGGTGGCGGAACAAGCTCCAACAATACTGAACCTTGTCCTACATCCTTCCCAGCTGCCAGCAGAGTTACCCATTGCGCCGTGAAGGAAAGGTGTCAGAGAACGCACACAGCAAGCACCCATCTCCGTGCAGCAGCTGCCAATCCTTGTTCCGCTAATGCCAATGTGCATGCACAGAACCGTAGCCAGAGACAAATGAGATCCAGGGTGGGCATGCACAATGGCACCTCTATGCGGACGCGCGCGCTGACGCGAACCCGCGGGTGCCAAAGAGCTAATGTGCCAAGGTGCTAGTGTGCTAACGCAAATGCGCCAATGCGCTAAGGTGCTAATGTGCATGCACGTAGGTACGCTGGTGCGAATCCTGGCACACAGCACCCTATATAAACAGAGAGTCTGCCTAGCATCAGTGCTGGATTGTCTTCAGCTTGTTCCTGTGATCCTGTTGTTACTCTGTCTGATTGACCTTGTTCCTGAAAACCCGGCTATCTTCTGACCATTCTCTTGGATCTTCCCTGCCTGCTGAACCTGCCTCTACCTGCAATACTGACCTTGGCTTGGACTTATGATTACGGCTCTGCCTTCTGATTCTGTACCCCGCTGCCCATCTGTTGCCAATCTCTGCCTGTTTCTGATTACAGTTTTGCCTTCTGATTCGGTACCCCGCTGCCAACCTGTTGCCGACTCCTACCTGTTCCTGAATTCTGCAGTTGATCCTGATCTGGCTTCCGCTGAACAAGTCTGGTGATCTGTTTCCACATCTCCTCAGCAGAGGTTCCTGTATCTCCAAGTTCCAGCCTCATGCCTGCAGGCACCTGCACCCTTTCGTTGCCCTCGCACTCCCTGTACCCACCACCAGGGGTGCTTGGACCGGAACCATGCAAGAGGCTATCCTTACTGCTGACCGCCCTGTCCAACAAGACAAAAACATTGCCTTCCACATGGCGGTAGAATACTGGAATGGCCTTCCATGAAAAGAAATGGCATTTTGGAACCTGCAACTGATGTACAGCACATTCCACAAATTCACAAAAGGGGGCAGAGTCTACCTGCTGAAAAGGCAGTAGTTGCAGAGCTAGCAATTTGGCCAAGCTGGCATTCAAGCTAGCATTTAGACTATGAGCATGTAGATGGCTGGGACCGAATTTCTTTTTACGGTTTAGCAACTGGGGTAGGGAAATTTGCCTGCTAAAATCAGATGGTGGTGTACTGCTAGCAAATTGGCTGTAAGTGCTTGGGACACCTATTGCTATACCTTCATTCCTCTCAGTGCAGGTTTTCGAGAGGACTGGAGTAGGGTTGGAGATCCCAGATGAGGAGAAAGGAAAAGTCCACCTTTTTCTTTGATGTGGGTCTTTCAAGTGCTGTTGCCAATGGACCTGTTGCCTTATGAGTATATGTGAAATCTATCTACATTAATAGCTGTAAAATATTGGAATTATGAATATATTTAATTTTTATTTAATTTATATTTAATGTATTTATATTTAATGAATATATTTAATTTAGCTTTTATCTATGTAAGGCGGAATATATTATCTTCACAGAAATCTCTGGTAGATCAGACAAGTCGGTGCCTAGGCTTGTGTATACAAACAATGGGATCCAAACCTCATTGTTTTACACATACTCACTTCAAAGGATCCCATGCTGCGATATGCAATGAAGGGAGGCCAACCCGTAATCAATACTTAACTTCCCGGGAAAATCCAAGTTAAGCTCCTGCTCAGAATAGTCACAAGGATTTTCATTAAAGGGGGCTGACTTATGCAAAGTACAGGGATTGGAGATGTAGCCAGTCCTTAACCAGGAATAGGGAAGCTCACCAATCAGAGCCACGCTATGCCAACCAATGAGGCATCAGCATGTAATGATATACACAGACTAGATGGGAGGGAAACACACACTTTTATGGGAGTGCAACCATCAGAAGGGAACCTTGGTGCAAAGGGTAATTGTGGGAAAGGTCTGCATTTTACTTGTAACTAAATATGTTTGCAGATTAATGTTTTCAGGAATATACTCTGTATTCCTTCATGTACCATATTTATCGGCGTATAACACACACTTTTTTCCCCTTAAAATCAGGGGAAAATCATGGGTGCGTGTTATACGCCGATCCCCCGCTGATTGTGAGCGGAGGATCGAGCCGCCGAGATACATAGCCGATTGTACTTGGCTCGGCTCGGCTCACAGTCACACCCAGTCCCGCCCTATGATGGACATAACACAGGGACTGGGCATGACTGTGAGCGGAGCCGAGCCAAGTACACTCGGCTACTCTCGGCTCCGCTCGGGACTGCGAGAGGACCCGAGTGCCGCCGAGAGGACCCGAGAGCCGTCGAGAGGACCCGAGAGCTGCCGAGATACACAGGACATCTGGCTCTGTATCTCGGCGGCGCCATTTTTAAACTGGAAGACTGCAATGACATGGCTACACTGACAAGGCTGCACTGACAAGGCTACACTGACAAGGCTGCACTGACAAGGCTGCACTGACAAGGCTGCACTGACAAAGCTGCACTGACAAAGCTGCACTGACAAAGCTGCAATGACAAGGCTGAAGATGGACACTGATAAGGCTGCATTGATGGGCATTTAAATGTAAGTTTTTTCCATAAACTTCCCTCCTAAAAGTTTTTTCCTTAAAATTCCCTCCTAAACTTAGGGCACGTGTTATACGCCGGCATATGTTATACGCCGATAAATATGGCAATTCTCTTATTTTTAACCTAATATTTTCTTCCTTGGTGTAGACTATAGATAGATGGTTGTGTATTGGATAGACTTTCAACTACTCACCAATAAATGTTGTTATTGTGTTAAAGCTTTCACTCATGGTCAAAGAACTCTCATTTAACTCAAATCATATCAGAGCGATATTAAAACTCAAATTTAGTATATGGGAAAAAGACTGCATGGGAGGTCGTCACATGTCTGGTCAAGCATGTGGTGCCCAAGCAGCTGCTGTTGTGGCCACGCTTGATCCACCTCAGACATAGGTTGCAAACAGCAACAGTGCGATCTGCTGCACACGTGTCCAAAAAGGCCCACACCAAGGAACTTTTCAAAATCAGCGGGGAGTCAGCAGTGCCCTGCACCTGCAGAGCTCTAAGGTGTGATGCAGTAGGGTGGCTGCCCTTAAGCTGCTCCCTAGAGGACACCCTGCCTCGTTAGAGTTGTGCCTCCTCCTCCTCCTCTATTCTATCAGGCGCCCAAGTAGAGTCAGTGACCTCATCATCCCCTCCCTCCTCATCACTGGAGAAAACTTGGCACTATGCTGCAGCTGGGGGGAACATGACTGCCAGTTTCTTGTCCTTCTTGGGCATCCCCTCTCTCTAGGCTCACGTTACTCCCTTCCTCAACCTGGGAACCAACATCGAAGCCTTCAAATCGCTGCGCATCCTCCAGCAGCATGTACCCGACACTGTGGTCCAATAGTTCGGGGGACTCCTCCGTGCATGATGGTTGGGCTACGGAAGGAGTGACTGTGGACAAGGAGCCGGTGGAATAGGCCTAGGCCGCTTTGGCAGCTGCATAGGAGGGAAAACTACTCTGAGCCTGGGTGACAGAGGATGAGGAGAATGAGGACGGCTTTGTTATCCACTCCACCAACTCTTCTGCATGTTCTGGCTCAATAACACGGCCAGCAGCAGAAAAAAAGGACAAGTGTGCCCCACGCCACCGGCAGAGGATGCACCATGTCTATGACCAGCACTGTTGACTGTAGACACAGAGCCTGCTTGCCCTCTTTTAGTGGCCTGAGAGCGTCTGCCTCTCCTTGGTGGCCTTCTGGACATGATGTATATTTTGTTTTGCAACACCGCACTACACTGTATTGTGTACTGTGTACACCACCAGAAAAGTAGTAGCAACTTCATACGGCTGCACTGTATTGTAATTACAATTTTTGATTTAATATTTCACAGCAGGACCCATTCCTGCGCTCAACAAGAGTATCTGTGAGGCTTTACAGTGTTGTGCCACCACCACCGCCTAAGGCCCAATTTTTCTGCCCCTGTTCAACAGGGGTGCGTAATTACAATTTTTGATTTTATATTTCACAGTAGGGCCTGTTCCTGCACTTAACAAAAGTATCTGTGAGACTTTACAGGGTTGTACCACCACCACCACTACCGCCTAAGGCCCAATTTTTCTGCCCCTGTTTAACAGGGGCATGTAATTACAATTCTTGATATATTTCACAGCAGGGCCCATTCCAGCGTCCACCAAGAGTAACTGCGAGGGCTTACAGTGTTCTGGTACCACCAACACCTAAGGCCCAATTTTCCGCAGAGTGTATAGGGCAGGCCGTATAGTATATACAGGCGGTCCCCTATTTTCAAACATCTGACTTTCAAACCACTCCTACTTACAAATGGAGGGAGACAACAGGAAGTGAGAGGAAATCTACCCCTAGGAAGGGAAATTCTCTCCTGTAAGAGTTAATATGGGAAAAAGGTGTCTCCACTGATGCTTTATCACCAATCCTTGTTTCCCTAATAACCCCAAATTTTCAAAATCCAATTGTCATTGGGACAGAAAGTGAGGAGAAACCTTCTGAACAGGGGCACAGACAGCAAAAAAAAAAATGTTACAGGGGTGATAACCCTGCCCTATGTTATCCAAAAAGCTTAAAAATAGATTTTTGGGCTGGAGCTACACTTAAAAAATGTACCTGTTCCAAATTACAAACAGATTCAACTTAACAACAAACCTACAGTCCCTATCTTGTTTGTAACCTGGGGACCACCTGTATACTGCTGTTCAGAGTATATAGGGCCTGGAGGGGCAACATTACATTACAGCCGCAAGCAGTTTAAATGACTTTTTTCCTTTAGAAATGTCATTTTGTGCAGGGACTGTTCTAAACACAGGAAAAATGCGCTACTTTACAGGCATACTATAGACACCCCCCAGGCACAATATTTAAAGGAATATTACACTTTTATTGTTTCACTTTAAGCATTATTAAAATCACTGCTCCCGAAAAAACTGACGTTTTTTAATTTTTTTTTGCATTGATACATGTCCCCTGGGGCAAGACCCAGGTCCCCAAACACTTTTTATGACAATAACTTGCATATTACCATTTTTGATTTTTCACTTTCGAGTCCCATGGACTTTAACGGGTTTGCGTGTTCACACAAATTTTTGGTCTGTTCACATGTTTTGCCACAAACCAAACCGGCGGGTGTTCGGCTCATCCCTAATTGTGACCGGCTTGAAATGGAGAAAGTTCACACATCTCCGGAGCAACTGCGGAGCGAATTGCACAGGGGTCCTGTGTGTCTTTGGCTCCGTTTCAGTTCCGAATTCAGGCAAAAATTTGGGCCTGATTCATCCCTGAAACAGAGAACAGGGACGCACAGGACCCCCTGCTGTCAGCCACATCCATCTGCAGTGTGAACCCAGCCTTAAACTCTCTGTGAAATTTGTACTATTTTGTAACACCACATACAGCTTCTCCCAAGTGTGTAATGTAAAGCAATTGCATTTTTCGCATGCCACCCTTGAAGTTGCATTAAAATGACCTTCTCCTTGTTGTATGTTATTTAAAATAAAAACTTTTTTGCTTTGATAAATGTCCCCATGGCAGTGCCCAGCTCCCTATGTCCTTTTTTGACAATACTTTGCTCATCAGTTGTAAAAATGGTCAGACTTAAGTATCAAGATTTGGTCCCTATAGGTCCATTGGGTTTGCTGCAAAGTTAGAGGTTTGTAGATTTCAAGTAGGATTTGATGAACTTCACACCATTGAGATTTGCTCATCCCTAATCCTGACCAAAGAAAAGAAAGAAACAATGTACAAAAAGTACAAAGTAAAGTTTAACGTGATACTAATGCCGCGTACACACGGCCGGACTTCCCGACAGAAAAATTCAGATGGGAGCTTTCGGTCGGACATTCTGACCGTGTGTTTGCCCCATCTGACTTTTTCTGTCACCATTTCCGATGGACTCAGATATAGAACATGTTCTAAATCTTTCCGTCGGAAATGCCGACGGAGTTTGGCCCATTGGCAAGTCCGGCCATGTGTACGCGGCATTAGGGTAACATTTTTCTTATTTTTTTTTAACAAACATGTAATATTTACCTGCTTTGTGCAATGGTTTTGCACAGAGCAGTCTCGATCCTCCTCCTCTCAGGTCCCACGCTGGCGCTCCTGGCTCCTCTCACTGCCCAGCCCTGCTGTGTGTCCATAAGACACACAGAGCATGGCTCAGCCCCGCTCCCCCTTCCCACTGTCTGGGATTAGCAGCAGTGCAAGCCAATGGCACCCACTGCTGTATCTGAGGAGGGAGAGAGCCGATAGAGCCTCTGTTCTTGTGCACATCGCTGGATCAAGATTGAGCTCAGGTAGGAATAGAGGGGGCTAGGGAGAGCTGCACATGGAAAGTTTTTTACCAAGCGGTTGTGGTGCATTGTCGGCAATAATTAGGTTAAAACAGACAGTGAGGAGGCATTGCATAGCTTCCTCACTGCCTTGCAGTAGCCTCTGTAGTACAATCTGGAAGTGGATTGGGCTTCTGAGGCAAAGGAGATTTAGACGCACATCTAAAGGTCAATCGCGCCAGCCTAATACTATAAGAAAGTAGTACATAGTCATATGATTGTAAATCCTATTTTCCGAACAAAATACAGACAGGAACTGTATATTTATTAAACTTTGTGCGGTAATACAAAAGTATACTATGATAATAATTGTGACATTGGAACCCTTTCCCTGTGTATTTCATGTAAGCTGTTGAAAGCATATCATTAGGTTTTTGAACTGGGCAAAATACTTTGCTAAGCTGAAGAGCTAAAAAAAAGGATTTGATAAATTGTATACCTAAACTAGATATTACATATTCAATTTGATTTTATGATTAAAGAATTTGCATGTTCATATTACGATTTCCTAACTCCTTCCCACCACCTTCCGGAGGTCCTTTCAGGGAGCTTTAAAGTGGAACTTTCATCAGAAAATAAAGTCTTGCTAGATCACTTCAGGCTGGCCCCTTTTACAGGTATAGCCAGTGGTGGCCCGTCCATTGGGGGCGCCGCCCCCTAATCCATGTGCCCGGCCCCTAATCCACATGCAGGGCGCTGGATGCATGCATTCCAATGTTTTTTTTTTTTGTTTTTTTTTTTAGAAGCATGTGATTAGAGCCAGGGGCTCCAATTGGCTTAAAAAAAGGGTGAGCTCGGGGTACAGAGCACTGCACCCTGAGCCCACCCAGTCGTTTGACAATAGCGAATTAATATTTGCTATTGTCTTCCTGATACTCCACCCAGCCAATCAGGAAGCGGGTGAGACCCGATTGCTAGAGAGGAGAAGCAATCATATTGGCCACCTCGCCGAAGGAAGGAGGAGGGAAGCCGTTGAAGAGGAAGCCGCCGTGAAGCCCGAGACGCAGAGGGGGAGGAGACACAGGAAGGAGCCGAAGCTGACTGCGACCTAGATGGGGTAATTGTGGGGCTGACCAAATGACCGGGGGGGGCGGGTGAAGGCGGTGTTAGTGCGGCGCCGACCGGCACAGCCGCCACTGGCTTTAGCTATTTAAAACATTAACAATAAGTAGCTATATGTTTAAAATCCAGTAATACACTGTCTCATCCTGCTCTGCACATGCTCAGTTGCTCTCCATTTTCAGTATTATGCTGAAAATCAAAGCCACTAGAGACCGACCTGCTGACAGCTTCAAATTTACAGCTATTCACATGCTCTGGGCTTCAGCAAAATGGCAGCCTCCGGCAAGAAGAAACAGGAAAATTACTGGAGGCAATTTACAGCACACACTAATTTTGGTAGCATCATTATTAATGTGGAATGCATGTTCCTTGCTAAAGAACATTATTGTTTATCAAGCTGTTATGGGTAAAGTTCCGCTGTAAGGAAGGGAGACAGAGCAGCTTCCTATTCACGTAATCAATGCGATTGACTCTCACAGTGGTCACATGATTGGAGCCTGTCCTGATTGTTCTTTTGCCTAGTAGCTGTTGGAGAATTCTTGGTCAGTGTGCTGTGAGCACACAGTGAACATGTTTTCAGCATAGAACCTCAGATTGCCTAGAAGGCATATATGCGACAGCTGGGCATTAAGGCCCATATATGAGCGAAGCTGGAAGTGGTTAAAATACAATAAATTCTAAGGAATTCTATTAAAATTGGTATTACTTGTTTTAAACAACTGTATATCATTTTACTAATGAAAGCAACATGTCTTTATGCTGAAAGACTTCCAGGTCATTGCATTCACAAAAAATATAACAATCTAAATTCTTAGGGGACCTTTTCAAATTTGACCTTTAAATGTTTTGTGTGTTCTGTAAAATATCACAAGTGCCTACATCGATAATTACTGTACCAAGGCAGATAGCAGAAATACTTTTCTTTAATAAAAATATCATAATACCAGAGGGCAATAAACATTGTCATAATTGTTTTGTTTTTTTTGTAGGAATGTAAGACATTTATGTATCAAAATCAAAATGAAATGTTAAGGCAGAAATTTGACTGAGCTAACTGCTTCTGGTTCTTTTTGTATTTATAATAAAAGAAAAAACAGTTCATGTAGATTGTTACTGATACAGTTACTATACAACCTAAAAATAGCATAATAACAAATCAGGTATCAGATAAATTATGCATGATTCTGTTGACACCATTGCTTAAATTATGTGCAAACCTTAACAATAAAGTCCTTCTGTTTGCTTTCTTTTGGTTTGTTAAACATACCAATGGATTTGCTTTATTAGATCTGTTCATAAAGTGAAAAAAATAGCTATTAATTGTCAAAAATTCAGAATTGTCAAGTGCACTCAACTGATATCTCAGACAATGTTCCTCCATATGAACCATATAAAAATACCAAATCTTCAGGGAGGTGAAGGTCTTATGCCTCGTACACACGAGCGGACTTTCCAGCAGACTTGGTCCGACGGTCTTTCCGCCGGACTACCTGAACGGACAGACTTGCCTACACACAACCAGACTTTCCGGAAGGCTAGGTCCGCCCGTCTTTCCGACAGACTTTCGCCGGAGTTACGGCGGACTTTCAGAATGAACGGACTTTCCCACACACGGACAAGTCTGTTCATTTTGAACGTGACTCGGGTACGACGGGACTAGAAAAGGAAGTGAATCTCACCGCTTTTATCGGTGAGATTGACACCTTGCTCCGTCGCGGGGCATACCAGGCCCTTAGATCTGGTACAGATTGTAAGGGGGACCCCCTACACTGAAAAATCAGCGTGGGGGTCCCCCCAAATCCATACCAGACCCTTATCCAAGCACGCAGCCCAGCCGGTCAGGAAAGGGGGTGGGGACGAGCGAGCCCCCAGATCCCGGCCCCCCACCCTATGTGAAGGAGTATGGGGTACATGGTACCCCTACCCATTTACCTAGGGAAAAAGTGTCAATAATAAAACACACTACACAGGTTTTTAAAGTAATTTATTAGACAGCTCCGGGGTGGGGGTCTTCTTCTCCTGGCTTCGGGGGTCTTCTTCCGACACGGGGGTCCCTCCGGTTCCTCTTCTCCTGGCATCCGGTTGGTTCTTCTCCGCTCTCTCTGGCCTCTTCTCTCTGAGCGCTCCGATGTGACTTATACTATGCCATCAAAGTCCCTGGGCATGCTGGGACTGTGACGTTTTAGGGGGGCGTGGTCACCGGGTGATGTTGTCCACGCCCCCTAAAACGTCACAGTCCCAGCATGCCCAGGCACTGTGACTGCATAAAGGGGCGGGGTCTCCGCCTATATAAGTCACATTGGAGCGCTCAGAGAGCATTCCAGCCTGAGAGACTGTCGTGTCAACATTGGAAGAAGAGAAGAAGCCTAGAAGCCCAGAAGCCAGAAGTCCGGGCCTCCGCTGGCAAAAGAGCGGCATGAAGATAGCGGAGGAGCCAGCAGAAGAACTGGAACACCGGGAGAAGAGGCCAGAGAGAGCGGAGGAGAACCAACCAGACGCCGGGAGAAGAGGAACCGGAGGGACCCCCGAAGACGGAAGAAAACCCCCGAAGCCGGAAGAAGACCCCCCCGGAGCAGTGTGTTTTATTATTGACACTTTTTTCCTAGGTAAATGGGTAGGGGTACCATGTACCCCATACTCATTCACATAGGGTGGGGGGCCAGGATCTGGGGGCCCCTCTTATTAAAGGGGGCTCCCGGATTCCGATAAGCCCCCGCCCGCAGACCCCGACAAGACCCCGACCAGGGTTATCGGGAAGAGGTCCTTGTCCTCATCAACATGGGGACAAGGTGCTTTGTGGTGGGGGGGCCCGCAGGGCGCCCCCTCCCCCAAAGCACTCACCCCCCATGTTGAGGGCATGCGGCCTTGTATGGTTCAGGAGGGGGGTGCTCGCTCATCCCCACCCCCTTTCCTGACCGGCCGGGCTGCGTGCTCGGATCGGTGTCTGGTATGGATTTTAGGGGGGACCCCACGTTGTTTTTTCATTGTAGGGGGTTCCCTTTAAAATCCATACCAGACTTAAGGGCCTGGTATGCCCCGCGCTCGCTGCAATAGGAAAATGTGTTTTTCCTATTGCAGCGAGCGCGAGATGCAATACCCTGCCCTTGCGTCGTATCTGGTCCGTCGGACCAGCATACAGACGAATGAGATGAACGGGCTTTCAGTCAGGAACTGACTCCGGCGGACTAAGATTTGAAACATGCTTCAAATCTAGGTACTGCGGACTTTTGGGAAAAAAAGTCAGCCGGAGCCTACACACGATCGGATTGTGCGGCGGACTCTGGTCCGCCGGACCAAGTATGCCGGCATTACAGCACCAAAGTCCAATGAAGTTCAGGTCGAGGTAGTTACTAACAGTGGGACTTCCGGAAGAAGCTGACACGGACTGCTCCGTGAAACTGGAATTGATACAATGACATGGGAAGAGCACTGAGGCAGGAGTCCTTTGGGAAAATGATCAGCTTTATTTGAGCATACAGAGTTTCCCTGAACAGTAGTTGGAATGTCATTGTAGGGAATTAATGCAAGGGCAAATTCCTACAAGATGGGAACAAGGATCCCAGAGCACAGGAAACATGCTACAGGGAGCTGAAGTTTTTGCCGTCTCCAAGTAATTAGTCAGTGATGTAACAGGCTTATTATTAGCATTTAAAGCTAGAAGGCCTGATACCCTGGGACCCATCCAGTTGTGTGAACAGCCCCCACCTGTAGAGATGCACCTTAATGCCAAAAACTTGCTGGAGGCATTAAGAGATTTCTGACTTTCTGGATGTATGGTCTGAGCAAGATCTGCAAATATGCACTGCTAAGGCAAAAGACTGGGCACCTCTGTGCTTTTTCATTTGAGCTGGAAAGAGCATACTGTGGCTACCCAAGCCATTGCTAGTAACATCCAGTACAAAAGAAAGGACATCTCGCCTAAGAAAGACAAAGCCTTTACTATGCGGATATCTAACCAGCAAGATGAGCTATACCTTTGTACAGACATCAAATTCATGAAATAAAACGTTTTATTACAAGTTTAGAGGCTTGTAATACATTTTGCCTAGGCACAAGGCTCCTACTCCATAGATCCCAGCAGTGGAAAGCAGTGAAAAGATCCTCTCTAGGAACTGTAAACCAACCTGGCCTGGTTTGACAGATCAAAATAACCACCAACACAGGACAAAGGGCCACAACAGCAACAGTGAAGTCCCCAAAGGTAAATATACCTTTGACCCATCTAGTGGGTCAAAGGTATACATGTGAACATTGATTGCTGTAGTATTCACACTGGGCATGGACCAGAGTAACTGCTCTGGCACAGACACAGGTGGACCCCCCTTTTCTTACAGCATAGCTTTAATCTGCATAGGGGAAGTTCTCAAACAGCAGGTGTAGTGGAAAGGTCTTTACAGCTATTGGAGTACTAAAAGATTTTTATAGAGTTGTGGGGAGGTGCAGCGTGGTGCGGCATCAGTAATCACTCAGAGTCCGGGTGCAGAGAACACAACTTTGTATTAACCCCTTCATGCCAACCATACGCATATACGCAGCCATACAAAACTGGGCTTTTTTCTGTGGGGCTGCATTTAAGCATATTGTTGTTTGTGGCATATTGGGCTGTTATGGGGTCCCCTGATTGCTGTAATAACCTCTGTTTGGCTATCACAATGATCAGTCACTGTGCAGCCCACCCCTGTTTTTTTTTTCTTTCTCTCTGAATGGGGAATGGGGGTTTCTCTCTCTCATGCAGGGAGAATGTAAACAAAAGTGTGTAGTTAAAAAAGAAAAGAAAAAAAAGGGAAGAAATAAAGAAACAATACCTAGATAGATCAAGGTCAGTTCCAGGGTTGGTGTTAGGGTCAAGTAAAGGTCAAAAGTCAATGTCAGGGTCCAAGGTCAATGGTCATGCTCAGTAAAAAAAAAAAAAAAAAAAATTAAAAGTAGAAACAGTGTCAGCTAGTGTCAGTGTGTTTTAGGTAGGATAACAAAAAAAAAAAAAAAAAAAAAAAAAAAAAAAAGCAAAATACTTACTACGGGTACAAACAACATACCACATATGTGTATGTGAAGAACTTATTTTGAGTTGTTCTGTGGTGGTAGGTTATATAGTTACATAGTAGGTGAGGTCAAAAAAGGACACAAGTCCATCAAGTCCAACCTATGTGTGTGATTATATGTCCGTATTACCTTGTATATCCTTGTATGTTCTAGTCATTCAGGTGCTTATTTAATAGTTTCTTGAAACTATCCATGCTCCCCACTGAGACCACCACCTGTGGAAGGGAATTCCACATCCTTGCCGCTCTTACAGTAAAGAACCCTCTAGGTAGTTTAAGGTTAAACCTCTTTTTTTCTAATTTTAATGAGTGGCCACGAGTCTTGTTAAACTCCCTTCTGTGAAAAAGTTTTATCCCTATTGTGGGGTCACCAGTATGGTATTTGTATATTGAAATCATATCCCCTCTCAAGCGTCTCTTCTCCAGAGAGAATAAGTTCAGTGCTCGCAACCTTTCCTCATAACCAATATCCTCCAGACCCTTTATTAGCTTTGTTGCCCTTCTTTGTACTCACTGCATTTCCAGAACACCCTTCCTGAGGACTGGTACCCTGAACTGGACAGCTAACTCTAGGTGCGGTGGACCAGAGTCTTGTAGAGCGGGAGAATTATCGTTTTATCTCCGGAGTTGATCCCCTTTTTAATGCATGCCAATATTCCGTTTGCTTTGCTAGCAGCAGCTTGGCATTGCATGCCATTGCTGAGCCTATCAACTACTAGGACCCCCAGGTACTTTTCCATCCTACATTCCCCCAGAGGTTCTCCCCCCAGTGTATAGACTGCATTTATATTTTTGCCACCCAAATGCATTATTTTACATTTTTCTACATTGAACCTCATTTGCCATGTAGTTGCCCACCCCATTAATTTGTTCAGATCTTTTTACAAGGTTTACACATCCTACGGAGAAGTTATTGCCCTGCTTAGCTTAGCATCGTCTGCAAATACAGAGATTAAACTTTTTCCCCTATCCTCCAGGTCATTTATGAACTAATTAAACAGGATTGGTCCCAGCACAGAACCCTGGGGGATCCCACTACCCACCCCTGACCATTCCGAGTACTCCCCATTTATCTCCACCCTCTGAACTCGCCCTTGTAGCCAGTTTTCAATCCATGTACTCACCCTATGGTCCATGCCAACAGGCCTTATTTTGTACAGTAAACATTTATGGGGAACTGTGTCAAATGCTTTTGCAAAATCTAGATACACCATGTCTATAGGCCATCCTTTATCTAGATGGCAACTCGCCTCCTCATAGAAGGTTAATAGATTGGTTTGGCAAGAACGATTCTTTATGAATCCATGCCGATTACTGCTAATGATACCATTCTCATTACTAAAATCTTGTATATAGTCCCTTATCATCCCCTCCAAGAGTTTACATACTATTGATGTTAGGCTAACTGGTCTGTAATTCCCAGGGATGTATTTTGGGACCTTTTTAAATATTGGTGCTACATTGGCTTTTCTCCAATAAGCTGGTACCATTCCAGTCAGTAGACTGTCAGTAAAAAGTTAGGAACAATGGTCTGGCAATTACTTGACTGAGTTCCCTAAGTACCCTCGGGTGCAAGCCATCTGGTCCCGGTGATTTATTAATGTTAAGCTTCCCAAGTCTAATTTTAATTCTGTCCTCTGTTAACCATGGAGGTGCTTCCTGTGATGTGTCATGAGGATATACACTGCAGTTTTGGTTACTGAAGCTCCCCGATTCCATCGTGAAGACTGAGGAGAAGAATAAATTCAATACCTTCGCCATCTCCCCATCCTTTGTAACCAGATGTCCTTCCTCATTCTTTATGGGGCCAATATGGTCTGTCCTCCCTTTTTTACTGTTTACATACTTAAAGAATGTCTTGGGATTTTTTTTTGCTCTCCTCCGCTATGTGTCTTTCATGTTCTATCTTAGCCGTCCGTATTGCACCCTTACATTTATTCTTGCATTCTTTTTAAAATCTGAATGGTGATGATGATCCCTCAACCTTGTATTTTTTGAAGGACTTCTCCTTTGCTTTTATATGCATTTTTGCATTGGAGTTAAGCCATCCAGGACTTTTGTTTGCTCTTTTAAATTTATTACCCAATGGGATGCATTGGTTAATGCCCTTATTTAATATGCTCTTAAAGCAAACCCATTTCTCCTTCGTGTTCTTAGTTCCTAAGATTTTATCCCAATTTATGCCTCCTAGCAAGGTTCGTAGTTTAGGGAAGTTGGCTCTTTTGAAATTCAGTGTCTTTGCATTCCCCTTATGTTTCCTATTTATGTGATTTATACTGAAGCCAATTGATCTGTGATCGCTGTTATCTAAATTGCCCCGTATTTCCACATCCGTGATCAGGTCTGTATTGATGGTAATCAGTAGATCAGTAGATCCAGCAACGCTTTATTTCTAGTTGGTGCGTCTACCATCTGACCCATAATATTATCCTGCAAGACATTTAGGAACTGGTGAGCCTTAGATAAATGTGCGGTTCCCTCCACCCAGTCTATGTCTGGATAGTTAAATCCCCTATTATGATAATACACAGCTAAATTAACCACTTGTCGACTGCCCTGTAGCACATTTACTGCTACAGGGCCGCCGCTGATTGTTGGGTACACAGGCAGAATGGTGATCTGCCTATGTAAGCAAGGCAGATTGCCATTCTGTCAGTACAGAAGGCATGAATCCTGTGTTCCTGTAAAGCAGGAACACTGATACATGCCTTCCATGGGCATCCACAGAACTTTTTTTCAGGAGGGGGGGCATAATTTTGAGGTCACCTGTGCTCCTTTTCAACAATGTCATGAAGGGGAGGGGCTTAGTCATTATCACCTAAAGTGCAGGCATGCAAAGGTTTGAGAAACCTGATGCAAAAGCTTAATAGAAAGATCAAGCTGCCATTGTCTGATTAGCAATTTCTAATCTGTTTTTATGCTTACAGAGGTTTTCACTACTGAATTTTCTTTCTGAAAATGCCAGCACCATGGCTCTGTTGTTACAATATTTATATTCATTAACCCAGAGGAGGTATGCAGATAAGAATTTTAACCTTTCCTTAGGAAGCATTCAGACCACCTGGTCAGCATTACAGCCAGGTAAAGAGCATTTATACAAGGTTAGCAATGATATTTCCCTAGGAGCAGTAACGGATAATGGCTGACAGGCCCTCTTACCAGACCCAGCGGAACAGCAGCAGTGATCCCTCTGGCTGACTCTGCTCAGTAGTGTAGCATGTCTGTACTCTGGCAGTGGCTCAGTCTTTCCCTCTCTGGTGGTGATGGCAGCAGTGTGGCTCCCTCTCTCATGGTACTGGCAGCAGTGTGGCTCTCTCTCTCATGGTGCTGGCAGCCTCATGGCCTTCTCTCTGGTGGTGCTGGGCAGCAGCGTGGCTCTCTTTCTCATGGTGCTGGGCAGCAACGTGGTGCTCTCTCTGGAGGTGCTGGCAGCAGTGTGGCTCTCTCTCTGGTGTTGCTGGCAGTAGCGTGGCTCTTCTCTTTTTCTTGTAGCAGTCACTCAGCTTCTTCCTGGGTTCCAGGCTCTCAATCTTTCCCCCCAGCAGAGTGCATGCTGGGGGCTGAAGTCTGCTACCGATGGACAACAATGGGATTGCCAAGCTTCCGGGACTACATGTCCCTAGATGCTCCTCTTGCCTCTTCTTATTGACCCTCCGCTGTGACCAATAGGGAGGAGAGGAAACCGGCACCACACTGAGCAGCGAACGAGATGAGAGCCACTCTCTCTACTCCACTGCTGACAGGAGAAGGGGGGGGCGAGCGGGGGAAATACACTGAAATCCCACAGCTCGCCTCTCTCCTGTCACAGCGCGGCCTCTTGTGTTCACTGGCGGACTGAGTGGGAAAAAGAGCCAGCTGTCACCACTTCACAGGTGTCAAACCTCTGGCGGATGCCCCCCATAGCGACGCCACTGCCTGCCCATGTATGGACACCTTGCTTTAGGGGTGCCCCCCTTGCACTCACATGCAGGTGCCCATGATGCTTTCCACTAGCAAAGCACCTCCCCCACTAGACTGAATCACCAGCTAGGCACACGTTTAACCCTTTGATCACCCCTGATGTTAACCCCTTCCCTGCCAGTGACATTAGTACATGTCACTGGTCACCAAAAAAGGGTCAAAAGTGTCAATTATGTGTCCGATTTGTCCACCCCAATATCACAGTCCCGCTACAAGTCACTGATCGCCACCATTACTAGTAAAAATAAAAATAAATTCTATAAATATATCCCATAGTTTGTAGACGCTATAACTTTTGCGCAAACCAATCAATATATGCTTATTGGGATTTTTTTTACCAAAAATATGTAGCAGAATACATATTGGCCTAAATTGATGACGAAATTTAGATTTTTTTACATTTTTTAATTGGATGTGTTTTAGAGCAGAAAGTAAAAAAAAATGTTTTTTTTTTTTCAAAATTTACGTTTATTTTTTGTTTATTACGCAAAAAATAAAAATCGTAGAAGTGATCAAATATCACCAAAAGAAAGCTCTATTTGTGGGAAAAAAGGACATACATTTTATGTGGGTACAGTGATGCATGACCGCACAATTATCAGTAACCACTTCAGCCCTGGAAGAACTTACCCCCTTCCTGAACAGAGCACTTTTTGCGATTCGGCACTGCGTCGCTTTAACTGGCAATTGCGCAGTCGTGTGACATTGCACCCAAACAAAATTTACGTCCCTTTTTCCCCACAAATAGAGCTTTCTTTTGGTGGTATTTGATCACCTCTGCAGTTTTTATTTTTTGCGCTATAAACAAAAAAATAGCGACGATTTTGAAAAAAAACAAACAATATTTTTTTACTTTTTGCTATAATAAATATCTCCCAAAAATATATAAAAAAACTATTTTTTTCCTCAGTTTAGGTTGATACGTATTCTTCTACATATTTTTGGTAAAAAAATTGCAATAAGCGTATATTGATTGGTTTGCGCAAAAGTTATAGCGTCTACAAAATAGGGGATAGTTTTATGGCATTTTTTAAATTTTTTTTTTATTAGTAATGGCGGCGATCTGCGATTTTCATTGTGACTGCGACATTATGGTGGACACATCTGACACTTTTGACACTAATTTGGGACCATTGTCATTTATACAGAGATCAGTGCTATAAAAATGCACTGATTACTGTGTAAATGACACTGGCAGGGAAGGGGTTAAACACTAGGGGGAGATCAAGGGGTTAAGTGTGTCCTAGGGAGTGATTCTAACTGTGGGGGGGATGACAGGGAGCAGTAATTTCTGTCATGTCTCTAGGCAGAACGGGGAAATGTCACTAGGCAGAATGGGGAAATGCCTTGTTTACAAAGGCATCTCCTCGTTCTTCCGCTACATGACACGATCGCGGGCACCCGGCGGACATCGAGTCCGCAGGACCCGCGGTCATGGTCACGGAGCACACGGCGGTCACGCGCGCACGCACCCACAATGCCGCATCTTAAAGGGGATGTACCTGTATGCCCATTTGCCCAGCCGTGCCATTGTGCCAACGTATTTTGTCGTGCGCTGGTTGGCATGTGGTTAAAGTAATGCAGTGCTGTATTGCAAAAAATGGCCTGTCAGAAGGGGGGAAAAAGACTTTCAGAGCTGAAGTGGTTACAAAGAATTTTTTTCTTTTTACTATTTTGGGACAGATTTCCCTTGATAAAAAAAAAAAAAAAAATCACGAGATATCTGTTACCATCTACAACCAAAAGAAAACGGAAAATTGTATACTCACCTTTCCGTAATTTTCCTTTCCTGACGCCTCTCCATGGCAGCACACACTGGGTTGTGACTCCGCCCCCACAACCTGACAGGATTGGTTAGCTATAAATTTGAAGGGGAGACACCCTGCTGCATTCTCTGTAAATATATCACCATAAAACGGGGTGGGAATCTGTGTGCTGCCATGGAGAGGCGTCAGGAAAGGAAAATTACGGAAAGGTGAGTATACAATTTTCCGTTTTCCTGACGCCTCCATGGCAGCACACACTGGGAAATAACTCGCCAGTCGGGTGGGTGCAAGAAAATAATATTTATTCCTTATAATGCGGAAGGATTGGCTCTAACAACAGATCTACCGAAGTCTGCCATAGCCAAGTGAGCAGAATCTACTCTATAGTGAGAAATGAAAGTATGTCTTGAGGACCAAGTTGCTGCTTTGCAAATCGTCTCCGGTGAAACCCTGCAATACGCTGCCCAGGAGGTAGCCACTGCCCTGGTCGAGTGAGCCCTGATGCCTTCAGGAATTGCCATATGATGCATGGAGTATGCCTTCTTGATGGACTTGACTAACCAGGAGGCGATAGTACGTGAAGTAGCCGCTTGACCTCGTCTGTTCCCATGTGGAATGACCATGAGGGTATCCGTCTTCCTAAAATAATTTTGTAGCCGCCAGGTAACTAATGATGGTCGTCTTAACATCCAGAGGATGAGGTTCACCTTGATCATTAGTGAATGATGGTAGGACAATATCTTGGTTGTAGTGGAAGGAAGTTGCTACCTTCGGGATGAAGTGGTCTGAAGGTCTTAGTACTACCTTATCAGGAAAGAATACCAAGTAAGGTTCTGATGCCATCAGTGCTTGGATCTCAGACACCCTCTTTGCTGATGTGATTGCAATGAGAAAAGACAGTTTTAGAGTCAGATCCCACAGAGATATTGATTCAGATGGAGTAAAAGGAGGATTGGTGAAGGCCTCGAGAACTACTGAGAGATCCCATGATGGAAAAACTGGTTTCTTAGGAGGTTTGATTTTTAGGCAGGCTCTCAGGAATTGCATAACCAGCGGATGTAATGCCCATCTGGTGCCTGTTTTGGCCGACAAGGCAGACACTTGTACCTTAAGGGTACTTGAACTTAGACCTTTGTTGATTCCTGATTGGAGGAATTCTAGGATTTGAGAAGGTTCTGGAGCAATAGGATCCCATCCCTTCTGCTGCGCCATTGTAAAGAATTGGTTCCAAATTCTTGTATAGGTGGTGTTGGTGGTGCTTTTCCTGGCTTGCATCAGAGTCAATATTACTTCCTGTGAGCAGCCTTGTTCCCTTAACCTAACCCTTTCAACTTCCATGCCGTCAGATGCAGTTTCTCTGGAGCTGGATGTAGAAATTGGCCTTGAAATAGCAAATCCGGAGTTACCGGAAGGAGGATTGGAGGTTGAAGGCTGAGCTGCAATAGGGTCGTGAACCATGGTCTTCTCGGCCAAAGAGGGATTACCGCGATTACCGTGGCTAAAGATCTCCGAAGCCTGGACAGGAATCTCGCAATTAACGGAGTTGGCGGGAATATGTACCCCAACTTGAAGTTCCAGGGGTGAATTAGACAATCTATCTCTTCGGCTGAAGGGAAAGATGCTCTGGACAGAAACCTCCGACACTTCGTATTCGCAGGAGTGGCTGCTAAGTCGATGTCTGGCACTCCCCATGTCTCCGTAAGAAGAGAAAAGGCTTGGAGACTCAGGGACCATTCGTTGTTCGAAAGAGTCTCTCGACTCAGGTAATCGGCTAACATGTTCTGTGCCGCAGGAACATATATTGCTTTTAAATCTGCTAGGTGTGCCTGTGCCCATTCCAAGATAGGGTGAACTTCCTCCATCAGTGTGAGACTCTTGGTACCCCCTTGCCTCTGGATGTAGGACACTGCCACCTTGTTGTCCATCCGAATAAGCACGTTCTTCCCTCTGAGGACTGGTGCAAATGCCATGAGGGCCTGGAAAGCTGCCCTGAGTTCCAGTATATTCGATACTATATCCTGGGCCCGGAACTGCCATCGGCCCTGTGCTGCTTGATCTTGACAGTGAGCTCCCCAGCCGCTCTGACAGGCGTCCGAGGTGACTGTTATCGGATCTGGGGGAACTATCAGCTTGTATTTCCTGAGGTTGGTCAAGTGTGTCCACCACCACACTGATTGCTTCATTGGTCTGGAGATAGTAATGGACTGATGCATCGATACTCCATCCCACTGCCTCAGAAAGGAGTTTTGGAGGACTCTCATGTGCCATTATGACCATTGCACCATGGGCAGGGTTGCAGCCATGGACCCTGGCACACTCAAGCAGATTCTGGCTGGAAGATGCCTCGCTGATAGTAATCTCCACATCTTCTGTACTAGAGGCTGAATCTTCTCCTGAGGGAGTTGTACCCTGTTCAATTTGGTGTTCAGATCCGCTCCCAGGAATACCATGTTTTGTGTGGGTTGTAAACTGCTCTTTTTCCAGTTGACTAGCCAACCGAAGTCTTGGAGAGCCGTGAGTAAGATTCTCTGATGACATAGCAAGGTTTCTTGATCTTCTGCCAAGAGCAGGATGTCGTCCAAATAATGGTGGACTCGCAGACCCTTTTCCCTGAGGAATGCAACCAAGGGTAGGAGGACCTTGGTGAATGTCCTGGGAGCCGACGAGATGCCGAAAGGAAGGCACTGAAATTGGAAGTGGCTTTTGTTGATGGCAAATCGGAGGAATTTTTGAAAGGCGGGATGAATTGGAATATGTAGGTAAGCGTCCGATAAATCTACTGAGAGCATCCAGTCGCCCCGGTTCACTGCCAGAAGTATGGACTGCAGACTCTCCATTTTGAAGGCCTCTATTTTTATGTTCCTGTTGAGATTTTTTAAATCCAATACAGGACGTAAGTCTCCAGTCTTCTTCTTTACCAAAAATAGTGGGGAATCGAACCCCCTCCCCTTTTGATCTGACGGAACCTCCAGGATTGCCCCTTTCTCCTTCAATTCCACTATATATTTTAATAGTAACTTCCTTTTGATTAGTGAAGATGGCAGTCTTGTTGATTGGAAGTGATTCTTTGGAATTTTGCCCATAAACTTCCACTTGTGTCCAAATTTGATCGTGGAAAGAGTCCACTGGTCCTTTATATGGCTTGGCCAAATCTGTATGAAGTCCTTGAGCCTGGCGCCCACCTGTACTGGGTGGGCAGGCGAACCTTCAAAAAGACTTCTGCTGCTCCCCTGCCGGGGTAGGCTTGGACTTCTGCATCCTTAGGAAGGAAGGTCTTGTGTTTTTCCAGTCTCTTCTAAACTCCCTACCAGGACGGTAGGATCTAGCTTCCCTATATTTCTCAGGAAGGTTGCGCCTGAAGGACGGACCCTTTTGGGCCATGGGTCTTCTGTCTGAGGGAATTAATCTCGCCGAGGATCTTATAATATCCACTGAAGCTTCTGCCACGAAGTCACCTGCCAACTTGATCTCCTGAAGGGAAGATATTATTTTGTCGACTTCAGTACCGTCTTGCAGATCTTTCTCCACCTTGGTTGCCCAACCTGATATGGCTTTAGCCACTGCTGCTGTGGTAATTGCTGGTCTGCACGCGCCCCCAGCAGTGGAGTATGCTTTCTTCAATTCCAGATCCAATTTCCGATCCAGAACATCCCGAAAGGAAACTGCGTCTTCAATAGGCAGAGTGACATGCCGTGCAAGACGCATCAAGGTGGAGTCAACTACTGGGGCGTTCATCAATGATTTGACTTTTGACTCCTTCAGAGGATACATTTTTGTCAGTCTGTTGGTGAGACTGGACCGCTTATCAGATCTTTCCCACTCATCTTTAATTAGATCCTCCAGTTCACCTATAAAAGGGAAATTCTCTGGTTCTTTCCTTAAATTTGGGAAATATTTCCGGACTTTCTGCGGCTCCGCTTTATCTTCTTCCCAGCCTATCGCTTCTTTGACTGACTTTGCGAAAGGCTGTACAAGGGAGAAATCAAAACCTGCTGACATGTCCTGATCCTCATCTCCTGAGGAGGGTTCTGATGCCTGGGGTAGGAGGTCATCCGCTACCGATGTGCTGGGCGTAGGCCTATCGATTAGTGGTGCTGTTGTCTCTGGATTCCCGCACAGATTCTCTTATGAGCTCCATAGCCACTGCTGCGTCTAGCTCTTTGTCCTTTGCTGCTTCATTGAAGCAGGATCTGCAGACTAGCTTATCTGGCAAGGCTGGCGCGCCGCATACCCAGCAAGCGTTTGCTGCAGGACGGGTGTGGCGGCTTTGGCGGTGTGATGAAGGTGACCGTCTGCGGTGTGACCGACTGTGACGGGAGCGGCTGCGTCTTGAGCGGCTGTGACGTGAGCGGCTATGTCTTCGGTGGCGGGAAGAAGATCTTGAGCGGCTTCTGCGAGACTTCTTGCTTGACGCATGACTTGATCTCCCCTCATGCCTGGAACTTGCGGCTCTTGACCTGGTAGGGCTGCCAAAAACGCAGCGTTAGTGGTTGGCTCTCTTTTTCTCTCCCCTTCTTCAATACTTACCAATGACGGATGGCCTCTTACCTCGTTTGCTGATGGTGGTCTGCGCGGGCAGTGGTCTCCATAGTGATAGTAAGACAGTAAGACTGAAGGGTAATAAGAGAGAAGAAAAAGAAAAAATTTTTTTTTTTTTTTTTTTTAAAACCCTTACTCTTTTTTTTTTTTTTTTTTTAAAAGGCTAAATCAGATGATTCGACTTACCTGGTCTTGCTGATTGTTTTCTTGGCAAAGCAGTTGAACGCACTGTGAAATTCAGGTATTTGTGATAATGCTCAGCAAACAAACACAGAAATGCCTGTGCTTTTAAATTTGCCGCCGCCGTCGCGGCAAAATGACGCTCCCGCGCATGCGCAGAGCGTCCCGAACGCCTCGGCGCCATCTTGGAGAAGGGCATTACCTTCCCAAGGCAGAACTTGGCCCTGAGGCCAATTGCAGAGTGGAGGAGGCGGCCTTGGCGGCCATGACGGTTCCACAGCGGTGGACAGCAAGTGCCAGCAAGCCCCCTAAGCAGGAGAAACATCATAAACAAGGTACAGGCAAGGTACAGGCAAAAAAGAAAAGGAGACCACTGCAAAAATATGAAGCTTCTTTAAAGCTTACTGTGCCAGATGTCAGACGCCCCCTGAGACCACCAGACCGGGGGTTCCCTCCATAGAAGCTCCTTTAGAGACTGTACAGGAGGGACTTCCAAACAGGAGAGGCTTGAACCTGCTGGGGCGAGTGCGGTAAGAGGCTTTTTCTTTATCTTGACGACAGGAGCAAGCTGCTTATCCCAATCTGTCAGGTGAGGATAAAAAAGAGAATGCAGCAGGGTGTCTCCCCTTCAAATTTATAGCTAACCAATCCTGTCAGGTTGTGGGGGCGGAGTCACAACCCAGTGTGTGCTGCCATGGAGGCGTCAGGAAAGCCCAATTTGTTATAATCCACCTGGATACAGAAAGTAGTGATATGTATGGTTTTACTAACACATGTCAAAGTTGCAAAATTGTGTTTAGGCATTAAGATTTGTTTTACCCTTAGTCCCTAAGAGGTTATTGTTATGCTGCTTTCACACTGAGGCGCTTTACAGGCCCTATAGCATTAAAAATAGTGCCTGTATAGCGCCTCTCCTCTTACTCCAGTGTGAAAGCCCGTGGGCTTTCACACTGGAGTGGTGCGCTTGCAGGACGGTAAAAAAAGTGCTGCAAGCAGCATCTTTGCAGCGCTGTAGGAGCGGTGTATACTTCACTCCAAAAGCACCCCTGCCCATTGAAATCAATGGGCAGCGTCGCTAAAACGACGGCAAAACGACGGTAAAGCGCCGCTAAAAATAGTGGCGCTTTACCGCCAATGCCCCCAATGCCCCAGTGTGAAAGCAGCCTTAAATTTCAGCAATACACAACAAACCTGGCAGGGAGATGGCCGACAGGAACACTCACGGAATGTAACAACCATGTGTAGCAGATTCTTACTCATCTGGAACCCCTCCCTTCTGTTAATCACTGTCTCTGTCAGATGGGTGACCTGTCCCTACATTACCCGCACGTGAAATGCATGCCAAGCCTGGGAGCCAGAGCCACATGGGGTGGCAGCATACAATCAGATAGCTTTCCCAGTGACCCAACTAACCATGTTCCTCTTGACCTCCCCTCCAACTGCAATGCTGCTGTGGTTGAGCGGCACTTACAGTGGAGAAAATAAAATGCACCTTCCTACAGGCTTATAACAGCAAGCTGATCCTCCAAATGCAGGGTGCTATGAACTGTATCAATTAGGCCTGAAACAACACCTTGTAAATTTGAGTCAATTGCAGTAGACTGCAGTGACCAAAAACAGCCTCTTCCAGCTGTTGGGATTTTGAATTGGAATAAAAAATAATAAAGTGAATTGCAGACTTGAATTTATTCATGGTCTCTGAAAGCTCAGGGACAGATTTAGCTGGGGATAGCACTGGTGCACACTTAGAACCCCTATGGACAGAATGACCCAGTAGCTGGGTACAAACAGCTAGGAACATTTTACAGGATATAGAAGTCCCTGTGAATATGGGGGGTATCAGCCCCACCAACAGAGCTGAAATAGGCTCCTCAGATGAAAACCCTATAATGATATATGTCCCAGGTTCCATATTGGAGGTGTCCTATACATCTGGTGGTAGAGAACCATTAGCAGACAATGAGCTGAGGACACCCATAACAGGGAGACTCTATGGGGTGATTTAATAAACTCGGAGAGTACAAAATCTGGTGCAGCTGTTCATGGTAATTTAAACTTTGATGAAAAAAAAACTGGAAGCTGATTTCTTTGCAGAGCTGCATTTTCCTGATAGTGCTACCAATCACTGTTTAAAGTGCTAACAAAATATTAAGAAATGAGAATAGAAATATATATATATATATATATATATATATATATATATATATATATATATAATAAAAATGGAAACTGTAAAATAAATGAAAACTGAAATCGTACAATGTGCCAATATTACTTAGTGATCATAGAATTCACATATCAATATCTATGTGTGTGCTGCACAGTGCAAAAAAATATTCCCGACATGTACGTATAAACCACAGTACACTGGATGTCCTCAGTGATTGATCACTTCTGTGCAGTAATAATGTTCCTCTTCAATATAAAGGGCTCCTAATTCACCACTTATCGTGACTTCACCACCACCTAGTGCAATGGCCAGTCACCAGATACGATAAGGATATGTGCCTTTGGTTCATTTAGGATAACCACTCCATTTATGATGGATCCAATAGCAGCCTGTCCAAGCAGTATATTAATGCCTCTTGCTCTGTTTAGTGCTCATAAAGACATATACATAGCCATCATGCTGTAGTATGTATCTCTCATTTTATTTAAAAATTAAAAACATAGTCAAACTCACATGTTAAGGTGCCCCTAAGCCGGCACCAAGCTGATCCAGCAGTGTGTGTGGAGAGCGGAGTCTCAGTCTATCTCCCACTCTGTTCCAATGTCTCCTCACAGCGGCGTGCATTCCAAGACTCACACCCGTATGACCAGAAGTGATAGGAAAGTTCCCAGCAGCCTCATAAACCCAGACAGCTGGTACTGATGAGGCTTTTAGACAGCTGGAGGTGATCACTGTAAGGGAACAGTGGAACGGAACCGAACACTGTAGATCCATTTGGTACTTAGGGAGTGCAGGCAGTAGTGGGATAATGTTTCCCCTAGGTGAAATGGTGGGAAAGAAAGCACACTCCACCTAGCACCTAGATGACATCAGTACTCAATTGTAAAAATGCTCCCAATTGTACCAACTGTGCGGTAACTGCCAGCGCTTCAATTCGAACAGCCTTACTCACTAAGTGAGCCTTGAGAGACAGGATCACACCAGAAACTGTGCCACAGCTCTGGACCCAGAAAGAGCTCTGCGGCTAACTAACAGTACAGGTATGGAAAGCTCCACAATGTAGAGCCCTGTGCTCAAACGTTTTATTGCAAGCAAGCCCTGCAATCTTCTAGTCTGCATTTAGTTCTACATCAGGGTTCAGGTATGGCCTCCAAAGTTAGTGCTGAGGATACACCGATCCATATAACTATGTAGAGATTCACTTAAACAGCAGGGTGGAAGTCTTTTAAAGAAGCCACAGAAGAAAAAAAAATATCAATTGTTTACCAGGAATCTTGATTAAAGAAAATTAAAAATAAAGTAAAAGGCTAGTAAAACCTACAGTTAGAATTTTATTTTCTGCAGAGGTGATTATGGGGGCTGTTTTTCATTGTTTTTTCTTCTTGCCATTGACCAAACCTCCTGCAAGTGGGTGGATATAACCCAGAATTGCGGAATTCCTGTGTACTTCACTGAATGATAAAGAAAGTCCTTTGTTTGTTTTAGGTTCACCGTTTCAGGCAGAATTTCACTTTTAATAATAAATTAAAGCCTCTTTTAAAGTTTTTTTCTGCCCCAGCCATCCTAGTGTGCGTATTACTCACTTACCTTGTCCACAGCAGCTTTGAATTCACCTCTCTGGAATTTTAAAACACGCTTTCTGCTTTCATGTGA
Organism: Lithobates septentrionalis; assembly: GCA_037952835.1. Lineage (NCBI taxonomy): Eukaryota > Metazoa > Chordata > Amphibia > Anura > Ranidae > Lithobates > Lithobates septentrionalis. The sequence continues at coordinate 7,342,480 of JBBDGP010000042.1, read as the reverse complement.
CAGTCTGGGAAGCTTCATATCTCATCTTGCACTGCCTTATGCATCACAGAATAGGACGTGTTTATCTATCTAGACCACACCTCCCTCACTACTACACCACCTCTTGTTTTATTTCCACTCACTTCCCTACTTCTTCCTATAAGGTGGCAATACACTGTACAATCTGAATGTACAATCTCCTTTAGATCTACAATCAACTATGTAGTGCAAGAGCCTGCTTGATTTGATACATACTGATACATATTGAATTGATTGTTCAGGTGAGTCCTCCTATTCCATAGTTTTGGTAAATCCAAAGTATTTGTACAGAGATTGTCCAATCATATAGCATAGTGTATGGCCAGATTTATACCAGTACGGTGTGGATGAAGACACTCAGCTTTCAGGCCCCATTCCCATCTCTGCAAAATGGGAACTCACAATTTTGCATGCCTCTTTTTGGGCGTTTGGAAACGTTTCCGCTCATCGTGCACAGGGCAGCCCATTCACTTAAATGGGCTGCCCTACACATGACAAAGGCCTCAAAAAAGCACCAGAACTTTTTTTAGAGCAGAGCGTGGCCTTTTTTAATGCTTTTTTTTTGGTGCATTTGTAGCTCATTTGTCACATATCAAACACGCGGCAAGGTACACCTTTTCTGTGCGGGTTGCTATGCATTCAGAAATGCAGATGTGAATGAAGCCTCATTGTTCTTGTGTTAACACACCAATTTCACATTCGGGGTCCATTCACACCTAGTGTAGTAGGATCGCACACATGGCAAATTAGCATATGGAACATTTTGACATGTTGCCATTTGCACATGTTTAACTGGGTGTTTTGCTGCGTTTGACACTTGTTTTTTCACACAGCAAAATGTGTGTTTGCTTGTGTGTTTGGGGTGCCGTTACAATTAATGCTACCAAAAGTGTGACTAGTTAATTTTAGTTGTATAAAGGTGACCTTACACTATACAATCTGATTGTACAATTTCTGTACAATCTCCTTTAGATGCACCAATACTTTATAATACGAGAACACACCTATCTATCCAATAATTTTGTATCCAATCAGGCAGACCCTTGCACTACATAGTTAACGGTAGAGCTAAAGGAGATTGAACAATCAGATAGTATTGTGCACTTCCAGGGACACATTTCTCCTGTTTTCAGTACTACAGATCTGCTCCACACAGGCTGTTAGGTGATCAATCAGCTCCTGTACACTCTACCAAATTAGCGATCAAAGCAAGGAGGACCCTTGCTGTGTATTCAGCTGTGTATTCAGTCAAAATTGTGTTTGTTGACATTGACTGTATGAGTGCAGAAGTGTGTGGGAGCAATTTCCTGGAGTGGGGAATGGGGGGGGGGGGCAGATTGAGGGTGTGTGTTAATGAGGTCAACTGATGAACTACTTCCTGTGTCTTGACAGTTTTCCCAACCTAAGGGATGGGTAGCAGGAAGTAGTGGAGGGGTTTTCTTTTTGATATGCGGGAAACTGAGATAATTCCTGTCTTAGAATATAGAGAAATCTTTTTCATTTTTTGCAACAAGATACATTGATAGTACCTTGGCACATAGGTAAGGTGGCATTTAGAAAAAAGGGTGAACTTAGCCTTTAAAATAGTCTCCTGTTTAACCATTTTCCACCCACGCTATAGCTGTTAGATGGCTACAGTGTGGACTCCCATTGCCTGGAGGATGTCTATGGACATCTTCCTGAGATAGCGCTTCCCTTGCACCCCCTGCAATGCGCATTGGCAAGAATCTGTGATCGCTGTGCCCTTCAGACACAGCTGATCACAGATTGGGGTAAATAGCCAATCACAGAGCTCTTTACCATGTGACCAGCTGTGTCCAATCACAGCTGATCACAGTGTAAACACAATTTGCTGGTTAGAGGAAATCCCATCAGTGTCCAAAAAAAACAACAAGGAAAAAGAATTCCCCCAAAGGAGGCAATAACCCAAACACGATCTGCCAAGAAAAACAATATATTTATTAGGCTACAAAACACCACACAAGAATACAAAAATATGGGCAAAATAGGGAAATTGATAACGTTATCATTAAAAACAACGGAGCCGCGGCCAAACATACCCCATACACACACCAATCACAGCAGCAGATTTCCTACTACATTGGCCAGTATTAAATGATATGAGTCCTCAGATCAATCCAAGTATAGATGGTATGGCGGAGTGGGGGTAGGGTGGATGAATGTATGTTTGATTCTAATTATTGCAAGCGGGTTCAGTACAGCTTGAACACAGCTAAGAAATTTGTAACAGTCCGGGAGCTAGACACATAACGTTTGTAGGGTGACAGCAATGACCGGCAAAACCTACTGAGGGTGGTAATAACCCAGGACATACAAGCAAGGCAGTTTGTGTAGATAGCAAGCGGTAGGGGGAGCAGGTACGACTAGGCTGTATTGAAATTATAAATTGGAGTGATACTTCTCTCACCAGATGGATCAGCAGCTCATGGAGTCGTAGGCTCTACCCCAGATGATTACTTGCAGATGAAAGTCAAAACTGCATTTGCATATGCCGTCAGATGGAAAAAGTCCCGCTGTGTCAGCGCCTTCTATCAGGTGATGCAAGCCGGCCGTCAGCTGTTCGTTCCCGGTCAAACATTCAAACACCCTGAGCTCGCGGCTCCGAGATGACGTGCTGACGTCACGTGCTGACGCGTTTCACCAGCCAATCACCGCTGGTTTCCTCAGAGCAAAGGAGGGGTCCGTGAGCGAAGGTTAAATAGACTAAATAATAGGAGGTGTAGTTACATCTAATGACCACCAGATGTCGCACACAGTTACCACTCATCACAGACATTTCAGCAAAGGCAATATCTCGCAAATGGCTTCACAAAAATAGCTGCAATCTATTTTACGAAAACATGCACCTCAAGTGTGCAACATTATAGTTTAAGGAACATTTGATGAAGGTGGGAATGTACAAATACATAGAGACCACATGAAAAACAAAACATAACGATTTAAAGCACCAGCATTCGAACTAAAAAACCTCAAAAACATAAGGCAGGAAAAATTATTATTATGAATGAAGTCAGCAGGGAAGGTAATTAACTTATTTCTCCAAAAAGGACTGGAGGCTACATTCGATATTTAACCCATTGGGGGCCATCGCCTCCAGATAATAGGTCCACATCTTTTCCTTCTGGAGGAGGATGGTGTCGAAATCACCACGTCTTGTAGGTAAATTAAACCTATAAATCCCTTTTACCATTAGGCCTCTTTGATCACGGTTATGGAATTTGGCAAAGTGTAGTGAAATGGGGCGTTCATCATTCAGTTTTTTGATACCAGCAATATGTTCACGGATCCTTACCCTTAGGGCTCTTTTTGTTTTGCCCACATAGATTTTATTACATGGGCAAATAAGTGTATAGACTACTCGGGTAGTAGAGCAGTTTATAAACTGTTTGATCTTAAAATCAGCACCTCCACGGGGGTTCGGGAACGTACTTGTCTGGTGGACGTACTTGCAAATATTGCAGTGTCCGCATCTATACATGCCTGGGGAAATTCTAGAGTCACTTAACCAGTTCTTCTGAGTGGTCCGAGTGTATTCAGAGTGAACCAACAAGTCACCAAGGTTATTAGATCTTTTGGCTGTCAGGAGAGGTTTTGGGCTCACAAGTTCAGAGATCAGAGGTGCTGATTTTAAAATATGCCAATGTTTTTGTAGAACTCCTTGAACCATTTTCCATTGGGACCCATATTTAGTAATGATCCTCGGGAAATTCTGTTCAGTATTTCCTTTTTGCTCTTTGTTTTTAGTGTGTAGAGAACTAACAGAGGTAGCCAGGAGTTCATCCCGATTTTTGAGGGTAGCTTTTCTCTTGGCTTTTTTGAGGGACCTATGTGAGTAGCCTCTCTGTCTGAATCTTTGATACATCTCATATGCCTCTTCATGGAATTCCTCCTCCACAGAACAATTCCGTCTGATTCTTAGGAATTGTCCTGTGGGTATCCCATTAATTAGTGATTTAGGATGGTGACTCTGAGCGGACAAAGATAAACCTCTATTCAAACACTCAGTTTTCCAAGCAGATAAAAATCGCGGGGTATGTAAATGTTCCGCAGGTATAACCCTCTCACGTAAACCCCTGGGGATGATCCTATTAGAAATATGGGATTTCAATGAGGAAATATCCCATTTACGATTGAGGAATTTAATTACAAGTTTTTTATGGTGCTTGAAAAGTTTTCTAATTGGTTCTCTCTCTGTATCACAATTTTCCACACCAACATCAAAAGCAGTATTAATCTCTAAATCAAGGTCATGGTTGATCATGTAAGCCATATATGCGGGATACAGGTCAAATGACCTTAGAATTAGATCCACCAAGATGCCCCCACTATCTAAGCACAAGTGGTTGCAGCTCTTCTTGGATCAAGTCAAATCAGATCTCATGAAGATCAATTGGAAATGGGTCGGCCCTAACAACCTCACTAATAGTGAAAGAAAAGCCTTGTTTGATTTGCAAAATGCACCAAACCTAGTGATTAAGAAGAGTGACAAAGGGGGAAACGTGGTACTCCTAAGTGAGAAAATGTATGAGGATGAGTCACTAAGACTTCTTGGTGACGTCTCTACCTACAAAAAACTCACCAGTTCCCCCTTTCCCACTCTTGTCGAGGCACTGAATGGAAAACTCAAATTGGGAATGGAGGCGGGCCTTCTAACGAAAAGGGAATTCTTCTTTCTTAGGGTAGATGAAATCACCATCCCTACCTTCTATATAATTCCCAAACTCCATAAATCCCTTACCTGTCCCCCTGGCAGGCCAATTGTTTCAGCTATAAAGGGCCCCCTAGAAAAAATAGGCAAATACATAGATTCCCTGATTAAACATATGGTTAACCTACTTCCTTCCTTTGTTCGTGACAGCAGAGATGTCCTTGTTAGATTACAACATTTTGTTATGCCCACAGATGCCCTCCTGGTGGGTATCGACGTGGAGAGCTTGTATACGTCGATACCACACCATTGTGGGATTGAGGCTACAATGTACTTCTTGGATCTTCATCATCCCCAACAGGGTGCTCAAAATGAATTCATTGGGGAACTTCTTGAATTCATGCTTAATAACAATTTCTTCCAATTCCTTGGTCACTACTACCAGCAGATTAGAGGCACCAGTATGGGGGCACCTTGGGCTCCCTCATACGCATGCCTCCATCTGGGACTCTGGGAGGAGACGATGGTCTATCAGTCCTCTCTGTACCTCAGCCACTCCCTTCTGTGGCTGAGGTACATTGATGACGTCCTGATGGTGTGGACTGGTTCAGTTAAACAACTTGAGGACTTTATGTCTGAACTTAATAGCAATAATCAAAATATACATCTGACCTATTCATACCATCCTGACACACTCCCCTTCCTGGATATTTCCATACGGAGGTCTGGAAATGAAATTGTTACCAGCACCTACAGAAAGAAAACAGCAGCTAACACCTTGCTGTCCGCTCAGAGTCACCATCCTAAATCACTAATTAATGGGATACCCACAGGACAATTCCTAAGAATCAGACGGAATTGTTCTGTGGAGGAGGAATTCCATGAAGAGGCATATGAGATGTATCAAAGATTCAGACAGAGAGGCTACTCACATAGGTCCCTCAAAAAAGCCAAGAGAAAAGCTACCCTCAAAAATCGTGATGAACTCCTGGCTACCTCTGTTAGTTCTCTACACACTAAAAACAAAGAGCAAAAAGGAAATACTGAACAGAATTTCCCGAGGATCATTACTAAATATGGGTCCCAATGGAAAATGGTTCAAGGAGTCCTACAAAAACATTGGCATATTTTAAAATCAGCACCTCTGATCTCTGAACTTGTGAGCCCAAAACCTCTCCTGACAGCCAAAAGATCTAATAACCTTGGTGACTTGTTGGTTCACTCTGAATACACTCGGACCACTCAGAAGAACTGGTTAAGTGACTCTAGAATTTCCCCAGGCATGTATAGATGCGGACACTGCAATATTTGCAAGTACGTCCACCAGACAAGTACGTTCCCGAACCCCCGTGGAGGTGCTGATTTTAAGATCAAACAGTTTATAAACTGCTCTACTACCCGAGTAGTCTATACACTTATTTGCCCATGTAATAAAATCTATGTGGGCAAAACAAAAAGAGCCCTAAGGGTAAGGATCCGTGAACATATTGCTGGTATCAAAAAACTGAATGATGAACGCCCCATTTCACTACACTTTGCCAAATTCCATAACCGTGATCCAAGAGGCCTAATGGTAAAAGGGATTTATAGGTTGAATTTACCTACAAGACGTGGTGATTTCGACACCATCCTCCTCCAGAAGGAAAAGATGTGGACCTATTATCTGGAGGCGATGGCCCCCAATGGGTTAAATATCGAATGTAGCCTCCAGTCCTTTTTGGAGAAATAAGTTAATTACCTTCCCTGCTGACTTCATTCATAATAATAATTTTTCCTGCCTTATGTTTTTGAGGTTTTTTAGTTCGAATGCTGGTGCTTTAAATCGTTATGTTTTGTTTTTCATGTGGTCTCTATGTATTTGTACATTCCCACCTTCATCAAATGTTCCTTAAACTATAATGTTGCACACTTGAGGTGCATGTTTTCGTAAAATAGATTGCAGCTATTTTTGTGAAGCCATTTGCGAGATATTGCCTTTGCTGAAATGTCTGTGATGAGTGGTAACTGTGTGCGACATCTGGTGGTCATTAGATGTAACTACACCTCCTATTATTTAGTCTATTTAACCTTCGCTCACGGACCCCTCCTTTGCTCTGAGGAAACCAGCGGTGATTGGCTGGTGAAACGCGTCAGCACGTGACGTCAGCACGTCATCTCGGAGCCGCGAGCTAAGGGTGTTTGAATGTTTGACCGGGAACGAACAGCTGACGGCCGGCTTGCATCACCTGATAGAAGGCGCTGACACAGCGGGACTTTTTCCATCTGACGGCATATGCAAATGCAGTTTTGACTTTCATCTACAAGTAATCATCTGGGGTAGAGCCTACGACTCCATGAGCTGCTGATCCATCCGGTGAGAGAAGTATCACTCCAATTTATAATTTCAATACAGCCTAGTCGTACCTGCTCCCCCTACCGCTTGCTATCTACACAAACTGCCTTGCTTGTATGTCCTGGGTTATTACCACCCTCAGTAGGTTTTGCCAGTCATTGCTGTCACCCTACAAACGTTATGTGTCTAGCTCCCGGACTGTTACAAATTTCTTAGCTGTGTTCAAGCTGTACTGAACCCGCTTGCAATAATTAGAATCAAACATACATTCATCCACCCTACCCCCACTCCGCCATACCATCTATACTTGGATTGATCTGAGGACTCATATCATTTAATACTGGCCAATGTAGTAGGAAATCTGCTGCTGTGATTGGTGTGTGTATGGGGTATGTTTGGCCGCGGCTCCGTTGTTTTTAATGATAACGTTATCAATTTTAATATGGTCATCTGATATCTTCCCTATTTTGCCCATATTTTTGTATTCTTGTGTGGTGTTTTGTAGCCTAATAAATATATTGTTTTTCTTGGCAGATCGTGTTTGGGTTATTGCCTCCTTTGGGGGAATTCTTTTTCCTTGTTGTTTTGTATGCTTTATAAGGCGACCCAAACTGCATCCAACCTACTTCTTTGGATGAATATCTGATCATATTCAATAATTTAGAATACTTTTCCTCTGGTGGTTGATCTAGGCTAAAGCCCTTTCTTTTTATAAGTTCCATCAGTGTCCATCAATGCAGCCTATCAGGGCCGCCTATCAGTGCCCATCAGTGCCACATATCGGTGTAGCCTCATCAGTTCCTCCTGATTAAATACCACTAAAATAAAGCTCTATCTGTCTAAAAAAAGATAGAAATTTTGTTTGGGTACAGTATTACATGACCGCTCAATTGCCATTCTAATGCCGCGTACACACGAGCGGACTTTACGGCAGACTTTGCCCGACGGACTTTTCGACGTACTTTACGACGGACTTTCTGAATGAACGGACTTGCCTACACACAATCCACCAAAGTCCAACGAATTCGTACGTGATGACGTACGCCTTGACTAAAACAAGGAAGTTCATAGCCAGTAGCCAATAGCTGCCCTAGCGTGGCTTTTTGTCCGTCGAACTAGCATACAGACGAGCGGACTTTTCGACCGGACTCGATTTCAACGAATTGATTTAAAACATGTTTCAAATCTAAGTCCGTCCAACTTTTAAGCAAACAAAGTCCGCTGGAGCCCACACACGATCGAATTGTCCAACGAAATCCAGTACGCCGGACCAAGTCTGCCGTAAAGTCCGCTCGTGTGTATGCGGCATAAGAGTAACAGCGCTGAAAGCTGAAAATCGGCCTGGGCAGGAAGGGGGTGAAAGTGCCCAGTAGGCAAGTGGTTAATGAAGGGAAAATTTTTTAAAAAAGTGGGTGTTGTGATTTCAAGTGCTGTATACAGATTTTCAGACAAAAATCATAAAAACCTTCTGTACATCTGTTTGCAGAAATCCTTTTTAAAAATCTTTCAATGTGTCCCACTTTCTTTGAAAGTGCTCTGTATAGAAGCCATCGGGTAAAATCTTATAAAAAGACAAAAGTCCAGATTCTTTCTTCCAGATCTTCTTCAGGCCTTTTTAAAAAAAAAACTTTCATATTCATGTAAAGATATGCATATTAGTATTTTCCCTAAAGCAACCTGTTACCAAGGGGTATAAAACAAAGCCGGCTTGTAAAAAAGAAACTGTATTTTCATCTTTCTGGTGGATGGTGTAATAGATGTTTTCCCCTTTGAAGAGCTCCAGGAGCATTTGCTTGTATAGTGTTGAAAGGTGCTGTGGTTCCTCCTACTGCCCCTGTGGCCCCCAGTGTCCTGTAATAATGAAAAAAGGGGGCCTAATATGGACAAACTTGCTTCAGATTGTGGCCACTCCAGTCCAATCAGTATTAATTAAACTCATTGAATGTTTAAAGTATAGCTGGCTTTGGCATGTACGGTCACTTTAAATATGCAGAATATGGGATTTAGAATAGACCAATTAGGAAGCAGGGAATAGCCTGGAATGTGTGGATAAGCTATAAAAGGGCCACTGGAGATGGGAATTTCCTTTTCCTGTGGCGAGAACATTCAGCAAAAAAGCTCCCTCCCTCCTGCCTCAGTCGTGAGCACAGTTATGTGGTTGGATCACCCTAGAACCCTAGGGGGGACGTAATATTTCAATGTTAGTATGTGTTACTGCTGCTTGAGTTCTGACAACTGAGCAAATTTTGTTTTGTTTATCAAAATTCATTCTGTTATTTATGATGATAATAAAGTCTTATGAATTGTTGTTTTATATGTAAAAACCAATAACAGCGCTGTGGCCACTTTTTTGCCAATACTTGGTCATGGCTTTTTATTTCTCATTGGTTGTATCTGGGGAACATTGCTTTATTTGGGGGTGTGGTCTATAATCTCACAATAAGTCTTTGGAAGGAACCACTGAGCCCAGTGTGAGACACACTTTCCCACACACCAAGAAATATCAGATAGCAGCAGTGCATGTAGTTGTTCAAGAGCGTGAAGATTAACATACTGCCAGCTGGATAGGTAAGTATTAATTTTTTTTCTTTTACAGGCTTGCTTGTCTTTATTTTATTTTCCCTGTGGCAACAGGTGCACATTAATAACAAATGTGTAACATTTTTTGATGATACAGTATACATCTTTAAAATGTGGTCATGTATGCTCTTCCTATCTATGTATTCATCATGGAATATGACCTGTGTTATAAAGCACCCATTCCCAAATATCATTCCTTTGTGTCAATATCCAGTAATATTCCTTTTATTTATATATATATATATATATATATATATATATATATATATATATATATATATATATATATATATAGATAGATAGTATTTCTGGTAACCAAGGTATTAGAAGTTTTTCAAAAATGATGCTTTATTTTAGGTCCACATCAAACATTTTACCAATTTAACATGACATAAATTCCAATTAACAGATCATTAAGCCTCTGTGTGACTGTTTCAATTCACTAGAGAGATGTAATGCGGTCATTAATGTATGATGAGTATGATAATATGTGAGTAGCAACTGCACTTCTGATGGCCTGAAGACTGAACTGAATTTCTAGCTGGTAGGTTCCAAAGGCCTTATGTAATGTGCAAAGTGCAGTAATCCTTGGTGACCATCCAGAAATCTAATTGGTTGCTATGAGATACGCACTTTGCCCATCACCATTACTTTTTGCATTGCCCTATTGAATATTCCGTTACCTGCTGTAATTGCATTTGGCAGTGTCTATTAGAATGAGAAGAGCCATTCATCATTTTGTTTTATAGCAGCTTTTCTTCTCCCATCTCTGAAGGCCTTTGTAAAGGGCATTTGGGTGAGATATCGTTAGGCTGATATAAAGGGAAGAAAAATGTGCCTGCCAGTTTTCTTATTTGCTTCTGAATATATGAGATGATGTGGCACAATGTAATTAACAGGACTCTGTTGAGTGTTGTGGTCAATGTGCTGCTTGGCATATCATTACTGTAGATGTTGTCTCTTGTATTGCTTGTACTCCAATTATCTACAAAGGACAGTTATAAATTAACTCACTTTCACATATGGCATGCTGTAAATGCTAAAAGAAGAATTAATAGATGCAACTTCAAAAGTCATTTATCTAAACGCTCTTTAATAACCTTTATACACCCATCTCACTGACCAATTCTAGCCTCAGAATAATATGTAAAACAGTTTGCCCTTGTCTGCAGTAAAGTGATGCAGCTATATTCATTCTTTTGCAATTTGCTTGTGTGTTTTCTTCTGTTTTATGACAAACAGTAAACCTAAGTGCTTTTGGCTTTCTACCAGTAAAAGTTTATGGGCAAAAAAAAGTATGTGTTGGAGCTATTCTGTACATCAGCATGTTTTTAAAATCAATACTGGGCACAGTGATGTGTTACACGAGTTAATATATTTTTTCTGAATCAATACAGTATTTTTTGGCTGGTGTGAAATTAGGTTAAGAAAATGCATTCTAAGTTAGTATAGAATGATAACAGCATGTAAAGATTAATTGACCAGGATCAGATTTGTACCTGTTTTGATTAAAATAAATGAGTCCATTTTGCACCTGAACTCTGATTAACTATGAACATTCAGTGAAGGCATTGCAGGTGCCAAAAACGCAATGATGGTTTTTCATTAGTAAAGGACTGTATTTCATGCCATCATATGAAATGAAGTTGTGATTGCTAGTATAAGATCAAAATCAAGATCTATACTGGTTTTAATAGACCACCATAATATGCCCTTGTGTATTACCTTAGCACAGAATACTATACAAAAAGTGGTTATTTGCAGCTGTTCACAAATAGAAATCCCTGTCAAGGGTTTTAACAAAGAGCAGCCTCACGGTCAGCATTCCAAGGCATAAACATTTTATATAGTCTGTTTAAACTTTATTACTGTATTCATCTCTTTTGTTTTGAAGGCAAATGGCTCAAATGGTTGTTCTCAGTTGGCCACATGTATAAACTGTCATTCTCACATCAAGTTGGCAGCACACACATATTCCACAGACAAACAGTGAGGCTCCACTGTGACACCTCTGGTAATAGACCTGCACTTATAGCAGACTTGTATTTATATATTACACTAGTTTCACGCTATTGTGACCTGCCTTATGTGTGTGGGCAGACTATTCATTTCAATGAGCTACTCTATCAGCAGAAACGCAGGAAAAGAAGTCCCTGATCCTTTTTTTTTTTTAAATAGCGCAGTACCATGCAGTTTAGCATGATGGAAAACATGACGCGGGTGTTGATGCCAATGTGTGGGAGAGCCATTTTGAACCTAGCTGTGCTTAGGAATTACTTAGCCTTATTTAGGAATGTAGATCATCTACTGTAAACGGCTGTTGCAGAGAAACTGTGCAATTGAAAATATATGGATGAAGTGTCACATGACATTCTATTATTGTTTATGTGTCAGAGGTTTTACTGATCTTGACCTGGCTTACTATATTGTGACAGAAATGACAAGTAGATGACTAGATGATTCTACAGATGATGGGAAAAATGTATGATTGTGTAGGAATCTTCTGCCCTCTACTATCTGTATTTATAAATAGCTGTGTTGACTTTCAAAGAATTAATTATGTAAAGCACTTGCTGTCTCTGAGTAGTTGGGTTGGAAACCTAAGAAGGTGGAAGTGAACAGAGGGAGAAAGTCTGAGACACATTTCCTGTCCATGGAAGAACTGTTACTGAATCCAGACCAGAAGCAGGGATTATTAGACATGTTTAATATGCTCCTATGTTTAATTGCTTGCCCATGGCTTCAACTTATATGAATATACGGTATATACTGTATATATCTACATTCTGGTGGCATAAGTATATCTGTCCCCTTGTTGTTATCTTACACACACTAAACTAGATAGCTACGTCTGTGATACAGTGTGTGTGTGTAGTGATCACTTTACTGTATGTTGGTAAGGGAACCTGTTTATTGCAATAGAGTTTATATGCAGCTCTTGTTTTTATGGTTAACTCTGTCCCTTCTGGTATTGGATTCTATAGCTAGTTTTAGCTCAGGGCTCAATAACCAGCATAGATACATAAAGCCAGGCTAAGCATCTCACAGCCACTTGGTAGTTTGAAATTCAGTTTTATGACAGATTAAAAGCTACTAGGGACACAGATAGGCTTACTCTGAGTTCCAGTGCCACTACATGGTTTCTGTTGGTGAAAAGCTGCATTCCAGGCTGGTTAGACAATGGCTGGATGACCTCCCTATTATCCATATCCAGAGCTTGTCTTCGGGTTTCTGACACCAAGACAGACACCACATTTCAATAATCCTTAGGTGCCCCAGAGTAATCTCTATTAACCGGTTCCCGACCGGCGCACGACGATGTACGTCGGCAGAATGGCACGGCTGGGCAAATGGCCGTACCTGTATGTCCATTTGAATTCCCTGCCGTGCCATTGCGTGCGCGCTGGCCGGGAGCTCCGTGAGTAGGGTCGTGGGTCCCGCGGACTTGATCGCCGCGGGGATACCCGCGATCGCCTCACGGAGAGGACAAACGGGGAGATGCTGTTTACATTTGCCTAGTGACAAGTGTCACTGATCACAGCTCCCTGGGGAGCAGTGATCAGTCTAGTGACACTGCTAGCCCATCCCCCCTACAGTTAGAAATTACTCCCCTAGTACTGATTAACCCCTCCCTGCCCCCTAGTGGTTAACCCCTTCACTGCCAGTGTCATTTACACAGTAATCATTGCATTTTTAATCGCACTGATCGCTGTATAAATGACAATGATCCCAAAAATGTGTCAAAAATGTCCGACATGTCCGCCATAACGTCGCAGTCACAATAAAAATCACTGATCGCGGCCATTACTAGTAAAAAATTTTTTATTAATAATAATGCCATAAAACTATCCCCTATTTAGTAAACGCTATAACTTTTGCGCAAACCAATCAATAAATGCTTATTGCGATTTTTTTTTACCAAAAATATGTAGAAGAATACGTATCGGCCTAAACTTTTTTTTTTTCCTTTGGTTACACTTAGGCCTTAAGACCTGAGGGCAGAACAAACATGCCATTTTTCTAAATTTAACATCAAAATGTCTTAAAGAGAATCCATCACGGTTCTTATTTAGAGCATAGCATCATTGTTCGCATTACCCACTAATACCTTAATCATTCACCGAAATCCCAATAAACAATCATCTTTGCATATATGTTAAGCCTTTGCGATCACGTTCAAAAGGACATCAACCCCGGAGCTCCAATATCAATCAACCAAAAGGATATCAAACGTTCTGGTCCTATTGTCCGTGGTGGTCCCCTTGGTGGTCACGGCTTGCTGCATCTGTCACTGGCTCCGACCTCCTTCTGGGAACCATCACGGACGATCATATCTCCACGAGAGGTGGTGAGAATATCGGAACTGAATACACAGTGCAATATTTATACTGAACGTCTTTTTTGATATTATGTTTGTAAGTGCATTGGCATAAGGGAAGGGGTTTTCTTTTGAATAAAATTTTTACAGTTTTACACTATGAGGATTCTTTTCCTTCCTTGTGCCTGAGCTGTATGAAAGGATTTTGGTTTGCTTGGTCTGGGCTAATCATAGGACCAGAATGTTTGATATCCTTTTGGTTGCTCGATATTGGAGTTCCGGGCTGATGTCCTTTTGGCAGTGATCACAAAAGCTTAACATATATGCAAAGGCGATTATTTATTGGGAATTCAGTGAGTGCAACTCCTAAAGGGAGCGGAATCACTTGGTGCGGTGATGGTCGAACGTCCATACAGCTGATGTCTTTTATACGAACTGTCACACGGATATTCTGAATTTTTGGCAAGAATAGAGTTGTCACTGTCAGTGGATGGCGTATATGGAGGTCTAGTTCAGCGTCCAGATTATTGTGTCATGGCCCACAGGTGATACCATGTCACTACAACAGGGTATACAGCTAAGAACAGGAGCTAGAGAGGGAATGAACAAACAAAAGAAAAGGAGTGATACTAATCTACCAGAACTTCCCATCAGCCATACCAATATAGTACCAATACATGAAAAAAAACATAATAAAGAGCTTAGCAGTCTTCAAACCAAATCATCTCAAAGACACTACATTCATCTATTCAGTGGGTACAAAGGATGCTATTTACCTTGAAAGCTCATATAGAGTTCTCTCAGTAAGGGCTGGGTCAGGCCTTTCCCAGAATCCTTCATTGGAGAGGGAAATGGAAAGTGTATTTGAGTGGTGTCTGACATTCTTTAAACTGCAAAAAGCACAGGGACACCCTGGAAGTATAAGGAGACAAACACCTGTGTCAGTAGGCATTTAAAAGCATATGTGCACAGTATCTCACTATCAGAGGTCTGTAACCATCAAGGAAGCCAGCATAGTAGATAGGTACCTGTGTGTAACTTCCTTATATTTGCTAGGTCAAAAATGCTACTCCAGAGTTACCTAGTCTATGCATTTTAGATCTCTTTCATATATAGTATAGTTAACGCTACACTTAGATGGGAGGGGAGTGCTGTGTTGCTCCCATCATGTCTATTTGAATGTGTAACTGTTCAAATATAAATACCAAACCAGTGAGACTGTGATGTAAGTGTATTAGCCAAGGATCAGGCCAGTGGCACGTTAAACTAGGTTTACTAAGCAATTGCAAATAGGAATACAATATAGTACAAGAAGGGGTGCAATGACTACAGAAAATAAAGATAAAGAGTCTAATTGGGTCAGAGCTATAGTGAGCTAGCTCAATAAACAACTGTCTACAAGGGTGTAGCAAAAAATAACGGTGTTACAAGCACAATCTACTTATCTGATTCTGAACAAAGCTCTGGAACAGTGCAAGACAATCTGTACAATAATCAAATACTTCCAGTTCATTGGACAAGGTAGCCTGATGTCTCCCTTTCTTGTCAGTGGACTAGCTTCAGAGGGTAACTTCATCAGCCACAGTTCCACTGAGCTCAGGAAGGAGGGAGGGGTTGCAATGTGTATCCCCTGGGCTTATCCAGGAACTCATGGGAGCCCAGGAGATTGTGGGTAATGGAGTTAAATGGCCCTGCACCTGCTGCTGGGTCAGACAGGTAAAGGATAACTCTGCTACAAGGCTATAATGATTAGCATGTATCTCTGGGTCTGTGTGATTCTGTAATTTCTCTACATGCATGTTCGACAGAACACTTTTCATTTTTGGAAATAACTCAGACTTTTTATCATCTCTCATTTGCATTTATTAAAAAGCAAATCTGTGCACACCAACTTCAAATAAAAAATTGCTCTATTGCCTTTCCTTTAGTTAAAATATACCTGTTTCATGCTGCACTCATATCTTTGAATGCAATTTGCCTGCAGACCTTAGAAATTTGTGCAAGCGACAAATTATTTGATCACTCAGCATGAACTGCTTTGCAGCCTAATTTGAAAATATGAGGCTTCTGTTTACTAGAATAACAGACATACACTTTCGGTGACATGTTAGCAAGAATGGATGTTGGTGGGAGTTGGGAAAAGCTCTATTTAAACAAACAAAATAAGTATTTTTTTTTTCAAGATCACAAACAAACAATAGGAAATAAAAGCAGTATGTATAGTATTAAAATAGCTATTCTTAATAACTTGTATATCTAAAGCAATAAAAACATCTTCTCCCTTACTCATCCATGACCATAATTTTCGTTTTTTTGGGGTGGTATCAGCCTCGGGCACCTAGAGCAGAATGATTAGGTGTGCAATGTGCCCCAGAGAATTGCGGGTGTGGCACAAGGGTGCTAACTGTGGCAGGGGTTTAAAACTTGAGCACATTCCCTTTGTACATGTTAACAAATGTCAAGGGCCCTGTTACCTTGCACCCCTTTTAAATCTCCTTCCAAGTGAAAAATACCTAAAAAAATAACTGATGCAACTAGAAACCTGTTCCCAGGAAGTGAATCAAAACTATAACAACTACTAGAAGCATGTCCACAGACACAATCAGTTTCATATTGGTACAAATACAAATATGTCCACGTAGACATATTCAGTACTGTACTGACATACTAGAACCTTGTTCACTGTGGGAACTAGCTTCAAATGGGAAGCACATTAAAAAGAAGTTCCACCCGAGGTCCAGTCAAAAAAAAAAAAAATTAAAAGTCAGCAGTTACAAATACTGCAGCTGCTGGCTTTTAATTGGACACTTACCTGTCCCAGGGTCCAGCGATGTGGGGGATCGAAGCCCCGCTCATCTCCCCCTCCGTTCAGTGGCGCCGGTATTGCAACTGTGGGCACCGGGCTGTGGCTTCACAGCCTGGCACCCACTGCGCATGCGCGAGCGGCGCCGCGCGCCGTGATTGCCCGCTCAGTCACCTGGGACCTGTAATGTGTCCCAGATGATTGACAGGAGGGAGGGAGCAGAGCTGAGCCCTTCCTGTGCCGAGGGGGAAGTGATGTCACCAGCCCAGGCACTGGAAGAGGCAGACTACGAGGGACCCCCTAGCAACAGGCATTTAGCGGTAAGTAAAAAAAAAAATATCCAAATGTTTTTTTTGGATTTTTTTTTAGGATTTTTCATGTAGTTTTTTTTTTGGGTGGAACCCCACTTTAAGGATACATCCTTAAAAATAAAAAAAATAATGGGCATTTTGACTTACCGGTAAATTTCATATCTTTGAAGTACAGTACAGGATATGGGATTTGTATTCATAGAATGCAACACAAAATCACACTGCTCTGGACAGAAAAGCCAAATTATGAGATGGATGGTGGCACACCTAGTCCAGGTGCTCTGGCTCAGGATGTCCCTCCCACATCCAGAAATGACCCACAAATGTACATAGAAGAGCCGGCACCTTTGTTGCCAGTGTTGCTGGCTCTTCTATGTACATTTATATTCGTAGACCATGGGTTATATGCAGGCTACCTTGAGGTAATTGGACACTGGTAAAAGCTTTTTTGGCTGCATTACCTGTACACTCTTATATGGGTTTGTAGCAAGCAATAAGGAGAACCAGAGAAACAGAAGACAGATGGGATGGGCCCGTGCTCTGTACTGTAAACCAAACTATGGAATTATCAGGTAAGTAAAAAATCCTATTATCATAATTGTACAGTACAGGGCACAGAACTTTTATTCATAGACCATGGGATACCCCAAAGCAATAAACTGAGGGGTAGCAAAACAGCAGAAAACAGGCCCATAGAAACCAAGGGTTAATAGACCCATAAAACACAGATGGAAGCTTAAAGCACCTTGAAGCCTAAGCTTGCATCAGCAGAGGCCTGGACATCCAGGTGCTGTTCAAGACCAGATAGGAGGAAGGCTAGGGTGTGAGGAATAGAATATATTTGATGGCTGAGATGCCTGGTCTTGAAGTAGCCAAAGTATGCCTTTCAGTTGCAATGCTAGATCCTATGATAGTCTTACCTTAAATAAGGTGTAAATGACAGTGTCAGAAATGCCCTTACCTTTTGGGACCTGGGTTTCAAAAACCATGCTGCTAAACCCAGTGACTGAGAAACAGGATGGAAAAGAAGACCTTGTGATAGGAGGTCTGGACTATTTGGAAGAGGCCAAAGCTCGTCTGCCAGGAGCCTTTACATGTCTGTGTGCCATATTCTTCTCAGCCAATTCAAGCCTGGAATCACTGGAATCCATTCTTCCTCTATCTTGTGGAGAAGTTGAGGAAGGATCTTCACTGGAGAGAATGCACAAAGAAGGTTTGAACTTGGACCAAAGACCTGGTCACAAACCTATTTAGTTTTTTGTTGAATCTAGAGACCAGAATGCAGGGATCAAGAGTGCATTACGCTCAGAATGCAGGGATCAGGAGTGCATTACGCTCAGAATGCACTCCTCCCACACACAGTAGGGTCCTCTTCCCCCCCTTACCTCCTATTGCAATGTTCCATAGCATCCTACCTGTGCACACATGGGACCGAGAGGCAGCACAGTTCTGTACAGGGTGCGGTAGCAGAAGCTGGCAGAGTGACTTTTCATATTAACAAGCTGGTGATTGGTTTTACCTAGCTACCAATCACCTGCAGGTTAACTAGAAAAGTTAATTTGGCAAGCTCCTTCACCTGCCCTCTGTCCTGAGCTGTGCTGCCTCAGCTGTTTACTGATGACAGCGGTGGAGGAGGCAGGAGGGGAGGGAGCGAGAAGACCGAAGGTTCAGTGGAGGAGGCTTTGGGCACAGTGGTGTAGTGATTAGTACTTTCGACTAGCAGCAAAAGGGTCACTGGTTTGAATCCCAACCACGACACTACCTGCCTGGAGTTTGCATGTTCTCCCTGTGCCTGCGTGGGTTTCCTACCACACTCTGTCATGGATCTGCCACCTAAAGGTTCACTTAGTCCGGGCTGATTTCAGTGATTGGCAACAGGCTGCCTTATTATTAACACCTCAGCAGCTCTGTGTCCTTGCTGTTTGATCTGCAGCTCTGTGTATGCGTTTCCTGACGATCTGATTACTGCTCCTGTTTGACCCGGCTTGTTTTGAGACTGTTCCTGTTATCTGCCTGCACCTGACCCTTGGCTTGTTTGACAATTCCTTCTGCCTGCTCCTCTTGTACCTTTGTTGCCAGCCTGATTATCGACTCGGCCTGCCTAACATTCCAAGACTCTCCTCCAGTCTGCTATACTTACCTACTGCAGCCATCCAGCTTCAGTCCCAGTCTGCTTACCTGTCTGCTGATCCATCCAGTGTGCTCACCTGTCTGCTGATCCATCCAGTGTGCTCACCTGCCTGCTGATCCATCCAGTCTGCTCACCTGTCTGCTGATCCATCCAGCCTGCTGGTCCTGTCTGCTGTGCCGGCCATCTGACCCATCTGCTGTTGATCCTGCCAGGCACTCATATCATTCTGCACTCACGTGCCACCTGTCTGCTCTACCAGGGGCCCCAAGTCAGATACGTAAGGGAGGCCTTCCTCTGCACTATCGGGCTCATCAGTCAGGTATGTGAGAACTTGACAATATCAAACAGCCATGTCTGAGCCAGAGCGAGGAACCTCCCGCATGGAAGAACTGTGCCGACACCTGGCGGGTTTGACACAAGCTGTTAAAGATCTACAAGAGGGATATACTCGGCTGGAAGAACGAGTTCAAATTCTGTCATCTCCCGCTAACCCTCAAAGCGCTACCTCAGCTGGTATCTCATCAGCACCTTCAGTAGTGATGTTACCACCAGAACCAAGGGTACCCACGCCCGAAAGATTTGCGGGTGAACGTAGCAAATACAGAGCCTTTCGTAATGCTTGTGAACTCTATTTTGCCTACAATCCCGCACCTTTTCTCTGGAAGCAACTAAAGTGGGTTTCGTTATCTCCCTGTTGACCGGTGTACCCCAAGTCTGGGCACATCGCCTTCTGGAACAAAAGGTCGAATCGTTAAACAACCTCACCACATTCTTTGTCGCTATGTCACAACTTTATGAGGACCCCAAACAGACTGCCACTGCTGAGGCCGCATTACATGCACTTCAGCAAGGCCGCAGAGTGGCAGAGGACTACGTGGCTGAGTTCAGGCGTTGGAGTTCTGATACCGATTGGAACGATGCGGCCCTTCGTTAACAATTTCGGATGGGACTATCTGATCCTCTAAAGGATGAACTGGCACGAGTCGGGATACCCCAATCTCTGGACTAACTTATTATTTTGTCAATTCAGATTGACCAACGTCTAAAGGAACGTCGCTCCGAAAGATCCATCGGTCAATATCGGCCAACTTGGATGCTACCTAAAGTTCCCAGTTTCTCCAGCCAGACTCCTTCCGCTCCAGTTACTCCGGCTCCGGATTCCTCCGAGCCCATGCAGTTGGGTTTGCTTCGTCCCTCTCTCACCATGGAGGAACGACAGCGCAGGCGAATCAATAACCTCTGTATGTACTGTGGGGGACCCGGCATTATGTGAGGTCTTGTCCTGCAAAGATGCATAAGTGCCTTTCAATCTCTTTAATGCATGTTCCTGTCTTACCTAACCAAGCCTCTCACGTTGCTCTCCCCATCATGTTACAGCTCCCAGGAAAGAGTATCCAGGTATCTTTCATAATTGATTCCGGAGCCTGCAGCTGTTTCATAGACTTGACGTTTACAGCCAAACACCTCATTCAACTTCAACCAAAGACCCGGAGACTAGCCATACATCTAGCTGATGGCTCTGTCATTAAATCTGGTCCGGTCACACAGGTGACTGTCCCTTTGCTGGCTATCATTGCTTCCCATCACCAAAAGTTTTTACGCCTGGATGCCATTTCATCACCTCTGTTCCCCATCATCTTAGGTATGCCCTGGCTGCAGGCCCATAATCCCCACAGCAACTGGGCCACTGGAGAAATCAAATTTCCTTCAAGTTATTGCCAGCAACATTGCCTGCAAGAGGCATCAGTCAACCCATCACCCTTACTCTGTCTTGACACAGATCCTGAATTACGCCGAACCGGAGAAGTGCGAATTTGAACTTCAGTGTATCCAGTTCTTAGGCCTGATAATCTCTGTTGAAGGCATCAAGATGGACCCCCAGAAAGTCACCGACATCTTAGATTGGCCAGCTTCTGTGGACAAGAAGGGGGTTCAGCGCTTCATTGGGTTTGCCAACTTCTACCGGAAGTTTATTAGGGGGTTCTCTGCTATTATTGCCCCCATTACCGAACTAACTAAACAAGGGACCCGATTCCTCTGGACTCCCAAAGTGCAATCGGCATTTGAAGCCCTCAAAAAACTGTTCACTTCAGCCTCTATCTTGAAGCACCCTGACCCTGCCTTACCGTTTGTTCTTGAAGTTGACGCCTTGGAAGTTGCAGTAGGGGCTGTGCTGTCTCAACGGCAAGGAGCTAAAGCCCTACTTTACCCAGTTGCTTTCTTTTCCCGCAAATTATCTACAGCGGAAAGAAATTATGATGTGGGAGACCGTGAGCTTTTGGCCATCAAGGCCGCATTAGAAGAATGGCGTTACTTACTTGAAGGTGCAGCACATCCCATTCTGGTCTATACGAACCACAAGAATTTGGAATATCTGAGAACAGCAAAGAGATTAAAACCACGGCAGGCAAGGTGGGCACTTTTTTTCTCTAGATTCTCATTCCATATAACGTACAGGCCAGGGTCAAAGGATACAAAACCAGATGCACTCTAACGTATGTTCAACGACTCTGAGAGGTCCACACTTCCAGACACCATCCTTCCCTCAGGAAACTTTCTCATACTACAGGAGAATCTGCTATCCCGAATCAAACAGGCTTCTGCTGAGGTTGCTTCATCTTCGGAAACCAGCTTACAGGCACAGGATGGCCTACTGTGGCATGAAGGTAAAATTGTTGTACCTAAGGACTTAAGGGTGGCAGTATTGGAGCTCTGTCATGACCACAAGCTGGCTGGGCACTTCGGTGCCTTGAAGACGGCCGAACTGGTACAACGCACGTTCTGGTGGCCACAGGTGGTAGATGACTGTAAGAGTTATGTTGAGTCTTGTACTACTTGCTCCCGAAGCAAGAACAGCAAGGTAAAAGCCTGGGGTTTACTGAAGCCATTGCCCATTCCAGAGAGACCTTGGAAAATGATCTCAATGGACTTCATTGTGGAACTTCCTCCGGCAAAGGGTTTTTCTACCATCTTCATGGTGGTGGACAGGCTGTCCAAAATGGCTCATTTTTTGCCCATGAAAGGAACACCCTCGGCTGTGGAAACTGCAAAAATATTCATCAAAGAAATTGTAAGGCTCCATGGAGTCCCAGCCAACATTGTGTCTGACCGAGGTGTCCAGTTCACCTCCAAGTTTTGGAAACCTCTGTGTGGGTCCTTTGAGATTGAACTGGCCTTCTCCTCCGCATACCACCCTCAGGCGAATGGGCAAACGGAAAGAACCAATCAGACCCTGGAGCAGTACCTCCGTTGCTTTTCTTCGTTCTCACAAGATGACGGGGTCGCTTTACTCCCCATTGCCGAGTTCGCTTATAATAACTCTTCCCATTCTGCCATCAAACTAACTCCATTTTTTGCTAATTACGGCTATCACCCATCCTTCCTGCCTAGTACCATACCTGAATGCTCAATCCCTGCAGTCTCTGAAACGATAGATTTCTTCTCTAAAAACAACAAACTATTACAAGAGACCATGACCAAAACACAAGAGTACAATAAAAAGATCTTTGACTGGAAAAAACGGAACCCAACTTGAAAATGGCCTGCCCCTCAAGAAAATTGGGCCCTAAGTTTATGGGCCCCTTCCCTGTAAAGAGAAAGATCAATGACGTAGCTTATGAGCTGGAATTACCCGATTCACTTAAAGTTCACCCCATCTTCCATGTGACTCTTTTGAAACCTGCAGTTCCGAATCCCTTCCCTGAACGAAGTACTGGTCCACCGGAGCCTGTAATAGTCAATGGAGAGGAGGAATTTGAGGTGGAGGCAATCTTGGATTGTAGAAGGAGGTACAATCAGATTCAGTATCTAATTAAATGGAAGGGGTATGGGCCAGAAAATAACTCTTGGGAGCCTGAAAACAATATTCATGCTAAAGAACTAATGCAATCCTTCAAGAGATCCCATGATGTGAAGTTGGCCCAATAGGGCATCCGGAGGCTGCCCTTTAGGAGGGGGCAATGTCATGGAACTGCCACCTAAGGGTTAACTTAGTCCAGGCTGATTTCAGTGATTGGCAACAGGCTGCCTTATTTAAACACCTCAGCAGCTCTGTGTCCTTGCTGTTTGATCTGCAGCTCTGTGTATGTGTTTCCTGAAGATCTGATAACTGCTCCTGTTTGACCCAGCTTGTTTTGAGACTGTTCTTGTTATCCGCCTGCACCTGACCCTTGGCTTGTTTGACAATTCCTTCTGCCTGCTATTCTTGTACCTTTGCTGCCAGCCTGATTATCGACCCGGCCTGCTTGAAGTTCCAA
The DNA here is from genome assembly GCA_037952835.1 of Lithobates septentrionalis. Lineage (NCBI taxonomy): Eukaryota > Metazoa > Chordata > Amphibia > Anura > Ranidae > Lithobates > Lithobates septentrionalis. The sequence goes on along the minus strand of JBBDGP010000042.1, from coordinate 7,319,062 downwards.
GACTCTCCTCCAGTCTGCTATACTTACCTACTGCAGCCATCCAGCTTCAGTCCCAGTCTGCTTACCTGTCTGCTGATCCATCCAGTGTGCTCACCTGTCTGCTGATCCTTCCAGTGTGCTCACCTGTCTGCTGATCCATCCAGTCTGCTCACCTGCCTGGTGATCCATCCAGTCTGCTTACCTGTCTACTGATCCATCCAGTCTGCTCATCTGTCTGCTGATCCATCCAGTCTGCTCACCTGTCTGCTGATCCATCCAGCCTGCTGATCCTGTCTGCTGTGCCAGCCATCTGACCCATCTGCTGTTGATCCTGCCAGGCACTCATACCATTCTGCACTCCCGTGCCACCTGTCTGCTCTACCAGGGGCCGGGAGTCAGATACGTAAGGGAGGCCTTCCTCTGCACTATCGGGCTCATCAGTCAGGTACGTGAGAACTTGACACACTCCAAAGACATGCCGGTAGGTTAATTGGATACTGACTAAATTGGCCCAAGTATGTGTATGTATAAATGTGAGTTAGGGACCTTAGATTGTAAGCTCCTTGACGGTAGGGACTGATGTGAATGCACAATGTACAGTCAGGTCCATAAATATTGGGACATCAACACAATTCTAATCTTTTTGGCTCTATACACCACCACAATGGATTTGAAATGAAACGAACAAGATGTGCTTTAAGTGCAGACTTTCAGTTTTAATTTGAGGGCATTTACATCCAAATCAGGTGAACGGTGTAGGAATTACAACAGTTTGTATATGTGCCTCCCACTTTTTAAGGGACCAAAAGTAATAGGACAATTGGCTGATCAGCTGGTGTGTGTTATTGCCTCATTATCCCATTTACAAGGGGCAGATAAAAGGTCCAAAGTTCATTTCAAGTGTGCTATTTGCATTTGGAATCTGTTGCTGTCAACTGTCAATATGAGATCCAAAGAGCTGTCACTATCAGTGAAGCAAGCCATCATTAGGCTGAAAAAACAAAACAAACCCATCAGAGACATAACAAAAACATTAAGTGTGTCCAAATCAACTGTTTGGAACATCCTTAAAAAGAAAGAATGCACCGGTGAGGTCAGCAACACCAAAAGACCCGGAAGACCACGGAATACAACTGTGGTGGATGACCGAAGAATTCTTTCCCTGGTGAAGAAAACACCCTTCACAACAGTTGGCCAGATCAAGAACACTCTCCAGGAGGTAGGTGTATGTGTGTCAAAGTGAACAATCAAGAGAAGACTTCACCAGAGTGAATACAGAGGGTTCACCACAAGATGTAAACCATTGGTGAGCCTCAAAAACAGCAAAGCCAGATTAGAGTTTGCCAAACAACATCTAAAAAAGCCTTCACAGTTCTGGAACAACATCATATGGACAGATGAGACCAAAATCAACTTGTACCAGAGTGACAGGAAGAGAACAGTATGGAGAAGGAAAGGAACTGCTCATGATCCAAAGCATACCACCTCATCAGTGAAGCATTGTGGTGGTAGTGTCATGGCGTATGCATGTATGGCTGCCAATGGAACTGGTTCTCTTGCATTTATTGATGATGTGACTGCTGTTTCGGGCAATATTATTGCTCATATTCAGCAAAATGCTTCAGAACTCATTGGACGGCGCTTCACAGTGCAGATGGACAATGACCCGAAGCATACTGCGAAAGCAACCAAAGAGTTTTTAAGGGAAAGAAGTGGAATGTTATGCAATGGCCAAGTCAATCACCTGACCTGAATATGATTGAGCATGCATTTCACTTGCTGAAGACAAACCTGAAGGGAAAATGCCTCAAGAACAAGCAGGAACTGAAGACAGTTACAGTAGAGGACTGGCAAAGCATCACCAGGGATGAAACCCAGCGTCTGGTGATGTCTATGTGTTTCAGACTTCAGGCTGTAGTTGACTACAAAGGATTTGCAACCAAGTATTAAAAAGTGAAAGATTGATGGATGATTGCTAATCTGTCCGATTACTTTTGGTCCCTTAAAATGTGGGAGGCACATATACAAACTGTTGTAATTCCTACACCGTTCACCTGATTTGGATGTAAATACCCTCAAATAAAGCTGAAAGTCTGCAGTTAAAGCACATTTTGCTCGTTTCATTTCAAATCCATTGTGATGGTGTATAGCAGTGTTTCTCAACTCCAGTCCTCAAGGCTTTTGCATAGGTGATTTCATCAGTTGCACTGCCTTAGTAATTACCACAGCTTTTTCAAATCTGAGGGAAATCCTGAAAACATGACCTGTTGGGGCGCCTTGAGGACTGGAGTTGAGAAACACTGGTGTATAGAGCCAAAAAGATTAGAATTGTGTTGATGTCCCAATATTTATGGACCTGACTGTATATGGAAAAGCGCAGTGTAAATTGGCAGCGCTATATAAGTACCTTACATAAATGTTCCCAGTCTACCTGTCCACTGCCCATGGTCAACAGGTAGTCTACGATCGACGGGTTGCACCCCCACTGTTAATGAATCAAGCCTGTGCATCGTCAAGGAGAAAATGGCTAACGATGTGTTTAACCACTTGCTGACCGGGCCATAGCCGAAAAACGGCTACAACTCGATCATATAACTCTGGGAGGGTGTACTATAATGTCCTCCCAGAATTGTGTACCCTGGGATGCACACCCGGGAATGTCCGTGACCGTCCGTGGCGTGTCAAGTGATCGCTTCATCCAATGTCAATAAACCGGAGCTTGTCCGGTTCAGCTCCTCCACCTCCCTCGCACTGATCGGTACAGTGTGCAAGGAGCCCACAGTGCTGATCTCTGCTCATACATGTCTCATCGATCCATGGGCTTATCCATCCCCATTCATGGCTCATCCATGCCACATCAGTGATCATCTGTGCCATATCCATGCCACATCAGTGATAATCCATGCCTCATTAGTACTCATCCATGCCACATCAGTACTCATCCATGCCTCATCTATGCCACATTGGTGCTCATCCGTGCCACATCAGTACTCGTCCATGCCACATCAGTACTCATCTGTGCTGCATCTGTGCCACATCTATGCCACATCAGTTCTCATCCATGCCACTTCAGTATTGATCCATGCCACATCAGTGCTCATCTATGCCACATCCAAGCCACATCAATACTCATCCATGCCACATCAGTGCTCATCCATGCCACATCAGTCCTCATCCATGTCACATCAGTGCTCATCCATGCCACTACAGTGCCACTACAGTGCAAAAGTGTAGCCAAATTAGATTTGAAATGTAAATCCCTAGAACACCTGATGGTGCTCCCTGCATGTTGGGCCTCTGTATGTGGCCAGGCTGTGTAAAATTTGCACAAAGGTGGTATCCCCATACTCAGGAGGAGTAACAAAATATATTGTGGGGTGTAATTTTTGCTATGTACATGCTATGTGTTAGAAATATCTTATAAATTGATAACTTTGTGCAAAAGAAGATGCATTTTCATTTTGTCTTTACATTTTCCAAAAACTTGTGGAAAAAAATGAAATGTTCAAAAGACTCATTATGCCTCATAGTATATATGTTGGGGTGTTTGCTTTTTAAAATGGGGTCATTTTGTGGGTGCTTCCACTGTCCTGGTGCTCCAGGGCCTTCAAAATTGTAAAAGGTAGTCAAGAAATTATATGTGTAATTTATGCTCATAGAACATCTGATGGTGCTCCCTGCATATTGGGCCTCTGTATGTGGCCAGGCTGTGAAAAAGTCTCACACATGTGGTATCACCATACTCAGGAGAAGTAGCAGAATGTGTTTTGGGGTGTAGTTGCAAGTATGCCTATGCTGTGTGTGAGAAGTAACTTGTTATTATAACAATTTTGTGAAAAAGAAAAAAAAATCTTAATTTTGCAAAGAATTGTCGGAAAAAATACAAATTAAAAAAACTCACCGTGCCTCTTACTAAATACATTGGAATGTATACTTTCAAAAAATGGGTCATATGGGAGGGTATTTGTACTTTCCTGAGATTTTACGGCCTCAAGAAATGAGATAGGCTGCCAGTACATCAGGTGTGATCAATTTTCAGTGATTGACAGTGACACCATAGCTTGTGGACTCTATAACTTTCACAAAGACCAAATAATATGCACTTATGTGGGTTATTTTTATGAAAGATATGTAGCAGTATAAATTTTAGCCAAAATTTATGACGAAAAATTACCAATTTGCAAAATGTTATTATCAAAACAAAGAAATGCATTTTTTTTACAAAAATTGTTGGTCTTTTTTCATTTATAACGCAAAAAATTAAAAACTCAGTGGGGATTAAATACCACCAAAAGAAAGCTCTATTTGTGTGAAAAAAGGGCAAAAATGTCATATTGGTACAGTGTTGCAAGACTGAGTAATTGTCATTCAAAATGTGAGAGCACAGAAAGCTGAAAATTGGTCTGGTTAGGAAGGGGGTTTAGGTGCCCAGTGGGCAAGTGGTTAAATAACTGAATCCTCCATACATGATTCTGGGGCTATGACAAGGAGGCAGAATAAGGCACTTTGGCAGCTGCAGTGGACTGTGCATTAGTCTCTGCTTGGGTGACAGAGCATGAGTACACCACCTCCTCTGCATGCTGTGGCTGAATACCATGGGCAACATCACTAAACAGAGGAAATGGTGCCCTGCCTATGGACAGACCACATCCACCTTTGCCTGTGGATGCAGAAGCTGTTGGCCCCCTCACAGTGCCATGGGAATGTCTGCCTCTTCTTGTTGGCCTCCCAGACGTAATGGGGGGGGGGGGGGCTTATTACCAAAATGTAATAGAGAAGGGGAAATGTGTATTTGGATGCACTTTAATCAATGGAAAGTGGACTTTAATTTGAGTACTCACTACACAGACACACTCCACTGACACACTTCAATATACTGCAGTAAAAGTGCACTAATGCAATTCAATATCCTGCAGTAACAGTGCACTAATGCACATTAATAAACTGCCGTAACAGTGCACTAACACACATTAATATACTGCAGTAAACTTGCACTAATGCAATTCAATATCCTGCAGTAAAAGTGCACTAATGCACATTAATAAACTGCCGTAACAGTGCACTAACGCACTTTAATATACTGCAGTAAACTTGCACTAATGCAATTCAATATCCTGCAGTAAAAGTGCACTAATGCACATTAATAAACTGCCATAACAGTGCACTAACGCACTTTAATATACTGCAGTAAACTTGCACTAATGCATCTCAATATACTGCAGTAAACATGCACTAATGCATCTCAATATACTGCAGTAAATGTGCACTAATGCAGTTCAATATACTGCAGTAAACATGAACTAATGCATGTCAATATACTGCAGTAAATGTGCACTAACACACCTCAATATACTTCTCTAAAAGTGCACTAACACACTTCAATATACTGACGTAAAAGTACACTAACGCACTATAATATATTTCAGTAAACGTGCACTAGCGAACGTCAATATACTGCAGTAAACATGCACTAACACACTTCAATATACTACAGTAAACGTGAACTAATGCATTTCAATATACTGCAGTGAAAATGCACTTACGCACTTCAATTTACTGCAGTAAAAGTGCACTAACGCAGTTCAATATACTGCAATAAACGTGCACTAACAAACATCAATATACTGCAGTAAATGTGCACTAACACAGTTCAATATACTGCAGTAAATGTGCACTAATGCAGTTTAATATACTGCAGTAAACCTGCCCTGAAACACTAAACTTACACTGCACTATCACTATATTCACACTAAACTGACACTAAAGTAAAAATAAATGGCCACACTACACTCACGCTGCACTATCACTATGTTCACACTACACTTACACTCTACACTCACAATAGAATCACAATAGCACACTATAGCACACCAACTTGCTAGTAGCAATGAACAGAGCCCTTTTCTATCTCCACTACAATATCACACTGCAAATGGCTGCTCTGGGAAGGATCCTTTTATAGTGGGGGTGGGTCTATGAGCAATGAGCCATGATTAGGCACAGTCATCATTACCTTCTCCAATCATAGCTCTGACAGTGTTCTGTGCCCTGATTGGGCAAATCCTTCATTGCTTTAGCCAATCGGGGCTTTCAATGCACTATGTGGTGCGCAGTGCATTGTGGGGTGCTTGGTGGGCCAAACAAATGGTCAAATGCCCATGATAATTCGGGGCATTCGCTGAATGGGTGAACAGCCAATGTCTGGCCCAAATTCATGCTCGGGCTGTACTGTTTGCCCAACACTATCCTAGCTGAATTATCCTTCAGTCTGAGTTCCATCAGTTCCTGATCCTGTACCTTATGTTTGATCCTGTTAATGACTTGGCTTTCTTCCACTGGATTATCCTTGTCTGCCTATCTTTGCTACTCATCTCTGTTATGGACCTCAGCCTGGAGAAAGATTTCTTCTGTTGACAAGGTACCTTGCTGCCTGCATGTTGCCAACCTTTGCTTGTTCCTGACCTTGATTCTGCATTTAATTTGGTCCCTTCCTGCTTGTCTGTTATTAAACTGGTGACCCAACTCCACTCATATCTCAACTTGGTGTATCGTGGGTGCCCTACCCTCTGTACTTCTACTGGTCTGACACCAGTGTTCCCAAGTTCCAGTCATCATTTTCAGCCTACTGGAACTTGTGCCCCTTCATTAACCTTGCAGATCCTATCTCAACTTTCAGAGTTACCTGGATGGGAATTGTGCAAGAGGCCGCTTTCAGGAACACATATAGGTACATGAGAATGAGTGAACCTTGATATTTTTTTCCAGGCCAATTTTTTGCTGAATAAGGGCATAAGCAGCTGAGCACTGCCATGAGAAAATTTATCAATGCAATTTTTTTATACTGTTCGATGGGAGTCTTTTAAAAAGGCTTAAAGGGCAACATTACAAATACACAATTCCTTTAAATAATATGCTTGGGGGAGTGTCTTAAACTTGCAAGTGAAATAGTGCACCTATAAGAGGTACTACAGAAAAATCAACATTTTAAAAAAGTGTAAAAAATTATAAAACAAACTATAACTAAATGACATTTCCTGGCTGGTTTCATTTTGTTAGTAAACACAGCAGCAAGAGGATTACTCTCAACATCTAAATTAGACTTGATACATAGTAAATACACAGACAAATACGCTTTTTTAAATGTATGGTGTGTGCATGTCTATTTACCACCTATCATTTTAATTAATGAGTATCTAGTCCCAGAGTATCCAAAAAATAATGCCACACAATGTCCAAAAATATTGCCTCACTAGGTAATTGTCCCAAGATGATCTTTTACCATTGAAACTTTGTCACTTAAAACATCTCCTTGTTTATCTTCTGATTGTAGACAAACCAGTTGGGGTGCTCGCTTATGTCAGTGACCAAATATGCTCTCCAGCCAGGTTATTTTTAAAGTGAAATAAGCCAATATGAGTTAAATCATTCATTATTGGCAATAGGGATGCTGACTTAAAGCGGGAGACCGGCGACCAATCTTTTTTTTTTTTTTTAAGGTCATTGAGACACTTTGCTAATCCCAAAATAATACTCACAGTTTGGGTGTAATATTTCCGCCTCTGTTTTTGTAGTGAAGAATAACTTAAAAAATGTGATGCTGGCTGTTTCCATCTTGCTTGTGGGCATGTGAAGCCCACAAGCATTGATTTCCTGGATGCGGTGAATGCTGTTCATTCACAGCTTGTTCACGCGCATGATCATTGTTTCCGCACTGAATCTTGGGAAGCCTGACACTAAACTCCCAGGAGAGTGCGGCGCCGGGGAAAGGCAATAAACACACCCTACTCCCATGGGAGGAGAGACAGGAAGTGCCACAATAAAGTACAATATAAAGGTAATTACAGCGATGAAAAACATTTTCGTGTGGCATTTGAACATCTATGCAATTAACTGAAGGGGGTAAGATTAAGTTAAAAATTTGAGTGGAACCCCGCTTTAACCTGACTTTAGTTACAACTTGGCTTATCGACTGGTATGTGCTTTCTGTCCGACTTTCTGCCACACATCTGTCTATCACCTACTCAACCTGTCTATCACCTACTGACCTGTAGTTGACTATAATTTGATATCTTGCCCATGCTCACCTGTTTGTCACCCCTTTTTCTAACACCACTGAGGCAGTGCTAAATGCTTTTAAAAATGACTAATGTGTTTATATTTTCAGCTGATCTCAAAGAATGCCAAAAACTTGTGCACCAAGTATCTTAAATTCACATATCTTACTCTAACAACACCAAGCAAGTGCCAGAAAATTAAAAAAACAAAAAACAAATCTTATACTGAAGGTTTAGTCCTCTTTTTCTGCAGAACCCGTTTGTAATTTTGTAATTACGGCATGGTTTTAGATTAACAGAGATGCAGTACACTTTTATTAAAGATACATTTTTTCAGCAATCCTATGTCACCTGTTGGTTGGCACCGACAGCATGAATTTGCCTACATTGATAACATTGGGCTTGTATACATAATGAATCATTACTAAAAATTCTAAATGTGTTCTATTTCATTCAATAAAATCTAAAATTCATTACAGTGAATGTTAGTTAACTTAAAATTCCAACTATATATGAATATCCCACATACAGCCAAAGATTTGCCAATGGTGGGTGACAACCTTTCTGAGTTTTCTAAACACATCCTTTTATTGTTCCGTTATATTGATGATGTTTTTCTGTTGCGGGATGCCCCTTCAGAGCTACAAGATGAATGTCTTTCTGCCACAAATCTGAATTACTATAATCTCAATCAAAGGGTGACCTTTTTGGATGTCACAGTGGAGATTGCCCCTAATGGTGTGCTGACAAGCGATCTATACCACAAACCATCGGCGGGCAACACCATTTTGGGAGCTGACAGTTTTCACCCCCAACCTCTGCTATGCTTAATTCCCTATTACCAATACCTTAGATTGAGGCGCAACTGTGGTGATGATCCCAAATTCAAGAGGGCAGGGTCCAATCTCAGGGACCTCCTTCTTGATAGGGGATACTCCAAATCGTGTCTTTGTAAGGCCTACAATAGGGCGTTTAAGCAGTCTCGCACACAATTCCTATTTAACGACCATAAGAAACAAAAAGAAACTACAGGGCAACCTTTGAGAATAATCACAACATTTACTGTAACTCCCAATATGATCTTCATATACAAGTACTGGCATCTACTGCAAGCAGATCTTATCATAGCCAGGATCATCTCCCCTGCCCCCCTTTTCACATACAGAAGGGCTCTCTCTATAAGGGATAAACAGGTTTCTAATAATTACAAATCTTCTTCTACCAAGTCCACCAGCTTCTGGGGAACAAAAACATGTTGTTCCTGCCAATGATGTTGTCACTATAGAATTGCACCCGTACACTAACCAATGTGCAAAAACTATGACCGAGACACTCAGTCACCTGTGACACTCAGTCACCTGTAACACCCAGGGGGTGGTGTATATTGCAGACTGTACCTGTGAGGCTTTTTATGTAGGCAAAACCAAACGCCATTTTTGGTGTAGAATAAAAGAACTGAATAAAAGCTCTGCAAATTCAGATTATATTTACTCATCCATTGATAGACACATGATCCCCGTTCACAACTACCGTGTTCCACCTCTGTCTTTTTGGGCTCTTGACCATCACCCCCAGGTGGGGTGATTGGAACAATATCCTTTTGCAAAAGGAAACCCGGTGGATCAATAGGCTTAGGGCCACCCAACCTCCAGGTTTAAACAAAATTACTAGTTTCAAGCCCTTTCTGGAGGACTTTACATCTGGTTGATCGAAACATCTCATGTGATCACTTACCTTTTGTGATCTGGCCCCATTCCTGTTTTTGGTCTTTGGTTTTTTGCTTTTATATCTGCTTGCGGTATGTTTTTGAACAATGCTAATTCATCACCACTAAACTTACTGATGATGTGCTCTGTGATTGGCCAAAACGCGTTGAGGTTTTACCGGGTAATTGCAACATATTTCCGCCAATACGAAATACCCAGGAATCGAGCCGAATGCCGTGAGTGGTGTCTTCCATGAATGGGCCGATTACCCAATAATTTAATCACCTGCTAAACACGCCGGATGCCAGGACTATAGGCACTTTGAAATGTTTCTCTCTGTCTGAGTAGGGATGAGCCGAACACCCCCCTGTTCGGTTCGCACCAGAACATGCGAACAGGAAAAAAGTTCGCTCGAACACGCAAACACCGTTAAAGTCTATGGGACACGAACATGAATAATCAAAAGTGCTAATTTTAAAGGCTTATATGCAAGTTATTGTCATAAAAAGTGTTTGGGGACCTGGGTCCTGCCCCAGGGGATATGGATCAATGCAAAAAAAAGTTTTAAAAACGGCCGTTTTTTCAGGAGCAGTGATTTTAATAATGCTTAAAGTCAAACAATAAAAGTGTAATATCCCTTTAAATTTCGTACCTGGGGGGTGTCTATAGTATGCCTGTAAAGGGGCGCATGTTTCCCGTGTTTAGAACAGCCTGACAGCAAAATGACATTTCGAAGGAAAAAAAGCCATTTAAAAATACCCGCGGCTATTGCATTGCCGACAATACACATAGAAGTTCATTGATAAATGGGATGGGAATTCCCACAGGGAAACCCCGAACCAAAATTAAAAAAAAAAAAAATGAAGTGGGAGTCCCCCTAAATTCCATACCAGGCCCTTAAGGTCTGGTATGGATATTAAGGGGAACCCCAGCCAAAATTTAAAAAAAATTGACGTGGGGTTCCCCCTAAATTCCATACCAGACCCTTCAGGTCTGGTATGGATTTTAAGGGGAACCCCGCGCCAAAAAAAAACAAAAAACGGCGTGGGGTTCCCCCAAAAATCCATACCAGACCCTTATCCGAGCACGCAACCTGGCAGGCCGCAGGAAAAGAGGGGGGGACGAGAGTGCGCCCCCCCCCCCCTCCTGAACCGTACCAGGCCACATGCCCTCAACATTGGGAGGGTGCTTTGGGGTAGCCCCCCAAAACACCTTGTCCCCATGTTGATGAGGACAAGGGCCTCATCCCCACAACCCTGGCCGGTGGTTGTGGGGGTCTGCGGGCGGGGGGCTTATCGGAATCTGGAAGCCCCCTTTAACAAGGGGACCCCCAGATCCCGCCCCCCCCCCTGTGTGAAATGGTAAGGGGGTACTTACCCCTACCATTTCACTAAAAAAGTGTCAAAATAGTTAAAAATGACAAGAGACAGTTTTTGACAATTCCTTTATTTAAATGCTTCTTCTTTCTTCCTTCATCTTCTTCTTCTTCTGGTTCTTCTGGCTCTTCTGGTTCTTCCTCCGGTGTTCTCGTCCAGCATCTCCTCCGCGGCGTCTTCTATCTTCTTCTCCTCGGGCCGCTCCGCACCCATGGCATTGGGGGGAGGCTCCCGCTCTTCTCTTCATCTTCTTCTTCATCCTCTTCTCTTCTTCCTTCTTCTCTTCTTCTCTTCTTCTCTTCTTAATTTTCTTCTCCGGGCCGCTCCGCATCCATGCATGGAGGGAGGCTCCCGCTGTGTGACGGCGTCTCCTCATCTGACGGTTCTTAAATAACGGGGGGCGGGGCCACCTGGTGACCCCGCCCCCCTCTGACGCACGGTGACTTGACGGGACTTCCCTGTGACGTCACGGGGAATGCCACAGGGAAGTCCCGTCATGTCCCGTGCGTCAGAGGGGGCGGGGTCACTGGGTGGCCCCGCCCCCGTTATTTAAGAACCGTCAGATGAGGAGACGCCGTCACACAGCGGGAGCCTCCCTCCATGCATGGATGTGGAGCGGCCCGGAAAAGAAAATTAAGAAGAGAAGAAGAGAAGAAGGAAGAAGAGAAGACGATGAAGAAGAAGATGAAGAGAAGAGCGGGAGCCTCCCCCCAATGCCATGGGTGCGGAGCGGTCCGAGGAGAAGAAGATAGAAGACGCCGCGGAGGAGATGCTGGACGAGAACGCCGGAGGAAGAACCAGAAGAGCCAGAAGAACCAGAAGAAGAAGAAGATGAAGGAAGATAGAAGAAGCATTTAAATAAAGGAATTGTCAAAAACTGTCTCTTGTCATTTTTAACTATTTTGACACTTTTTTAGTGAAATGGTAGGGGTAAGTACCCCCTTACCATTTCACACAGGGGGGGCGGGATCTGGGGGTCCCCTTGTTAAAGGGGGCTTCCAGATTCTGATAAGCCCCCCGCCCGCAGACCCCCACAACCACCGGCCAGGGTTGTGGGGATGAGGCCCTTGTCCTCATCAACATGGGAACAAGGTGTTTTGGGGGCTACCCCAAAGCATCCTCCCAATGTTGAGGGCATGTGACCTGGTACGGCCGCACTCTCGTCCCCACTCTCGTCCCCCTCTCTTTTCCTGCGGCCTGCCAGGTTGCGTGCTCGGATAAGGGTCTGGTATGGATTTTTGGGGGGACCCTACGCCGTTTTCTTTTTTTTTTTTTTTTGGCGCGGGGTTCCCCTTAAAATCCATACCAGACCTGAAGGGTCTGGTATGGAATTTAGGGGGAACCCACGTCATTTTTTTTTTAAATTTTGGCCGGGGTTCCCCTTAATATCCATACCAGACCTGAAGGGCCTGGTATGGAATTTAGGGGGACTCCCACATCATTTTTTTTTTAAATTTTGGTTCAGGGTTTCCCTGTGGGGAATTCCCATGCCGTTTTTATCAATGAACTTCTATGTGTATTGTCGGCAATGCAATAGCCGCGGGTAGTTTTAAATGTTTTTTTTTCCTTCGAAATGTCATTTTGCTGTCAGACTGTTCTAAACACGGGAAACATGCGCCCCTTTACAGGCATACTATAGACACCCCCCAGGTACGAAATTTAAAGGGATATTACACTTTTATTGTTTGACTTTAAGCATTATTAAAATCACTGCTCCTGAAAAAATGTCAGTTTTTAAAACTTTTTTTTGCATTGATCCATGTCCCCTGGGGCAGGACCCAGGTCACCAAACACTTTTTATGACAATAACTTGCATATAAGCCTTTAAAATTAGCACTTTTGATTTCTCCCATAGACTTTTAAAGGGTGTTCCGCGGCATTCGAATTTGCCGCGAACACCCCAAATTGTTTGGTGTTTGGCGAACTTGCGAACAGCCAATGTTCGAGTCGAACATGAGTTCGACTCGAACTCGAAGCTCATCCCTATGTCTGAGACGTCAGTCAACAGACTTCTACTGGGGTATCCCCACATGCTTAACCACTTCAATACCAGGCACTTAGACACCTTCCCGCCCAGGCCAATTTTCAGCTTTCAGCGCTGTCGCAATTTGAATGACAATTGCGCGGTCATGCTACACTGTACCCAAACAAATTTTTTATCATTTTGTTCCCACAAATAGAGCTTTCTTTTGGTGGTATTTGATCACCTCTGCGGTTTTTATTTTTTGCGCAACAAATAAAAAAAAGACTGAAAATTTTGAAAAAAAACAAGTTTTTATTTGTTTCTGTTAAAACTTTTTGTAAATAAGTACGTTTTCTTCTTCAATGACGGGCACTGATATGGCTGCACTGATGGGCACTGATACGGTGGCACTGATGGGCACTGATAGGCGGCACTGAGGTGGCACTGATGAGGTGGCAATGATGGGCACTGATAGGCGGCACTGATGGGCACTAATAGGTGGCACTGATGGGCACTGATAGGTGGCACTGGTATGCGGCACTGATGGGCGCTCATAGGTGGCATGGATGGGCACTTATAGGCGGCACTGATGGGCACTCATAGGTGGCATTGATGGTTACTTATGGGTGGCACTGATAGTTGGCACAGATGGGCACGGATGGGCACTGATAGATGGGCACTGATGGGCACGGATGGGCACTGACAGGTGGCATGAATGGACACTGATGGGTGGCACTGATGAAACTGCTTGTTTGCAGTGATGCCCCTAAGGGTGGCATTGCTGGGCATCACTGCAACATAATGGTGCCAATCAGTGCCCATTTGTGGGCACTGATTGGCACAGATTTGGCACACTGGGCACATGTGGATGGCCATGGGGTACATACCTGGCCATCCACATGTTGCCCCTTCCTTGGTGGTCCTAGTGGCGATCCCTGGTGGTCCAGTGTGGTGATCTGCGGGGGGGCTGCGCTGATAAACAATCAGCGCAGACCCCCTCTGCCAGGAGAGCCGCCGATCGGCTCTCCTCTACTCGCATCTGTCAGACGCGAGTGAGGAAGAGCCGATCAACGGCTCTTCCTATTGACAGCGTGATCAGCCGTGATTGGACACGGCTGATCACGTGGTAAAGAGCCTCCGCCAGAGGCTCTTTACCAAGATCGGTGTAGCGGTGTGTCAGACTGACACACCGATCCACCGATCGCCGCGATGCGCGCCCCGGGGGGCGCGCTGCGGCATGTTATCCTGCTGGACATCATATGACGCCCAGTCAGGATAACAGAACCACTTCCCGGACGTCAATCCGCCATAGGGCGGGCGGGAAGTGGTTAAGAGACCATAATAGAGATAGTTAGTCAACATCTAGGGGTGAGTGCACATCCATGTGCGACACCCAGTCTGAGCATATCTGCTAATAGATACGCCATCCAAAGCAGGAGCACTTTTTATTCACCTATTGGGATTGTATTAGATGTATATGTGTGTATATGAACTTAATTAACACTAAGCACAACAAATTGTCTTTATATTGTCTATTGCTTTCTAGCAAATTATTTTTGCAGCTGGTGTATTGTCGAATATATATATTTTTTGATATCCACAGGCGCTAAGGTTTAATTTTTTCTTGTCAAAAATGTATAGTGTCGCTATTTATTTTTACACCTATTATCCTAAGTAAAACAAAACTAACTCAAAATGAACAGAAGAATATCAGTGGCGTGCTGTAAAAAATGTATACCAGAACCCATTATCCTTGATGATGGTCTGTTATGAATTTTAAGAGAGAGCCCTCTACAGAAGGTGAAAAAAAAATGTGTGGGGTCCCCCCAAAATCAATATCAGACCCTCATCTGAGCTTGCAGCCTAGCTGGGCAGGGATGGTGGGAAGAAGCCCCCCTTTCCTGAACTATAACAGGCCAGATGGCCTCAGCATGGGGGGCCCCCCTCTGGAAATCTACCTTGTCTCCTGGTTGATGAAGACAAGGGCCTCTTCTCCACAACTCTGGAAGCTCATTGTGGGGGTCAGTGTGTGGGATTTATGTTCCAAGGTGTAAATGTATTGTCAATCGCATTCTCCAGTGATGCAGATCCCCATCAGTCATGAGAAAAGTCTTTGACTCACCAGGAAAAAATACATGTCCACTCACTGACACATTTTCTGAAAGTTCCTGGCTGACAGCTGATTTGTAAACAAAGGGACAGGGATTTCCGCTGATGTAATTGCCCAAATATGGACATCTCCAATCCCCATGTTTACATTAATCTGTCAGCTGGGAGTCTCTGGTTGACAGCTGAATGGGCAGGCAGGGATGCATCACTGGTTGCTAGGAAGCCAGCAATTGCTATCTTCTTACCAACTAGCCTGTGCAAGAAGTTGTTATATTTTGCACTTTCCACTGCAGCTAGAGTTTCAGCTCAGTGGGTGGGCTAACACCATATTTAGTTTGCCTGTTTGCTGAATTCTACTTTGGTCAAAACCTGTAGCTCATCCCAACTCTGTGTCTGGTGGTGGTGAGGGTGAAAATAAATCTAAGAAGTTACAGTGAGCATGAGGAAACTATTTTAGAGACATGGGGAAGATGATAACACATGATCCTTCATAAGGTTGTTTGCTGTGAGTCGGGCAGTTTTCACTTTAAAATTCTTTTTTTTCACGGGAGTCAGTGGAGAAGAGCTAATTACTGTCCTGTTAAGATGGAAACAAGTATTACATCACCATGCATGTCCATGCTTGACGTGCATTTATATTTTGATCACATAACTATTGTTCGAAAAAATTTTGGGAAAATTTCATATTTGTACATTACTGGGAAGCCGACCATTAACTCTTGGCATTTCACTCATTGAGTAAAAACATTTTCTTAAGAATTAATTGCATACAAATAAAAGATAAAAACATTTATTTATATGTTTACCTTCTATAGGTTATCCTGCAACATTTTGGCTGCAACTAGTTTTGTTTATGTTTAAGCTACAATGTTTGATTGTATCAGTTATTTTTTAAATGAATCATTGAATATATGTTTTTCAAAGTAAATGTTTCCTACCACAGCTATTATTGAAATGTATTGAATGCAAATTGAAAATCAACTGTGCAATGATTATTAAAGCAACACTGGGACTAAGCAAATTATTTTTAGAATTTAATGATGACATACAATATGTAAATCATGATATGTATGTAATTCTCCTGCACGTGTTAAAAAAGTAGCGTGCAAGAGCTAACTCGGAGGCATGGACATTTGAAGATCTTCCTGCAGCATCTGCCTTATGAATATGCCAAGGAAACAGAACAGACACAAATGGCTGGTTAGATACAGCACCTGAAGCTTGTGTCTACAGATGAATAACATTCATTACATACACTTGGTGTATAACAGACGGAAAGAGCACTGGGGACTCAATGGTTGAAGGTGCCAACCTCAAAAAGGTCCCCACAGCATCTGCGTTAGCTTATGAAAGCTTGGCATGTGTTTACCTACAAAGTTTTCAATATGTGTGGTAGTCTAAAATCCGTAGATAATTTGAACCACTTCAACCCTGGAAGATTTGGCTGCTCAATGACCAGAGCACTTTTTACAATTTGGCACTGCGCTGCTTTAACTGGTATTTGCTAGGTCATGCAATGCTGTACCCAAACAAAATTTATGTCCTTTTTTCCCCACAAATAGAGCTTTTCTTTGATGGTATTTGATTGCCTCTGCGATTTTTATTTTTTGCGCTATAAATGTAAAAATACAGAAAATGTTTTGTTATAAAAAAATACAATAAACTCAATTTTAGTCATACATTTAGGCCAAAATGAAATGTATTCAGCCACGTGTCTTTGGTAAAAAATGTCAAAAGGCGTATATTTACTGGTTTGCGCAAAAGTTATAGCGTCTACAAACTAGGGTACATTTTCTGGAACTTCTGCAGCTTTTAGTTTATGACTGCCTATCTCATTCCTTAAAGGGGGTGAAATGACAGTGCAGTACAACCCTCCCTCCCAAATTACCCCATTTTTAGAAAGTAGACACCCCAAGAAAATTGCTGAGAGGCATGTTGAGCCCATTGAATATTGATTTTTTTTTGTCACAAGTGATTGAAAAATGACAAAAAAAGTTTGTAATTTTCCCGAAACTTATGGCAAAATATAAAATATTTCATGGACTCAACATGCCTATCAGCAAATAGCTTAGGGTGTCTACTTTCCAAAAAGGGGTCATTTGGGGGGGGGGGGGGGGTTGAACTGTCCTGGCATTTTATGCACAAAATTAGAATTTTATTTTTAAACTGTTCCTTTTATTTTTCTTTTATCATTTTTATTGTTATCTCAGGGGATGTAAATATCCCCATGATAGCAATAGGTAGGGACAGGTACTCTTTTTTGAAAAAAATTGGGTCTATTAGACCCTAGATCTCTCCTCTGCCCTCAAAGCATCTGACCACACCAAGATTGGTGTGATAAAATGCTTTCCCAATTTCCCAATGGCAATATTTATATCCGTAGAAACCTAAGTCATGAAATGCTCGTAGCTTCCGGTTTCTTAAGCCATAGAGATGATTGGAGCTGTTCTGGTCTCCGATCAGCTCTATGGTCAGCTGGCGGAACCACCAGCTGCATTCTCAGTATCCTGTTGAGATAGGAGAGCCCGAGAAAACCATGGAAGATGGTGGGGGTGGATTCCCTCCCACTGCTTGTAAAAGCAGTCTAGAGGTTAATTAGCCGCTATGATTGCTTTTACTTGAAAGCAGACTGCTGGCTGAAACGAATGATATCAAGATGATACCTAAACCTGCAGGCATCATTCTGGTATAACCACTCGTTGCTGTTCCTTGTTGGGCATATATTGTAATGTTCTTTTTTTCATGCAGCCTGTGGGCTGAACGAAGAAAAGAGATTGATCGGTGGGTATGCCCACCATTAGAATATTGTCCTTCATCCACCCACTTCTATTGATGGGCATACATGCACCATTTTTTTTAACTTTGGTGGTGAAATCACCTCCTACATCGCTGGAGTCATTCAGTTACGTATCGTGAGAGCAAACACTGTTGCTGTCAAGATAAATAAATCAGTGCTGCAGCTGAATGGCGTACCTGAAAAGCAAACAATGGTAACGCTAAAATATTAGCTCAATAAAACAACTTGATTTTTAATGCAATCATTTCGGATTTTCAAATTTCAAATTTTTCCGAATTATCGAAATAACGAATACCCCATCTAATTGAATGGAACATAACAAATTCAAAATTTCTCCAAAGTTATGAATTTATTCAAAATAATGAGTTTCAATCATAACGAATGACCCAAAAATGAAAAAAAAAAGAAACAAATGAAACGAAAACCAAAACAAACACATTTTTCGGCAGTGCACATGACTTTTTACTGCCGCTTTAAAAGATGCACAGAACAAATCAGTCCATTTGACTATTAGTACTGGACAGCTGCAAGAAAATGGTACCCAAAGTAAATTGCAATTAGACTGCCTTACTGGTGGGATGACACCAAAGAAATATGATATAATTGCGTACCTAATTAACCGTTAGCCCCCAACATCTCTTCAATCATAGATGCTGCTTTACTACTGAAGAACTAATTTTATTAGTTCTTACATTTTATTTATTCCCATAAAAAATATTTGTACTGTTCAGACATATGCAAGCAGGTTAGTTATTGTTTTTAAATGCTGATCTTTATTAACATGCCTTTCACTACATTCAATTAAAACTGTGTGATAAATTCATCAGAAGTATTTATGTTTGATAAACTGCCAGGAAGATTTAATTAGTCTTAATAAATTTGTCATAAAATATAAGAAGGGTGAACTATCATGACCAAAAGCACTTTGTAAAATGTTGTAAAATGTATTAAGACTCTTAAAAGCTTATTTTTAAATATTAATATAAAAATGCTATATGCAAAATCGAGGTTAGCGAATCAGCTATTTGAACTGATATATATCTGGTGAGATCTGGTGGTTTGCTTATATACAAATACATACATCTCAGCCAGTTTAAGGTCTCTGGGTCCTGGAGCACTGTCTGATATACTGGTTCCAATTTCCTTTAATCCTCACCCACATTGGGTTTAAGTGATCTCACTTTTTTTGCACATATCTATAAGTTCCAGACACTTTGTAACTGCATAGACATTTCACCATAATATGGTAACAATTTGCAGAAAATGAAATCTTTCTACCTCAAAAATCTACTCAGAGATGTGGCATATATTCATTCTGATAGCAATTTTTGCTAAATCTTCTGTAATAATAACACCCATCCAAATTAAGGTTGGACAGCACAGCTTAATTTTCATTTTATTTTATTATTAATTGCCCTGCAGTAGTGAAAATAAAAAATCAGCTTTCACTTTAACTGCTTGCCGACCAGCCGCCTTCAATATACTGGGGCAGGTTGGCTCTCCTGGCAAATCACCGTAGGTGTACGTCGGCCGCTTTAAGAGCTCTAGGGGGCGCACGCCCACGGAGCCGATGCTCGTGGCCAGCGGGCACGATGTCCGCTGGACACCCATGGTCGCTCCTCACAGAGACAAAACAGGGATCTGTCAATGTAAACAGAGAGATCCCCTTTCTGTCAGGGAAGTATAGTCAGTCTACTCCCCCCCACAGTTAGAAAAACCTCCCTAGGACACACGTAACCCCTTGATCGCCCCCTAGTTTTAACCCCTTCCCTGCCAGGGACATTTATACAGTAATCAGTGGCTATTGTTAGCTCTGATCGCTGTATAAATGTCAATGGTCCAAAAAAAGTGTCGAAAGTGTCTGATCTGCCCGCCCCAATGTTGCAGTATAACTAAAAATCACAGATCATGGCCATTAGTAGTAAAAAAAAAAAATAATAATAAAAATTCCATAAATACAGTACATCCCCTATTTTGTAGATGCTATACCTTTTGTGCTAGAAGCTAGAAGCTTTTAGTAGTGTCAAGCGTTTTTTTTCTGCCTAAACTTTGCTGCTCCTAGACACACTGGCAGTGGGTTTTTTTTCCTGCCTCTAAAAGTTTCTGCCACTAAATGCTACTAAAAGCCTATGTGTGCATGGATGTATAGGGTAACTTAGATGATTTCATGTAAACTCCAGAAGACTGCAGGATTTGAATTGCAGTACAGGGGAAAGGTGCATGTATGCAGTACAGGAGGGAAAGTGCCTGAACTCTACCTTTGTAAAGCCAACTTTAAAAAACATTTATTAAATGTACTATTTTATCGTCCTTACTCAACCTATGCACCCTGAAATTGTCTTGATAGCATTCTGTGGTTGAGTGCATAGGAGCACTCAGATTGGGAAATGGAGGGTCTGTGAAATGAGCCAATCCAGCTTTTTTGCTTTGTACAGAGCTGTCAGCCTAACTTGCTTGTTGTAGAGGTCACAGGTGTGCCTATGATGCCTGGCTACAGAGCAAAATAGTTCACATAATTGCAGTAAAGCATGCTTTTTATACTGACCTTGGAACCCTAGGGGTTAATCCTCCACATTGTGTAAAAAGGCTGTTTGATTCTGTCTTCTCTGATCTTCCCCTCCTCCCACTGTTTCCTGATAACACAGAGCCTATGGCTCTGGCTGCACATGCTCAGTGTGTATTGCTAGAGAAGCTTTTTTTTTCTTGTGAGAGTGTATGTGATTAGCACAGGGCCAATCAGCACTGTCCAGACAGAGGGTCAGGGGTCCTGATTCCTGATAGGACAGCTCAGTGCAGTATAAAAACTCTATTTGTTTGTTACAGTATGAAAACTCATCCTACAAGCTTTACCAAGAACTGATAGAAGTCACAAGACTGCTATTTACTACTGATGTGAGATATTTAGCTGTTTATATTTAATAAAATAGTAGCATTTTCATGTTCTGTGTACTGTGGGAGACCAGATATAGTGAATGCGGGGTCTTGGGTTTAGTAACACTTTAAGCTGTTAGCTTGGAGTTCTGTTTTATATATGAGAACACACAAATTCCTAGCAGGGCTCTGTCTTTCAAAATCTTGCTTGCATAAATGACATGTACTGTAATGCTTAGCTGTAATCCATTTTTAAATTGTTATGAAAAGCAGGAGTTCGAAACCAAACTGAACCATAAAGACATTTGTGTTGCATTACCGCACTCCTATATTGTTATGACTATCAGAGTTGCGTTTATAAATCATTTACTTACAGTATTGTATATAAAATTTAGTCTAATAAATAAATGAATATATTTTAACCTATGACTACTAATGAATAACTATAAGCAAGCATTAGGTTACAGATCCTCTTCTGATTTCTATGCAGTAAATCATTATGAAGGCTTTGTTTTATTATGCTTCAAACATACTTAGGTGTAAATCTCTAAAATCTTCATATGGATTTAGAAAAAGCCTTTTATTATGCCCAGCAGTTTTCTTTTAGCAAAGATTTGTTTCTCTAGGGAAACTGCTAATCCACTTTAGCGCTCTAAAAATACAGCTTTGTATAAACAGCTTGTTACAGTAGATCAGATATGGGGCTTCATTTTATATATATATATATATATATATATATATATATATATATATATATATATATATATATATATATATATATATATATATATATATATATATATATATATATATATATATATATATATATATATACACATATATACACTGTATACAGCATCGTTTCAGCACAGTGAGCATAAACTTATAGCTTCATCAAAAAATATTATAGCAACTTCAGGCATGCCTGCCCTTTTAATTACTAACTTCACCATGCAGTAGAAATGGAGGTATGAGTGTTCAGGTCCTAAACAGCTTCAATATTTATTACACATGAGATACTAAAAAAAGTATGACCACTTATTAACCCTTACATATAGCAAACTCTTGCTGATCAAATGGGGATTCTTAGTTTGCATATATTGTAATATACAGTATGTTAAAGCTGGCCAACTGCGTCAAAGGGATCCCCCTCTGGCCAGTCCCTACTCTTTCTTGCACACTTGCCAACCTTTTATTTGGTAAAATAGCATACTCTTGAGAGTATAAATATTTAGTGCCAATATGGGTAAAACAGACACAGCTGGACATGAAATAAATTCTAGTTTGATGTAGGGATCAGTTTGTACAGTTGGCCAGCTTGAGCGCGTATTGCTACATGAGAATATTATATTTTGTGCTTTTACAGTATCTTGTTAATTTAATAAAGGTTGTACTGAAACTTAGCACAATGCCACTCTCTCTTGAAAAGATGGAATCTCTGTTTTTATTTGTCATAGTTTGCATACCACATTTGAATACAGCTAATTGTAAAATATTAAAAAACAATAAAGGTTTTCACTACAGTTATCAATGTATAATCCAGCATGACAATTTATAGCTGTGTATGTGTATTATTACATTGGAGAGATTTTATTGAATGTGCTAACTAAAATTAACTCATTTGTGTCCTTGAGTTTAACCACCTCAATACCGGGCCTATTTTGGCACTTCTCTCCTACATGTAAAAATCATCATTTTTTTGCTAGAAAATTACTCAGAACCCCAAAAAATTATATATTTTTTTAGCAGACACCCTAGGGAATAAAATGGTGCTCATTGCAACTTTTTATCTCGCACGGTATTTGCGCCATAATTTTTCAAATGCCTTTTATTTGGAAAAAAAAAAACGGTTTCATGAATTAAAAAATAACAAAACAGTAAAGTTAGCCCAATTTTTTTGTATAATGTGAAAGATGATGTTACATGAGTAAATAGATGCCTAACAAGTCACGCTTTAAATTGCGCACAATCATGGAATAGCGCCAAACTTCATAACTTAAAAATCTCCATAGGCGACACTTTAAAATTTTTTACAGGTTACCAGTTTAGCGTTACAGAGGAGGTCTAGTGCGAGAATTGTTGCACATGCTCTAACGCACGCAGCGATACCTCACATGTGTGGTTTGAGCGGCGTTTACATATGTGGGCGGGACTTACGTGTGCGTTTGTTTCTGAGAGCGAGCTACCGGGGACAGGGGCGTTTTAGTTTTTTTTTTTTTTTTACTTTTTTTTTGATCACTTTTATTCCTATTACAAGGAATGTAAACATCCCTTGTAATAGGAATCTATGTGACAGGTCCTCTTTATGGAGAAATGCGGGGTCAAGACTAGGGATGAGCTTCGAGTTCGAGTCAAACTCATGTTCGACTCGAACATCGGCTGTTCGCAAGTTCGCCGAATAGCGAACAATTTGGGGTGTTCACGGCAAATTCGAATGCCGCGGAACACCCTTTAAAAGTCTATGGGAGAAATCAAAAGTGCTAATTTTAAAGGCTTATATTCATGGTATTGTCATAAAAAGTGTTTGGGGACCTGGGTCCTGCCCCAGGGGGCATGGATCAATGCAAAAAAAGGTTTAAAAACGGCCGTTTTTTCGGGAGCAGTGATTTTAATAATGCTTAAAGTGAAACAATAAAAGTGTAATATACCTTTAAATTTCGTACCTGGGGGGTGTTTATAGTATGGGGGCGCATGTTTCCCATGTTTAGAACAGTCTGACAGCAAAATGACATTTCAAAGGAAAAAAAGTCATTTAAAACTACTCGCGGCTATTAATGAATTGCCGGTCCGACAATACACATAAAAGTTCATTGATAAAAACAGCATGGGAATTCCCCACAGGGGAACCCCAGCCAAAATTTTAAAAAAAGACGGCGTGGGGTCCCCCCAGAAATCCATACCTAGAAGAGAAGAAGATGAAGAGAAGAAGATGAAGAGAAAAGCGGGAGCCTCCCTCTATGCCATCGTGGATGCGGAGCGGCTCGAGGAGAAGAAGGGAAGAAGACGCCGACGCCGCGGAGGAAGATGCCGGACGAGAACACCAGAGGAAGAACCAGAAGAACCAGAAGAAGAAGAAGATGGAGGGAGAAACCGAAGGAAGAAAGAAGAAAGAAAAAGCATTTAAATAAAGGAATTGTCAAAAACTGTCTCTTGTCATTTTTAACATTTTTGACAGTTTTTTAGTGAAATGGTAGGGGTACTTTTGTACCCCCTTACCATTTCACACAGGGGGGAGGGCCGGGATCTGGGGGTCCCCTTGTTAAAGGGGGCTTCCAGATTCCGATAAGCCCCCGCCCGCAGACCCCCACAACCACCGGCCAGGGTTGTGGGTATGAGGCCCTTGTCCTCATCAACATGGGGACAAGGTGTTTTGGGGGACTACCCCAAAGCACCCTCCCAATGTTGAGGGCATGTGGCCTGGTATGGTGCAGGAGGGGGGGCGCTCTCTCATCCCCCCTCTTTTCCTGCGGCCTGCCAGATTGCCTGCTCGGATAAGGGTCTGGTATAGATTTTGAGGGGGACCTCACGCCATTTTTTTAAAAATTTTTGGCCGGGGTTCCCCTTAATATCCATACCAGACCTGAAGGGCCTGGTATGAAATTTTGGGGGACCCCCACGTCATTTTTTTTTAAAATTTTGGTTCGGGGTTCCCCTGTGGGGAATTCCCATGCCGTTTTTATCAATGAACTTCTATGTGTATTGTCGGATCGGCAATGCATTAATAGCCGCGAGTAGTTTTAAATGACTTTTTTTCCTTTGAAATGTCATTTTGCTGTCAGACTGTTCTAAACACAGGAAACATGCGCCCCTTTACAGGCATACTATAGACACCCCCCAGGTATGAAATTTAAAGGGATATTACACTTTTATTGTTTCACTTTAAGCATTAAAAAAATCACTGCTCCCGAAAAAACGTCCATTTTTAAAACTTTTTTTGCATTGATCCATGTCCCCTGGGGCAGGACCCAGGTCCCCAAACACTTTTTATGACAATAACTTGCATATAAGCCTTTAAAATTAGCACTTTTGATTATTCATGTTCGTGTCCCATAGACTTTAACGGTGTTCGCGTGTTCAAACAAATTTTTTGCCTGTTCGCATGTTCTGGTGTGAACCGAACAGGGCGGTGTTCGGCTCATCCCTAGTCAAGACCCCGCATCTCTCCCCCAGGCTGGAAAGCATGGGATCGGGAAAAGAAAATTACCAATCTCATGCTGACAGCCACGATCGCGGCTTTGTTTATTTCCAGGTACCCGGGCGTGATGTCATAACGTCGCGCCCGGGCCTCCGACGGTCATAGAGATGATTGGTGACCATCTGGTCACCAGAAATCTCTATCGTCCTCATCCGGCGCCGGCCGATTCTTTCTCCGGGCCCCCGATGGCACGGAAGAGCTCGGAGAAGCACCAGATGGCGGCGGGAGGGGAGGACGTCCCCTCCCGTGGCCTATAAGAACGATCAAGCGGTGGAACTGCCGCTATGATCATTCTTATCGTGCACAGAATCGCTGGCTGAAAAGAATGATATCTGAATGATGTCTGTAGCTACAGGCATCATTCAGATATCACCCCACAAAGACAAGGACATTACTTAACCTAGGGCCATCAGTTTTATCCTCCAGAATTTGTGGGTCAGTGACCAGGAATAAACAGGTATCAGGGCGCTTTTTATGCAAATGCTTTTGCACATAACTAACTTACTAAACGTAATATAAAAGATGTAGGATGGCAAGTTCTTTATTTCAGAAGAGATGTGCAATGTCTCTTCTGCAATAATATAAATTTATCTGCCTGCTTACAGTTCTCTGTAAAATGTACACTGAGCTGTACATGTGCAGTTCCGTTTAAATTCCATCATGGATCCTGTGTGCTGGGATGACTGCACTCGAGCACTTCTGTGCATGCAGGGGCGTTATCCTGCATCGGGCAATCAACATATCAGAAGATGGACACCCAGAAGAAACCAGAGAGAAAATGCTGGCACCAGTGAGGGTGCTTGCAGGTGTCTGACTGTTGATGCAAATGTAAGCATTTTGGCGTTTAGTTCCACTTTAAGCTCCATATTTGTATCTTGACAGATTTTTTTGATTGGATGTATACTGTATACTGCTATCCTCAGTCACATGGTGAACTTAGCCTTTAAGACACCAGAATACCATTGTACAAAACCTAATTGAACCTGAAATTTACAGAACAAGCAGAAAGTTACCCTTTCTAGATGTGAAAATTGTGGTAGAGCAGGATGGGACATAAACAACTACACTCTTCAGGAAACCCAAGGCAGATAACAAAATGCTGCATTACAAGCGTCCCCTCCTATAGATACCCAGTATATATATATATACAGATATATATAATAACAGTAAAAGAAAATATTAATAATAATGGTCAAATGGCAGAAAATGAGGGGCTGAATCTCTAATAATAAAAAGTGTAAATTAACAAGAGTAATACTAAACAAATTAGATAATAATAATGGGCTATAAGAGCTTACAAAATTAACATATAGGATGCACCCCAATGGAACCTCAGCCATTCGAACCATTGCCAGGAAGATAAAGATGACTCAGCTTATATCAACACCCATCCATAATAAGGTAAAAGGTGCTAGACATGTAGATACATTTTTATAAAATGTAGGCAAACGTGGGTATGTGTGTGGATATATATATATATATATAGATGTATATATATATATATATGTATATATATATATATATATATATATGTATATATGTATATATATATATATATATATATATATATATATATATATATATATATATATATACATATATATATATATATATATACACATATATATATATATATATATATACACATATATATATATATATACACATATATATATATATATATATATATATATATATATATATATATATATATATACATATACATATACATATACATATACATATATCATATATATATATATATATATATATATATATATATATATATATATATATATGTGTGTGTGTATATACTGTATATATACTGTATATATATATCTCACAAGCATGAGTACACCATCACATTTTTGTAAATATTTTATTATAGCTTTTCATGGGACAACACTGAATAAATGGTACTTTGCTACAATGTAAAGTAGTGAGTGTACAGCTTGTATAACAGGGTAAATTTGCTGTCCCCTCAAGGTAACTCAATATACAGCCATTAATTTCTAAACCGCTGGCAACAAAAGTGAGTACACTCCTAAGTGAAAATGTCCAAATTGGGCCCAAAGTGTCAATATTTTGTGTGGCCACCATTATTTTCCAGCACTGCCTTAACCTTCTTGGGTATGGAGTTCACCAGAGCTTCACAGGTTGCCACTGGAGTCCTCTTCCACTGCTCCATGATGACATCACAGAGCTGGTGGATGTTAGAGACCTTGTGCTCCTCCACCTTCCATTTGATGATGCCCCACAGATGCTCAATAGGGTTTAGGTTTGGAGACATGCTTGGCCAGTCCATCACCTTTACCCTCAGCTTCTTTAGCAAGGGAGTGGTCATCTTGGAGGTGTGTTTGGGGTCGTTATCATGTTGGAATACTGCCCTGCAGCCCAGTGTCTGATGGGAGGGGATCATGCTTTGCTTCAGTATGTCACAGTACATGTTGGCATTCATGGTTCCCTCAACTGTAGCTCCCCAGTGCTGGCAGCACTCATGCAGCCCCAAACCATGACACTCCCACCACCATGCTTGACTTTAGGCAAGACACACTTGTCTTTGTAGTCCTTACCTGGTTGCCTGCACATATGCTTGACATCATCTGAACCAAATAAGTTTATCTTGGTCTCATCAGACCACAGGACATGGTTCCAGTAATCCATATCCTTAGTCTGCTTGTCTTCAGCAAACTGTTTGCAGGCTTTCTTGTGCATCATCTTTAGAAGAGGCTTCCTTCTGGGACGACAGCCATGCAGACCAATTTGATGCAGTGTGCGGCATATGGTCTGAGCACTGACAGGCTGACCCCCCACCCCTTCAACCTCTACAGCAATGCTGGCAGCACTCAAACGTCTATTTCCCAAAGACAGCCTCTGGATATGAAGCTGAGCGCACTCAACTTCTTTGGTCGACCATGGCGAGGCCTGTTCTGAGTGGAACCTGTCCTGTTAAACCACTGTATGGTCTTGGCCACCATGCTGCATCTCAGTTTCAGACTCTTGGAAATCTTCTTACAGCCCAGGCCATCTTTATGTAGAGCAACAGTTCTTTTTTTCAGATCCTCAAAGAGTTCTTTACCATGAGGTGCCATGTTGAACATCCAGTGACCAGTATGAGAGAGTGAGAGTGATAACACCAAATTTACCACAACTGCTCCCCATTCATACCTGAGACCTTGTCACACTAACGAGTCATATGACATTGGGAAGGGAAAATGGCCAATTGGGCCCAGTTTAGACATTTTCACTTAGGGGTGTACTCACTTTTGTTGCCAGTGGTTTAGACATTAATGGCTGTGTGTTGAGTTATTTTAAGGGGATAGCAAATGTACACTGTTATACAAGCTGTACACTCACTACTTTACATTGTAGCAAAGTGTAATTTCTTCAGTGTTGTCACATGATATAATAAAATATTTACAAAAATGTGAGGGGTTTACTCACTTTTGTGAGATACTGTATATATTATATAATATATATGTATATATATATATATATATATATATATATATATATATATATATATATATATATTCACATACATACATACATACATACATAGCATAGACACATATGCCCCTCACAATATGAGACATACACAAATACATATGTGCACTTCATGTAATAAAACTGTAAATGGAAAATGATGATGTCATTTTGATTACATAATGATGGGAAACCCAATATGAGTACACAAGTACTCAACACTACCAATGCAGATACAAAGCTTCCCCATAAAGAACCAGTATAGATAGGTCTCCAAAAAATTAACTTATTTACGTTTTAGGATACCGTAAAGAATAAAAACAACAAAATTAATAATGTGTTATTGCCACTTATCCCCTCTGTGAATTAGAGACTTAAATAATGTGGTATCAGTCATAACACCGTGTAAACCTCCAAGTCCTCATTGAGGCGATATGGGGAAAGGATCCCCAAGTTATAAATCCAGAATGTTTTGCTGGAACAGAGTCTCTGGTGGCATCTTCCTAAGTCTGGATCTTCTAAAATGGCCTCAATTGCAAATAACCTCAGGCCCATGGGGTTTTGACCATGACGTTCTTGGAAATGTCGAGGGAGGGAATGTTTCCCTCTTCCCTTTAGGATATTTCGCTTGGTTCTAAGGTATCTCGAGATCCAGCTTGCATATAACAGCCCTCATGGGCATAGTAGGCCATAAATAGCAAATTCTGAACCCCAATTTATAAATTGCCTAATCAATCCGATTTCCCATATGATCCAGTGGCCTCTTTTTTGCGATGCCATATATACTCACATCTCCACAGTTGCTGACGTTACACCTGTAACTGCCCACTTGGTCAAACACAGACCTCCACTTACTAGATTTGTTGTCTCCTTTAAGAGGTATGAGACAACTGTGGGCAAAAAAATGCAAATCTCGGGGCTTTATAAACACCACATAAGGTTTTCTTAGGTAGATGGTCAGAAAGTATATGGTCAGAAATGCAAAATGTTCCAATTTCTGAGGATCACCTTCTTGGTATCAAATGATCCATTGTTGTACCGGTAGAAAAAAAAGACACCACTATCCTCCAAGGGCTCCTTTCCATTGAGACCCTCCTTATTGTCTGTATTGGCAGAGAAATATTTCTGTCTGCAACTGGAATAGACTTCTTCAATCTTATCTGAACTATAGCCTGCTCCTCAAAATCTTCCAATTTGGTGCATGTGCACCATAATCTACAAAATTTGCCCACATGCACATTTTGTATCGAGTTAGGATAGTGGTTACTTTGAGCGTGCAGATAAGAGTTGCCCGCTGTGCTCTTAAAATTGGTTTTAGAAATGATATTGAAATCTATGTCAATCAAAAGCTCAAGGTCCAAAAAGACCAACCGAAGAGTATCAACAACATACATGAACTCAATAGCCTATGGGTTAGATTGGTAGTGTTGGATGAAGTCATATAGGGCCTCATCTGACCCATCCTAAATGATGAGAATATCATTGACGTAGCAAGCAAATAAGGCCAGGTTCACCCCAAATGGGTCATTGTCCCAAATGTGAAAATGTTCACATAAACCCACAAAGAAGTTAGTGTAACTAGGGGCAAACTTGGCCCCATGGCAGCACCTCCAATCTATCCTGTAAAAGGAACCCATAAAACTGAAGTAGTTGTGTTCTAGAGTGAATTGAGTGAATTGGATACAATCCAATAAGAACTTGCCCTGTAGCAAGTGCATGTTGGGATCCTGACTGAGGAAAAACTGGACTGCCTGGAGTCCATATAGATGTTGGATGTAAGTATGCAAGGATGAGACATCTAGAGAAACCCACTTGTAATCAGGTTGCCACCTATAATTGGAAAGGATCTCCAACATATGGTTGGAATCCCTCACATAGGAGAGCAACTGGGTGACCATATTTTGGAGGAAATGGTTACTGTAACAGCCCAGGTTGCTGGTAAGACTATCAATTCCAGCCACAATAGGTCTCCTGGGAGGATTTACAGGGATCTTGTGAATCTTGGGGGTATGGTAAAAGAAGGGGGTATTGGGGAAGTATCACTTTCTTCCAGTAATCTATTGGCTTTATTTAGATAAGCCTCCCTAGTCTGAATGACTAGACCCCCTCTCTTATCCACTTGTCTAATGACTATCCCTAAATTATGTTTGAGACACTGGATGGTGTCACAATACATTTTGGATAGAAACAATCAATGGTCCTTCTTGGCCCTTTCACAAATTACTATTGGCCCAATGTGGATAAAATATGGACTTGGGTTTGTAGGACATGTAATGGATAGTACTGTGCTCTCAAGTCCATAGGGAATTCTGAAGGAATTTCTGAGGGTAGAGAAGAGCCAAAAGGAACATCTACCTCAACCCATAACTCTTCCAATATTTCCAGGGCCTTTAAGTGTTGGGCATCTTCAACAGTAGGCTATTAAATTTTGTTTGGCTTTTTGATGATGGTGTGCAATTGTCTTGCACCTTTCTTTCTTGTTGTCCTCAGTGGTGTGCCTAGGTCCAAGATGGTTCCCCCATGAAGGGTTATTCTCCTTGATGGGTGTGTTACACTTTTGACACCACCCCCTATTTGGAGGTGGGCACTGATCCAGTGACCAGCTGTAGGCAGTCACCTGATCTAGTGACCTATAAATCATCACTTCCCCTTCCTGTCCTTGCCCTAGTATAGGTTCTTTTTTCTGATTGTTGGTGTTTAACATATTGTATTTCTAGTTGCTGACTTCTGCTTGTTCCCAACTTTGCCTCCTGGTATACCCCATAAACTGCTGCCTTGATTTGCTGACTGGGACCGTTTTTTGATTGCCCTTCTTTCTGCCTGGCTTTTGATTTCACCCACTACTAACTGTGAGTTCCTAGTTTGTTGTTCCTTGATATAGCCTGTTTCTATTGTGGTCCCACATTTCTGGCTGCAGGATCTCATTTGTCCTTCCACCTGATACTGGGATAAGAAGACTACCGGTCAGGAAACCGGAGGGACGCTTAGAGTCTCCTGGCAGATCTGACAATACAGTAATGCACTAGGCTGCTTAACTTTAAAGCTTGTTTTGTTCTGTGGAAAAAGTTGAACAAGAAGCCCTTTTATGCACTCCTTCAGTGCCATCTTAAGAGCATTATAGGCCCCCGGGCAATACAGTGCACTGGGGCCCTGTCTACACAATCACGAACGATTGCCCATCAAATGCAGCTTTACTGTGCCCGTGAATGCAGCCTCACTGTGCCCGTGAATGCAGCCTCACTGTGCACATCAATTGCAGCCTCATTGTTTCCATAAATGCAGCCTCACTGAGCCCACCATTGCAGCCTCACTGTGCCCGTGAATGCAGCCTCACTGTACCCACCATTGCAGCCTCACTGTGCCCATGAATGCAACCTCACTGTACCCACCATTGCAGCCTCACTGTGCCCACTATTGCAGCCTCACTGTGCCCGTGAATGCAGCCTCACTGTGCCCACCGTTGCAGCCTCACTGTGCCCATGAATGCAGCCTCACTGTGCCCACCATTGCAGCCTCACTGTGCCCGTGAATTCAGCCTCATTGTGCCCACCATTGCAACTTCACTGTGCCCACCATTGCACCCTCACTGTGCCCACCATTACAGCCTCACTGTGCCCATGAATGCAGTCTCACTGTGCCCACAATTGCACCCTCACTGTGCCCATGAATGTAGCATCACTGTGCCAATTAATAAACTCACCATCGCCTGGTAACACACACACACAGCAGGCATCTCCTCCTGTTTATCATGGAGCTGGCTGGGTCTGTGTTCGGCGGCGCGCTGTAATAAGGCCCTGCCCCCCTAGACTGGCTCGTGTGATAGGCGGAACCCTGATTCAATCTACTATTACACGAGCTGGTCTAGGGGGGTGGGACCTTGTTACAGCGCGACCGCCAAACACAGACCCAGCCAGCTCCGTGATACACAGGAGAGAGGGAAAGAGCGGAGCGCTGCAGCTGCAACTCAAAGCGGCCCCAGGGCAGGCGGCCTACTGGGAAATTTCCCGGTATCCCGGTAGGCAAGTCTGCCCCTTGCTGGGGTCCCTGGGCAGGTGGGCCCCCCAGGCAAGTGGGGCCCCTGAGCAACTGCACAGCATGCCCATGCGAAAAGATGGCCCTGCACTCCTTAAATGCACTTTGGCATCTGCACTACCTCTATTATCCAGTATTACTGGAAGATACTGCTGCTAAGAAACAGATCAGATGATTTATCAGGTGAGTTAGTGGAATGAGTAGGAGAGGTATACCAACAATTGAAAAAGAGGCAATTTACCATGTAAATCTGAATAGGGCCTGGAAAGATAGTGAGGCTCTCTCACTCATGATCAACAAGCCTGTGGTGACATTAGGAGGATTAATTGAAGTAGCAGTGTTCCTTTCCCTTGTGCAAAAACAGGAAGTAAAAGAATTTCTGCAGTAGAATAATACGTTGTTTTCAGAGCTTTCTGGCTGCATTATGGATAACATAATTTTGTCATAAAAAAAAAAGGATACCTCTCAAGAGCACACTCTTTCTGGGCAACTGGTGTTATAACAGGACAGTTCCAACAGGAGGAGGGGTATGTGCCAGACAGCCCCAGCTGGTGAAGGGCATAGTCTGGGATGGAGCATGTGTCACCCAGACCTTTGCATTTTATCAGGTAGATTGAAAAGC
This sequence comes from Lithobates septentrionalis, assembly GCA_037952835.1. Taxonomy (NCBI): domain Eukaryota; kingdom Metazoa; phylum Chordata; class Amphibia; order Anura; family Ranidae; genus Lithobates; species Lithobates septentrionalis. The sequence continues at coordinate 7,285,872 of JBBDGP010000042.1, read as the reverse complement.
TATTTTCAATGTGGCTGTTTAGCAGTAGACTTAAAGGGTAGTAGTTAGATGCTAAGAGAAGTGATTCGGTCTGTGCTAGTAGCATCCTGAGAATGGGAGCTGACTAAACAATGAAGAGATGAGCCAGAAAGGAAAAAGTTTTGTTGCAGCTTTCTTAGTTACTTCAGTGGACTTTGCAGCCTGCTATGCGCTCTACCTATCATCAGCCCTGTACAATAAATGTCATTTTTTATTTAACTGGTGTTAAGATTAAAAAAACAGTACTACAGGGGTAGGTAGCTGTCAGTGTCAAAATTCAGAGGTTTTGATCTACTGTTGTGATATTATCACTTTAAGAGAAAAATGCTTGCCTCTGCCAGGGGAGAAGAGATACTTGGCAAAACCAGCTTTAACCCTTCCTAAAATAAGCAGTAGTTGTAAGATAACCTGAATGATAAATGTTGTGTTGTGAAGGCAAATATAAAAAGAGGAAAATCTGATATACAGTAGATTCCTGTACGTAAAAGCATGGCATATGAATGCAGATGAAACCCATTTAATTTTCAGAAAAGAGGCTGCTGTAATAGCAGCTGGGCAGAATCACATGCACAGCAGGCTAATATAATTCACAAGCATTTCGTATGGCAGCTTTGATGACATGATGTCAAGCAAAAAATGTCGTAGGCTCTTTTGCTGTTCAGCACTGCTTTATCACTGTATCCTACAGTATGTTTCTAATGTAATTCAAACATTTTGTAAACCTCTAAATCTCTAAAATAGATGAGAAGGGCAATAAGCCTGAAACATTTTTTATCCCTATATTATAGTAATTTAAACAAAGATGTTAAACTAGGCTTTAAGCCAAAAGATGTTCTTGAAATGTTTAAGGCAAATCTAAAAATCAGAACTTCAACTACTCTGACAAATTCATAGCACTGAAAAAATACATGTATTTCATTCATGAATGTATCAAGACTTAGAACGTAAACATAGGAGAGAGCAGACATGGTATTTACATAATATTTAGCCCTTTTGCCCCTTATTTGGGTCTATTCACCATATACAAACCTTAAATTCAAAATATGACCGTTTCAGCAGGGACTCGCCAAATTTCAATCCATCTATGGCCATTCCCATTCTAGAGGAGTCAATCTAAAGATCAACTCGTGTTGGATGAGACTGTTTGATCAGCCCGTTGTTGATAAAAAAAAAAGAAAGAAAAAAAAGATCCAGCTACAGGCAGCTTGTTTCCTGTTCCCACTTCTGAGATTGAGCTATTGGTGAGGACCAGAAGAACAAAGTTGTTAGTGCGGATAGAAGAGGTAACATTCTTCAGTGGGGTTCATGGATTCAAGCAGGGTCATAGACCTAAAATGAATGTAAAGTGATTCTTTTTTTAAATTAATATGGGTATGAGGGTAGGGAGTAGAACATATACCTTTTTTCTGAAGGAATAAGTGCCACCCACATGTCAAAAATAAAAAAAGGTTTAAGGAGAAGTTGTAACTTTTGTGACTAACTAGTCCCACCTCTAGTTGGAGGCTTACAGTACCATCCTTAGAAAATGTATCTAAGACTAGAGAAAGGGGTAGATTAAAATCTCTACCAATTACTAAGTAACTACAAATGAAAGAGTTTAGTGAAGTTCATTCTCAAGAACTTTATTTGAAGTATGGTAAGTGCATGTATGTAGCATAGGGTCAGTGTATCAGGACCACATTTTTACATGCCAATTTATAAACCGTATTTATCAACGTATAACACGCACTTTTTTCCCCTTAAAATCGGTGGAAAATCGTGGGTGCGTGTTATACGCCGATCCCCACTAATTGTGATCTATCGGAGCGATCGCCGCGATCGCCGCCGACATTTACATAGCATGTAGTTTTAAATATGGTGCCGCGGAGTTCGGAGGGACTCGGCGGAGCTGAACGAGCGCCGTCGAGATCACAGTGACTGGGCGGAGCTGAGATACACATAGCCGAGTGTTCTCGGCTCTTTCCGGCGCCGCTCACAGTCACACCCAGTCCCGCCATTGGACCTATGTTATGTCCATCATAGGGCGGGACTGGGCGTGACTGTGAGCGGCAATGTGAAGAACACTCAGCTATGTGTATCTCGGCTCCGCCCAGTCACGAGTCCCTCCGAACTCTGCGGCGCCATATTTAAAACTACACGCTTTGTGTATGTCGGCGGCAATCTGTCCAAGGCAAGCATGTAATGGACACTGGGGGCAAGGCTGCACTGACCACTGGGGTAAGGCTGCACTGGGGCAAAGCTGCACTGACAAGGCTGCACTGACAATTCTGCACTGGGGCAAAGCTGCACTGACAATTCTGCACTGGGGCAAAGCTGCACTGACAAGGCTGCACTGGGGCAAAGCTGCACTGACAAGGCTGCACTGGGGCAAAGCTGCACTGACAAGGCAATCAAGAAACATTTTTGTAAACAGTTCAAATTGTTTTGGGGTGTGCTTGCTGTAAAAATACTATGTCAGTTTTTGTCAATATGTTCAGTTTTTTTTTAAGTTCTTGTGAAGTAAGTCCACATTTGGTGTTTGAGTTAAGTCCCTTTGCATTAAAAGAGACAAATTGACAAGTGACTCCATCTTACAGGGTTAAGCAGGGATTGGTGGTGCATGAAAGATGCACAAATTCAAGTTTACTCATTGTAGTTGAGGTCATAAGGTCAGCTGTGATGTAGTACCTAAGGTAGCCCTGTGTGAGGTAGAAGTTGAGTCAATTTGAAGAGAGAGAGAGAGAGAAAGAAAGCGAGGACTTAGGAAAGAGGCAGGACAAGAACAGAAGTTGTAAGTAGTTCAGGTATAAATCTAAACATGATAAACAGATAAAACACCATGGTTAAAGCAAGTAACATACAGAGGTTGTTAAAGACGGGTAGGGGGAGTGGGGGGAATATAGGTTAAGGGCAGGGGGGCATTTAGGATGGGGATAAGGGAGGACAATGAATTGATCAGGTGCTACTTCTGAAGAGATGTGTTGGTTAGGAGCAGAAGCGTGTCTTTTCAATCAGGGTTCCAAAAGAAAAAGAGGTACAAAAGCTTAGTGGGTTAGGAATCCCAAGGAGGAGGCTTCCTGCCACCAGATCAGTTCAGGAGGCAATGCAGGCAGTGGTTCCCAGCCTTCAAACTTCAAACAGGGGAAGCTCAAGTCTTTGCAGAAGGTGAGTAGGTTCTCTAGGGTCAAGGATTTGCCATCCTTCTAGTGAACATGCAATTAATTCAGTGCTATACCCTTCAAATAAACTTAAATATCCTTCAAATAAACTTAAATAGATATAATATCAAAAATTAATAATTAAAAACAATCAGGTAATCTATAGACAGTCTGAGTAACCTGAGTAAATCCACAATTCCAAAAAATTCCTGTGAAGCAGAATGGTTATAAGATAACAAGGTGCTTATAGAGTAACAAAGTGTTGAAGAGTGAAGTGCCTCAAAAGAAAAAGAAAGTGAGCAATAATTAATAAAAACTATTCATTAAGAATAATAATAATGTCCACATAAGAAAGTGTCCATTAAACTCTTATTTCCCATGTGTTCCTGCACACACCTCCTAGTGCGCGCTCCCACACCTCTATTTCCATGCAAAAGGTCATCAAAGCCTCTTACCAAAATGTTATTACCTTCACATAATAAATGGTCAAATGCACTTTAAGCAGGTTGTAATTCCACTGGAATCTGCACCTCGGAGAATCAATTTCAGCTTTCTGGATGATGAAACGATATGTCTGGCGGAAATTAGACATGTGCAGAGTTAAAAAATTAGTTTCGTTTTGATTTGTGATTTACATAAATTTGTTTAGTTAAATTTGTGTAATTCGTTTGTGGAATTTGTTTCATTTATTCATTTTCGGATCGATGCGAAAAGTTTTCTAATCAAATTTGAATCGTTTTAGAACTCGAAAGGTTTCCAAATTCGAATAGTTTTCTAATTCAAATAGTTTTCCAATTTATAAAGAGAATAAAATAGAAAATAAAGGAATAGAATAGAAAAAAATTGAATAACATAGAAAAGAATATAACAGAAAATAAAAGAATATAATATAATAGAGTAAAACAGAACAAAATAGGTTAGAAAATATAAGAACAAAATAGAATGGAATAGAATAGAATAGAATAAAAAAATAGAATGAAATAGAAGGTTTATAACCATCTTCTGCAATTTGAATATAATTAAAAAAACAATAGAATAGAATTTAAATAATATAACCATTTTTCAAAATTCAAATAGAATCAATTTGAAGTTGAATAGAATAGAAAAGAATAGAATAGAGTAGAATAGAATAGAAAATAATACAATAGTATAGAAAAAAGAACAGAGTAGAATAGAATGAATATAACCATCTTCCTATTCTAATACATTTTTTCTATTCCATTCAAATTCAAATGAATTCAATTTGAATTTTGGGAAATGGCTATATTCTTTCTATTCTAATCGATTCTATTCTATTGTTTTTTTAAATTATATTCTTTTTTTATTTGTTTATACTTTTCTATTCTATTCTATTCTTTTCTTTTCTGTTCTATTATTTTCTATTCTATTCTATTATTTTCTGTTTTTTTTCTATACTATTCTGTTTTTTTCTTTTGTATTCTAATCTATTCTTTTCTATTGTAATCAAAGTAGAATTGATTCTATTTGAATTTTGGGAAATGGTTATATTCTTTCTATTCTAATCTATTCTATTCTATTGTTTTTTTTTTTATTATATTCTTTTTTATTTGTTTATTTTTTCCTATTCTATTATTTTATTTTCTATTCTATTATATTCTATTCAAAATTTGAATTTTGGAAGATGGTTGTATTTTTTCTATTCTATTCTTTTTTCTATACTATGTTATTTTCTATTCTATTCTAATCAATCTATTCTTTTGTATTGTATTCAAATTCGAATACATTCTATTTGAATTTTGGGAAATGGTTATATTATTTTTATGCTATTGTTTTTTTAGTTCTATTATTTTCTATTCTATTCTATTCCTTTTTTCTACTCTATTCTTTTCTTATGTATTCAAATTCAAATTTATTATCTTTCTATGTTATTCTATTCTATTTGATTTTATTATATTCTAGTCTATTCTGTTCTTTTATTTTCTATTCTATTTTCTTCAGTTTTACTCTATTCTATTCTTTTATGTTATGTTATATTTTTTCTAGTCTATTATTTTTTTCTATTCTATTCCTTTATTTTCTATTATATTCTCTTTGGAAATTGGAAAACTATTCAAAATTGAAAACTATTTGAATTAGAAAAGTATTCGAAAATGATTTGAAAACAATTCAAATTCGAATTTCATCAGAATTTTTTTTTCATTATTTCGGATTCGTTTAAATTCGGTACTATTGTAATTAGAAAATTCTGATACATTCGTCTGAAATTCATCCGAACTTTAATTCGGAATGAAATGAACCACACATGCCTAGCAGAAATCCAATACAGCTCACCATCCAAATAACACCATTCCTAGCATGGAAGTGTTAATATCCTGTTATAGGGGTGTTGCGCTGCAGCAGGGACTGGAGCAGGGACTGGAGCAGGGACTGGTGCAGGGACTGGAGCACTTGTCAGAATAGAAGAAAAATGGATGGGGCAAAATACAGTCAAATTCTTGAGGAAAACCTGCTGCCCTCTGCCAATAAGTTGTCAATGGGGAGAAGGTTTGCCTTCGAACATGACCAAAACCCAAAGCACACAGAAAAAATGACCACACAGTGGTTAAAGGAGAAAAAGGTGAATGTCTTTGCATGGCCTAGTCAGAGCCCAGATTTAAACCACATTGAAAATCTGTGGTATGACTTGAAGACTGCTGTCCACAAATGGTCACTATCAAATGTAACTGAACTTCAGCAGTTCTGCAAAGAAGAGTGGGTGAATATTGCAAAGTCTAAATGTGCAAAGTTGGTAGGGACATCTCCCAACAGACTAAGGGCTGTAATTAAAGCAAAATGTGGTCCAACAAAATACTGACATAAGAGGGTGATCCTTTTCCAACTCTGCTTTTGTTTTTGATTTTTTTTCTGACATGTTGGTGATATATCTTTCACTTGGCTGTAATAAGTTGCACTAGTAAACACAGCTTGATAAAAACAAAAACTGTTTCTGTCTTCATTTCAGGATGCAAATCAACAAAATGTGATTATTTTAAAGGGGAGTTATTCTTTTCTAGACCTACTGTATACAGATAGCAGGCTATGAGAAGAATAGTTGGTATCAAAGCCAAGGTTATACATGGGAGATCACGGCAGAAGGAGCAGAGAGCGAGTCAGGACAGGGAGAGTGTAAACAGAAGGAACAAGCAGGCAGGTAAGGGATCAAGCTGAATCGTCAGGGTGCAGGGTCACAGGCACATCCACAAACACCAAGGCAAAGAAGAGAAGCACAGGCAGGGTTTAAATACACTTCCTGCAATGAGCATCAGGTGATAACTGATTAACATGATCTTTTGGATGCTAAGAGACACCGGAACTGCAGCCTATAGGTTTGGGAGCCACAGTGCCACCAGCAGGTGAACCCCTTCCTGATAAGTATATTTTTGATGAATTGGCATATTTTTTATGAATTATTATTAATTTTGATATTGTACTATCTGCACTCAGCGCTGTCCAGATATGTATTACTTCACCTTGGGGTGTTATTTACACCTTACCCAAAGCAGCTGCACCATTATATTTACTTAGGTTTGTTTTGTAATCCGTGGTGCAGATTAACTGATTCTTTTGCTAACATAAAACATTAATTGTACGCAGGGGTATGTGATTTTTCACGGGCAATTTGTAAGACAATGGTTGGTGTTAGCGCTTCAGTCATCACGGCACCATGCGTGATATGGTGTCAGGGTGATTGAAGCGCATTATTTCTATTATTACATTGTAGTAATAAATAAAACAGTTCAACTCACCGTAATGCAGAATCAGTGGGAGCACTGAGCGTGTCACTTGCCACTGTAGCCTGCCACCAGGTGCGGAATGTCACTTGCCTCGCTGGCTGCCACCAGATGTGGAATGTCATTTGCCACACTGCCTGTCACCAGATGTGGATTGTCACTTGCCACCAGATATGAATTGTAACTTGCCACGCTGCCTGCTACCAGATGTGAATTGTCATATGCCACGCTGCCTGCCACCAGATGCGGAATGTCATTTGCCTTGCTGCCTGCCACCAGATGCGGAATGTCACTTGCCACGCTGACTGCCACCAAATGTGAATTGTCACTTGCCACGCTGCCTGCCACCAGATGTGGATTGTCACTTGCCACCAGATGCGGAATGTCACTTGTCACACTGCCTGCCACAAGATGTGGATTGTCACTTGCCATGCTGCCTGCCACCAGATGTGGATTGTCACTTGTCATGTCACCTGCCACGTTGCCCGTCACCAGATGCGGAATGTCACTTACCACATCACCTGCCACGTTGCCTGTTACCAGATGTGGAATGTCACTTGCCACATCACCTGCCACATTGCCTGTGACCAGATGCGGAATGTCACTTGCCACGCTGCCTGCCACCAGATGTGAATTGTCACTGCATTGGTGGCAGCACTGGTCCATTTAGCACAGAGGCAGGGCTCTGTGCAGTGGTGGGTTCCGAGTGAAGGCAGGAGAGCGGTGATGCGGGGTGGGCAGTGAGGGATGATGTCATTTTTTTGCTTCCCGCCGCACCTCCAACATTGAGGCTGACAGAGCACTGGCTGTGAATGCGAAAGAGCAGTGATGGGGGGCGGAGAGATGATGTCATCTCTGCTTGCCCACTCGCTCGCTTCTCTCATCCACTTGGCTCTCATATGCCACCCGCCTGGCTCTCTTATGCCGCCCACCCGGCTCTCTCATGCCACCCACCCAGGTTTTTCATGACGGCCACCCGTGGCCTGGCTGCAGAGGGGCAACGGCCCGGGGGTTGTATCAATACAAACTGTACTCATCCCTATTGTCTTTTTGGCATATAAAAGTAGGTTGAAAGTGAAAGAAATTTGCCATGTGTGTGATCAGCATAATAGATGTGATGCCTTTCTGTACTGATATAACCATTTAAGTCTTTAGAATAGAAAAATAATAAAGTAAATGGGTCATAAGTAATGTTTTCCAACATTTTCAAAGTATGTGCCTACTTGGAATTATAATACCTATCAATAACATCAGCAGCACCCCTGGAGAATTTTATAATTAGTAAGACTATATTAATCTCCATATTTATCTCAGATGTAATTATGAATGTCTAAACAAATAAATCTTGACTATGAAAGCTCTTAGTTTCTTTAGCATATGCCAACAAAAAGATAATTACTCTGAATTTGCTACAATGAGTATAATCATTTTCTCTTAATAATGAATGCTGTATTTTAGGCACCCTAGCAAGTAATCAAATGGCATATACAATAAAACTCAGTCCATAAATCACAATAAGGAATTGCAAAACACATTCATCTATTAGGTTTGAAAGCGTTGTAAAATATTAATGTGTGTTTGTGAACAGCAATAATTTATGCATATTGCATCTTTTTTCTCTATCAGACAAGGCACATAATACAATATCTACAATGACCCTTTGATGCAAATGTTTACTGTAATCAACTGTATTTTGTTACTTTATATGTAGGGATGAGGTTCGGGTTCACTGCTGCCATGTTTGAGATGAATCCTGCGAGTTCTTCTCCAGAAGTTTTTTTTTTTTTTTTAAATCATAGTGTGCTGCACTGCATGGGTGTTGAATTATGGCAGGCTTAGAAGGACTAATAAGGAGGCCTTAGGAAAAGCTACCCCTTCATTAAAAAAGGAAGCAGGGAACAGGGTAACCACTGAGTCAATTAGAAGCTGTTTTTGGGAAAGCACAGAGAAAGCTTACAAACTGCATGGCAAGATTAGGGTTAGTTAGGAAGCTGTGCTTTAATTGTGTTTGCTAGCTCAGGTAGTCAACCTCTTTGCTGCTTTCTTTACTTATTATTGGAGGGTTTTTGTCTTTGTGGTTGATTTGAGATCAGTGCTTCTATCCTGTCAATGGCAAACATTTTTTTTTTGCTGCAAAGATACCCCTTTAGGAATATAGCCTTTGGCTTTAGGGATGGTATTTGGGGTTTTTATTTATTTTAGGGGTATGTTGGCTTTTAGTTTATGATGATAGGGCCTTTTATTTTAGGTTAAACTGCTCTTTCATGGACATCTTGAATTTAAAAAGAGGACTTGTGTTTCAGGCGTGACATTTTGAGGTTGTCTTTTCTTCTGTTTTAATTTTTCTTTAATTTTTATTTTATGCTGATATGACCTTTTTTAAGTTTGAAGTGTCTAAGCAAAGCATTCACTTGTTACTGACAATTTGTTCTTTAAAGTGATTGTAAAGGGTAGTCTTTTTTTGTGATAAACATGTTACATTTACCTGCTTTGTGCAATGGTTTTGCACAAAGCAGCCCTGATCCTCCATAGATAAGAATAGCATGGCTCGGCCCTGCCCCCCCCCCCCCAACTCCCTTGCCACAGGATTTGATTGACTGACTGTGACTGTGAATGGCTCCCACTGCTATCAATCTGCCCTGTAAGGAGGGAGAGAGTGGAGAGAGCAGCTGCTTTGGGCAAATCGCTGGATTAAGATCGGGCTCAGCTAAGTATAAGGGGGGCAGGCGGGGGGTTTGGGATGCTGCACACAGAAAGGTCAAAAACGTTCTGCCTTTAGAACCACTTTAAGATGCTTATTGTTTGCAGCATGCAACTACATGGTCTTAAGGAAGAATAACTAAGTGCAATAGCAGTGTGTATCTAAACCACTCCACGTTATATTACTCACATTCACCACACCTCATCCCTATCCCTATAGGTAAAATATAAGTTAAGCATAGATCACTTAGACCTATTATCCCTAATTTAACTGACCTGCTACTAGCACTTTTGCACTGTGGTATCCTCTATGGTATCCTAATTCTTGTAGTAAAGCCCCTGTGTGAGCCCTTGTCTCTAGGAAATTTGGATCTAGCTTTTCTATTTACAGTTATCCCCATTCTGGCAATTTTACGTGTGAATGGTTGTTTCTTAATTCTTGTAATTCTTGCCTTTTCATTTAGTAAACCACCTGCCTGTACTCTTTTTCTCTTTAGCATATTTCAGCTAGTTCTCCCTCGTTACAAGTATCTAATTATATTTATCATTACAAATAAATCTCATTGAGAGCTTGATATAATTTGACCAGCGCCTGGACCGTTTTACATCAGCAAGGACAAGAATCGCTACAGTGAACTACTGACCAGTTTCTATCTACCAATCAAAGATCAGATTTATTCTCATTTGAAGAAAAAGCATGCATCACTGCTAAACCTAATTCAAAAAGCATTTCTTTTCAAACTGAAATTATGCTGTATGTAATCCAAGTTAACTGAGGCTGTATATAGCCCTTAATAAAGAAACAGGAAAATAAGAATAACAGAAAGTTAACACCACCAATCAGGAAAAAAAATCTTTATTCAGATAGACATATGATGCTATTTCATCATTTCATAGGTTAAAAAATGTTTTTAGGCTTTTTCTAAAAAATGTATGTCTAATTAGCGTGTGCTAATGTTTAAGAACCTTATTTCTATTCTATGTATCACCTCTAATTATACATAGAAATATTAATACCATGTTGCAGACATTTAGATTTTTAACCACCCACATCAGCTACAAAGTGGAAAGCTTTATAATGCAGACTTGGTGACTATTTGTGCGAATATTCGAACACTGTTAAAGTCTATGGGATTCGAACGTGACAAATCAAGTGTGAATTTGAACTAATATGCAAGTTATTGTCCTAAAAAGGGTTTGGGAACCCAGGTACTGCCCCAGGGGACATGCATCAATGGAAAAAAAAGTTTTAAAAACTGACGTTTTTTCGGGAGCAGTGATTTTATTGATGCTTTAAGTGAAAAAATAAAAGAGAAATATTCCTTTAAATATCGTACCTGGGTGGTGTCAATAGTATGCCTGTAAAGTGGCGTGTGTTTCCCGTGCTTAGAACAGTCCCTGCACAAAATGACATTTCTAATGGAATAAAAGTCATTTAAAACTGCTTGAGGCTTTAATGTAATGCCGGGTCGCGGCAATATGGATAAAAATCAGTGAGACAAACGGCATGGGTACCCCCCCCAGCCCATTACCAGGCCCTTTGGGTCTTGTATGGATATTAAGGGGAACCCAGCACCCAAATTAAAAAAAGAAAAGGCGTTGGGCCCCCAGGCCCTATATACTCTGAACAGCAGTATGCAGGCAGTGCAAACAAGACAGAGACTGTAGGTTTGTTCCTATGTAGAATCTGTTTGTAATTTGGAACAGGTACATTTTGTAAGTTTAGCTCCAGCCAAAAAATCTATTTTAAAGCTTTTTGGAAAACATAGGGAAGAGTTATTCCCCTGTAACATTTGTTTTGCTGTCTGTGCCCCTGTTCAGAAGATTTCACCTCACTTTCTGACCCAATGACAATTGGATTTTGAAAATTTGGGTTTTTTAAGGGAAACAAGGATTGGTGATAAATCAGTGGAGGAGACACCTTTTTCCCATATTAACTCTTACAGGAGAGAATTTCCCTTCCTAGGGGTAGATTTCCTCTCACTTCCTGTTTCCCTCTGTTTGTAAGTATATACTATGCAGACTGCCCTATACACTCTGCGGAAAGTTGGGCCTTAGGTGTTGGTGGTACCAGAACAATGTAAGCCCTCACAGTTACTCCTGGTGGGCGCTGGAACGGGCCCTGCTGTGAAATATTATATCAAGAATTGTAATTACATGCCCCTGTTAAACAGGGGCAGAAAAATTGGGCCTTACGCGGTGGTGGTGGTGGTGGTGGCATAACACTGTAAAGCCTCACAGATACTTTTGTTGAGTGCAGGAATGAGCCCTGCTGCAAAATATTACAGCAAAAATTGTAATTACATGCCCCTGTTAAACAGGGGCAGAAAAATTGGGCCTTAGGCAGTGGTGGTGGTGCCACAACACTGCAACCCCTCACAGATACTCTGGTTGAGCACAGGAATGAGCCCTGCTGCAAAATATTACAGCAAAAATTTTAAATACACGCCCCTGTCAAACAGGGGCAGAAAAATTGGGCCTTAGGCAGTGGTGGTGGTGCCACAACACTGCAACCCCTCACAGATACTCTTTTTGAGCGCAGGAACGAGCCCTGCTGCAAAATATTACAGCAAAAATTGTAATTACACGCTCCTGTTAAACAAATTGGGCCTTAGACACTGGTGGTTGTGCCCAGAACCAAAAATGTTCTTAGAAGCTATCAACATGAACATTGAGGAGGAATAGGATAGTCACTCAGCATAACAGGATTGTCACTCAGCATCAGCATAGGCAGTCTTGAAGGGATCTCAAATTCATAAAAAATTAATTGGTTACATCAACATCAGGTGCTTGGTAGCTGGTGATCCAAGACTGATTCATTTTTATTAAGATGAGCCGATCACCCGAGTCGGTGGACAGGCGCACTCTGTGATCGGTTACAAAACCTCCAGTAGCACTGAATGTGCTTCCAAAAGAACGCTGGATGCAGGACAGGCCAGTAGCTCAATTGCATACTGTGCAAGCTCTGGCCAGTGATCCATCCTCAAGACCCAGTAACCCAGTGGATTTTTAGTTGGAAAGGTCTCCAAGTCTGATCTTGCCCCTAGGTATTCCTGCACCATGTACAACAGACACTGGCAATGGTTGCTGGAACCGATCAGACCTTGGGGCTGCGGACTAAAAAATTGTCTGAACACATCAGTCAGGCGGCCACCTTCTCCACCGCTCCTTCTGTGACTGACCGAAGCCTCAGCAACATGTTGTCCAGGAGTACCAGGAAATTGTAACCTCCCAGACTCTGGAAACACATTGCACAAACCTTTCTGCAAGTCCTCACAAAGATGTTTCAGCCTTTGCTCCCTCTGCGACGGCTGGATAAGTTCCTCCACCTTACCCTTGTAACGTGGATCAAGAAGGGTTGCCAGCCAGTACTGGGCCCTCTTCCTGATACCACAAATCTGAGGGTCCTTTCGCAGGCTTTGCAGGATCAGGGAGGCCATGCAGCGTAGGTTTGCTGAGGCATTCGGTCCGGAGTCCTCTGGGTCACTAAGGACTACCTGATCCCGCAGCCACCTCCTGCCAGCCACGTACAAGTCTATGGGTTTCTGGGAACTGGAAACAATCCCTTGAAGACTGCTGCTGATGCTAAGTGCCAGGCTCCACCTCAATGCTGACACAATCCTCCTCCTCCTCCTCTTCCTGTGTGATAGTCGGGCCTGCAGGAATACTGTCTGGATAAAGGGGACCTTGAGAGGTAAGAAAGTCCTCCTCTTCCTCCCTCTGTTTTGCCTCAAGTGCCCTTTCCATTATTCCATGCAGTGTGTGCTCCAACAGGTAGACAAGAAGGACAGTATCACTGATGCATGCACTGTCACTACTCACTAGGGATGAGCCGAACATCCCCCTGTTCGGTTCACACCAAAACTTGCGAACAGGCAAAAAATTTGTTTGAACATGCGAACACCGTTAAAGTCTATGGGAAATGAACATGAATAATCAAAAGTGCTAATTCTAAAGGCTTATATGCATGGTATTGTCGTAAAAAGTGTTTGGGGACCTGGGTCCTGCCCCAGGGGACATGGATCAATGCAAAAAAAGTTTTAAAAACGGCCGTTTTTTCAGGAGAAGTGATTTTAATAATGCTTAAAGTGAAACAATAAAAGTGTAATATTCCTTTAAATTTCGTAGCTGGGGGGTGTCTATAGTATGCCTGTAAAGGGGCGCATGTTTCCCGTGTTTAGAACAGTCTGACAGCAAAATGACATTTCAAAGGAAAAAAAGACTACTGCTGATGCTAAGTGCCAGGCTCCACCTCAATGCTGACACAATCCTCCTCCTCCTCCTCTTCCTGTGTGATAGTCGGGCCTGCAGGAATACTGTCTGGATAAAGGGGACCTTGAGAGGTAAGGAAGTCCTCCTCTTCCTCCCTCACTAGGGATGAGCCGAACACCCCCCTGTTAGGTTCACACCAAAACTTGCGAACAGGAAAAAAATTTGTTTGAACATTCGAACACCGTTAAAGTCTATGGGAAACGAACATGAATAATCAAAAGTGCTAATTCTAAAGGCTTATATGCATGGTATTGTCATAAAAAGTGTTTGGGGACCTGGGTCCTGCCCCAGTGGACATGGATCAATGCAAAAAAAAGTTTTAAAAATGGCCGTTTTTTCAGGAGCAGTGATTTTAATAATGCTTAAAGTAAAACAATAAAAGTGTAATATTCCTTTAAATTTCGTAGCTGGGGGGTGTCTATAGTATGCCTGTAAAGGGGCGCATGTTTCCCGTGTTTAGAACAGTCTGACAGCAAAATGACATTTCAAAGGAAAAAAAGTCATTTAAAACTACTCGCCGCTATTAATGAATTGCCGGTCCGACAATACACATAAAAGTTCATTGATAAAAGCGGCATTGGAATTCCCCACAGGGGAACCCCGAACCAAAATTTTTAAAAAAAATGACGTGGGGTCCCCCTAAATTCCATACCAGGCCCTTCAGGTCTGGTATGGATATTAAGGGGAACCCCGGCCAAAATTTAGAAAAAAAAAATGGCATGGGGTCCCCCTCAAAATCTATACCAGACCCTGCAGGTCTGGTATGGATTTTAGGGGGATCCCCGTGCCAAAATTTAAAAAAAAATGACGTGGGGTCCCCCCAAAAATCCATACCAGACCACTATCCGAGCACGCAACCTGGCAGGCCGCAGAAAAAGAGGGGGGGACGAGGGGGGCCTCCTGAAATGTACCAGGCCACATGCCCACAACATTGGGAGGGTGCTTTGGGGTAGGCCCCCAAAATACCTTGTCCAAATGTTGATGGGGACAAGGGCCTCATCCCCACAACCCTTGCCCGGTGGTTGTGGGGGTCTGCGGGCAGGGGGCTTATTGGAATCTGGAAGCCCCTTTTAACAAGGGGACCCCCAGATCCCGGCCCTCCCCCTGTGTGAAATGATAAGGGGGTACAAAAGTACCCCTACCATTTCACAAAAAAACTGTCAAAAATGTTAAAAATGACAAGAGACAGTTTTTGACAATTCCTTTATTTAAATGCTTCTTCTTTCTTCTTTCTTCTATCTTCTTTCTTCTATCTTCTATCTTCCTTCGGTTTCTTCCTCCATCTTCTTCTTCTTCTGATTCTTCTTCTGGTGTTCTCGTCCGGCATCTTCCTCAGCAGTGGCGTCTTCTTCCCTTCTTCTCCTCGGGCCGCTCCGCATACATGATGGCATGATGGGAGGCTCCCGCTGTGTGACGCTTCTGCTCTTCTGAGGGTTCTTAAATAACGGGGACTTCCCTGAGGCATTTCCTGTGATGTCAGAGGGTGGTGAGGTCACCCATTACGTAACCCCGCCCCCTTCTGATGTCACGGGGAATGCCACAGGGAAGTCCCGTCAAGTCCCCGTGCGTCAGAGGGGGCGGGGTCACCGGGTGGCCCCCCCATCATTTAAGAACCGTCAGAAGAGGAGAAGCGTCACACAGTGGGAGCCTCCCATCATGTCATCATCTATGTGGAGTGGCCCGAGGAGAAGAAGGGAAGAAGACGCTGGCGCCGCAGAGAAAGATGCCGGACGAGAACACCGCAGGAAGAACCAGAAGAACCAGAAGAACCAGAAGAATAAGAAGATGGAGGAAGAAACTGAAGGAAGATAGAGGATAGAAGAAAGAAGAAGCATTTAAATAAAGGAATTGTCAAAAACTGTCTCTTGTAATTTTTAACATTTTTGACAGTTTTTTTGTGAAATGGTAGGGGTACCCCCTTACCAATTTACACAGGGGCGAGGGCTGGGATCTGGGGGTCCCCTTGTTTAAGGGGACTTCCAGATTCCAATAAGCCCCCGCCCGCAGAACCCCACAACCACCGGAAAAGGGTTGTGGGGATGAGGCCCTTGTCCCCATCAACATGGGGACAAGGTGTTTTAGCACCCTCCCAATGTTGAGGGCATGCGGCCTGGTACGGTTCAGGAGGGGGGGCGCTCTGTCGTCCCAACTCTTTTCCTACGGCCTGCCAGGTTGCATGCTCGGATAAGGGTCTGGTATGGATTTTTGGGGGGACCCCACACCATTTAAAGAAAAAAAAATTTGGCTGGGGTTCCCCTTAATATCCATACCAGACCTGAAAGGCCTGATATGGAATTTAGGGGGACCCCCCACGTCATTTTTTTATTTTATTTTGGTTCGAGGTTCCCCTGTGGGGAATTCCCATGCCTTTTTTATCAATGAACTTTTATGTGTATTGTCGGACCGGCAATTCATTAATAGCCGCGAGTAGTTTTAAATGACTTTTTTTCCTTTGAAATGTCATTTTGCTGTCAAACTGTTCTAAACACGGGAAACATGCGCCCCTTTACAGGCATACTATAGAAACCCCCCAGGTACGAAATTTAAAGGAATATTACACTTTTATTGTTTCACTTTAAGCATTATTAAAATCACTGCTCCTGAAAAAACGTACAGTTTTAAAACTTTTTTTTGCATTGATCCATGTCCCCTAGGGCAGGACCCAGGTCCCCAAACACTTTTTATGACAATACCATGCATATAAGCCTTTAAAATTAGCACTTTTGATTTCTCCCATAGACTTTTAAAGGGTGTTCCGCGGCTTTCGATTTTGCGCGAACAACCCAAATGGTTTGCTGTTTGGCGAACTGGCAAACAGCCGATGTTCTAGTCGAACATGTGTTTGACTTGAACTTGAAGCTGTACTGGTGCCATACTCGCACAGGTAGTCATTGATGGCCCTCTGCTGCGTGTGCAGCTGCTGCAGCATTGCCAACGTTGAGTTCCACCTAGTGGGCATGTCACAGATGAGGCGGTCCTTGGGCAGGTTGCATTCCTTTTGGAGGTCAGCCAGCCGAGCACTGGCATTATATAACCGGCGGAAATGCCCACAGACTTTCCTGGCCTGCTTCAGGAGACGACCACCAAATTAAGGATGTGAGCCAACCAGGGAACATGGGTGAAGTGTCCCTGTCAGAGGGCGGAGAGGAGGTTGGTGCCATTGTAGCAAACCACCATTCCTGGCTGAAACTGGCGTGGCGTCAACCACCTCTGAGCCTGCCCCTGCAGAGCTGACAAAATCTCTGCCCCAGTGTGGCTCCTGTCCCCTAAGCAGACCAACTCAAGCACCACATGGCATCTTTTTGCCTGAGTGCTTGCGTAGCCCCTAGAATGCCTACAGAGCCCCACTGGTTCCGAGGACAGATCTACACAGGAAGAGGCCATAGAGGAAGAAGAAGAGGAGGGGGTGGGGGAAAGAGGTGTGGCAGAATAACCACTACCAGCATTTTGGAGGCTCCAACAATACTGCACCTTGTCCTGCATCCTTCCCAGCTGCCAGCAGGGTTACCCAGTGCGCTGTGAAAGAAAGGTAACATCCCTGTCCATGCCTGCTGGACCATGAGTCAGCGGTAATATGCACTTTACCACTGACCGCCCTGTCCAATGAGGCCAAGAGGTTGCCTTCCACATGTCAGTAGAGAGCCGGAATGGCCTTCCGAGAAAAAAATTGGCGTTTGGGAACCTGCCACTGAGGTACCACATATTCAACAAATTCTTGAAAGGGGGCAGAGTCTACCAGCTGAAAAGGCAGCAGTTGGAGTGCTAGCAATTTAGCCAAACTTGCATTCAGCCGCTGAGCATGTGGATGGCTGGGACCGAATTTTTTTCGCCGGTTGAGCAACTGGGGTAGGGAAATTTGCCTGCTACAATCGGATGTTGGTGTACCGCTAGCAGATTGCCCGCAAGTGTTTGGGACACCTAATTCTACACCTTCATTCCTCTCAGTGCAGGTCTCTGAGAGGACTGAAGTTATAGTGGGGTTGGAGATCCCAGCTGATGAGGAGCAATGAGAGGTCCGCCTTGTTCTTTGGTGTGGGTCTTTTAAGTACTGTTGCAAATGGACTGCATGGGAGCTCGACGTATGTCTGGTCAAGCATGTGGTGCCCAAGCGGCTGCTGTTTTGGCCACGCTTGATACGCTTCAGACATATGTTGCAAACAGCAACAGTGCGATCTGCTGCACACGTCTCAAAAAAAGGCCCACACCAAAGAACTTTTGGAAAAACGCGCAGAGTCAGCAGCGCCCTGCACATGCGGAGCTCTGCGGTGTAATGCAGTCGGTTGCCTGCCTTTGAGCTGGCCCCTGGAGGGCATCCTGCCTCATTGGAGATGTGTCTCCTCCTCCTCTCTTCTATCTGGCACCCACGTAGAGTCAGTGACCTCATCATCCCCTCCCTCCTCGCCACTGGAGCAAACCTGGCAGTATGCTGCAGCTGGGGGAACATGACTGCCAGTTTCTTGTCCTTCTTGGGAACTCCCTCTCTCTCACATTACTGCTTTCATCCTCAACCTGGG